>JAHNUO010000030.1:0-353390 GCA_019787685.1 Chiua virens
ACCCCCGCGGCGCGCGCGCCGGCCTGAACGCGACCGAAAGCATCTCATCACCAGCTCCAAGTAATCATCCACCGAGCTCCCCAGCGCAACTCCATGCAAGTGTTGCACGAGTATCCGTGTCGCCTCCTCTACGCTCAGTGTCCAGAGTCCCACTTCGATTCAGGGCGCCGGATGGGGTGCGTGAAACATCTAACTTGCGGATGACATCACTTATGTTGTGTAATCGCCGATTGGGAATGAAACAGAACGGTGTGAGCGTGGGTGAGGGTGCGAGACCGCGCACGAGTTCATCGTCTGGGAACTTGACATCACGAATAGAGAGATGTCGGAGGGAACACCCGGAGCGTGTCGGCAGATTTGAAAAGTCGCGATAAAGTAGTGTCCATTCCATCCAAGTGTCACCATGCGTGTCGATCTTGGGTGTGTGGAGTTGAGGCACAGCCGCGTGGATGACTGGGTTTGGGCGAACAACGCTGATTAGTCAACGTACATGGAGCGTCTGAAGATTCTGTAGACAAACCCGTTCGCGATGTGGATCCCGGAGGGAATCATGGATTCCCAAGGAACACATGGTTATGTCTTGACATCGGACGAGCACCATGATATCTCGCCAGCGAGATGACACTATGAATCTCGGCATACAACTTTGGGTGGTAAAACCCAATGACACGTCCGTGCGGCCATCCCAATTGACCCGGACGTTGTGGATTAGCAACTAGTTGAGATTGGAGGCAGACTCCAAGTCCAGAGAGCCGCTTGGCGGGCCATTCGCCGTGGCCTCAACAGCTGATGGACAGGCATTCCAGAATACAGAAGATAATGCATCAGCCTGGAAATGACGACATCTTAAGCTCGATTTTGGAGATGATTAGTGAAGGCAAGTGTGAAGTGCGGGTCGAGCACAGTCTACTAGGTTGACCCTCACTGGTATTTCGTCCTTGGATTGGAAGCGAACTTGAAGGAGTCACCAAGACAACACGAGTGCATGGCAGAAGCGATGAAAACATTCCGACGACCTTCTTGATATCCTTCTCAGTGACTGGTTGGTTCAAGGTTACTCAATGTCAGCATAGATCTTCAAACGAGATGAGTAGTTGTCCGGATTCGATGTGTGGGATGAGCGGGGGTGATACGACTTATCTTTGTGGTCTGAGCGGATACCTGTCATGTTCACCTCCTGTGACAGTGGTCTGATGTCAGGACAACAAGAAATAATCCTCGTAGTGGGAAAGAGACTTTAAGTGCAAGTGATTATTGTACAACAATGCAGACCAGCTGGTCCTACTGTTACACCGAGAAACATTTTCAGAGTGGCACATTACCAACCGGCAAAACCAACCAGTTTCCCGTCCCAGCTCCACCAGATCAATTCGTCCTCTTCAGCCAAGCCTTCCTCGGAATTTTCGGGCCTTGTACTCGCACGAGATTTAACCCAAACGCCCTGTACTTTGCTCGTTTTTGTTTTCTTCTTGGTAGAGGTCTCGGAGGAAGCGGGAGTCAGCCCAGATTCCACCAGGAAATCGGCAAGATAATTGTCCAACGAGGCAGATAGGTTCTGGCGCGGTATCCAGGAAGGATGATCGAACCGCCTTGGCGCCCTGAGTAGGACGTGTATCTGCGTTGGAGCTAGTAGGTAGTCAATAAAGATACGACAACGCCAGTATGACTTGTGCGTACCCATTTCGGAGGCTAGGCCTTCTCCATCGTCTTCTGCGCATGCACTTGCAAGCGTGCGCGATAGCAAGCGTTCTGCAGCCCGTACGGTTTCTGGGTCCTCGGCTTGTTGTTTGGAAGATGTTGATGGTACCTCTAGCGATGGCGTCGACACCAAAGAGTCAGAATCCGAAGGTACGGGAGATGGACTCCTTGACGGCGGCGGCGGCGCATTATCGTCCGTCTCAGAGCCGTGTCCTTCATCATCGCCCTCTTCCTCATCGCTTTGCTCGTCTTCGTCTTCTGGGTCGCTTTCACTCTCGACGGAATCGTGGTCGCTTTCTTCAGATACATCGCGTGTAGCCGCGTCGTCTTCTCGCAGTCCCCACACTTTGTTTCTAGTCCATCAATGCCGACCATCACGCGTGCCCTGGCAGAACCAACAGTTGGACCAAGCGCGACGGCGAAAAGGCTCTGGCGACCCCGTGCTTCCCATGATAGCTTGAAGGTGATGCATTTGACCCTGCTTCAGCTTTTTCTGGAGAGCCTCGAAGAGCAAGTGCACTCGACAGGGCAATGAACGTCGTGTAGAGATGCGACGCAAGCGTGTCGAATGAGTTCAACAATTCGTGGCGTTTCTTGGCAATTCGGGTCGTATTCTAGGGAAGCTCAGATCTTTCTGTAATGACGGTTAGAAAAGGATACTCACGTCCTTTGTCGGCATGTTCGTCAGCTGGACGATAGGACTGTCGATCAAGTATCACCAGTCACCAACAGAGGCTGATGCAAAATATACGATAAGAACTGACAATGGAACTTGGTTCTTGAGGAACAAGAGGTGGCCTAGAAAGCTGATGCAGAGTCTGGCTGCCATGTTATCGCTTACAACATCGGTATCGAGCACCACTGTTGGTATCTTGGAGGCGGGGACGGCAATGCTGGGAGCGTTAGGGTTCGTCGCTGCTCCCTCGTTGGCCGTCGAATCCGATTTTCTTGATTCATCTTCAGACGGGGCAGGCGTTCGTACGTCTAATGTCGGTGACAAGATACGCATGAGGATAAGATGGTAGTTGGTGGTAAACGGAAGACGCGTGTTACAATCACGTGAAGGGCCGGCCCGGTGCGGAAGAATTCCATGCACTCCCAGTATGTTTCTGCTCAGGTCCATGCATCAACGCAAACCACCCCTCTCCATGCCCTCTGAAATCCTACCCCACGTCTCGCAAAACTTGACCGGACCGACCGCTCCGCACACATCCCACCGTTCCTCCTTGTACTAAAACATCATCGTGTCCCTACCGTCGCCTCCACCTTCCCCCTCCATTGCCCCGCATCCGCCTACAGCGCAGCGATAACCCCGCCCTTCGCGACACGCCGCATCTCCCGCAGGGCATGCACCGGATTGGTGTCGTGTAGGAGCACTTGGTGGCAGTGCACGATGTCGAACATGTCCGAGGGATCTGCCAGTCGAGGTTGACGTCGCCGTGGGCAAAGGCGATGTTGGTAATTCCTTGGTCGGACGCGTGTTGCTGGGCTTGATCGAGGACCCCGGGGGAGTCTGGCGGGACATAGAGGTGACCCTGTCAATGGGGAACGAGCCGCATGAACGAGGTAGTATGTCAGGTTGGACGTATAGTCACGTATTTGAGAAGGTGGGCAACAGAGTTGTCGGCCATCCCCCCGAAACGTGAAAGGAGGACGGATTCGTGATGGCCATGGGAGTATGTTCGTTTACATTGTCACAGTGTACGATAATCACTTCACGACCTCCTATGGCCGGCGTGGCGATGTATTGCCCACGGGTCTCTTCGGATATAAATCCCCTCGGGCTTCCCCCGTCGATTCTCCAGTTGCGAGCTGTGACGATGACTCTCGATCGCCTACTCCTCAGGATCACAGGCTCCTCAAACCGAGATGCTCACACTCAGCCTCAGACAGCTGTTTTACCCCACCGACCCTGGAATGCGAATCTGCCTTACGTCGGTGTGCCGACAGCGCCTATGTCTGCGAGAAACCGTGCTCCCTTACGGACAGCTGTCATGCCCCAGCGACCTTCGGACGTTGTCCTGTTCCCCGTCAGTAAGTCACCATCGCCAGTGAGTAGTCCCAGCCTCTTACATGCTGAGAACTGTACCGGTGAGCTCATTTTGGCTTGACAGGTCAGGCAGCAGGTGGATGATAGAACGCTCAACGCAGAATACGCAGCATGTCACCCAGATGATGATCCGGGTATCGATGAACGGCATCAAACTCTCCTACAACAATTACCCGTGTCGCATTCCCCCGTGACACGCCTCCCTCCCGAAATCTTGATGCGTGTCTTTGAGCTCTACGCAGCGGCTTCCCGGGGAGAGCTGACCCCCTTTCATTTTGTGTCGGGGCCTTTTTACCTCATGCAAGTCTGCAAGCTGTGGAGTGCCGTCACGGAGTTGGACCATCATCTTTGGACATCCATCGACATATCTTTTCCTGAATCGTGCCCACACCAAGACGAAGATACGTCGAAGGTCAAGGCTATGCTTGACTTGCACTTGAAACGACCGGCTGCGCTACCGATCTCAATTACCTTCACTGATCTTCGCGAGTGGTATGCACCTACAGAAGAAGCTGTCATTTCCTTGCTTGCAGACTACCTTCGAATACATGCACATCGTTGGAAATCTATCACTCTTCACATGTCGGACCATTATTTTTTGCGGTTGTTCAAGTTTACGCCATGTAACTTGGCTTGTCTGGAACATCTGTCCATCAACATGAGCTGGGATAGGGCCACCCGGACACTGCCACGTGTTCGCTTTCCTCTCCTGAACTTGGAGTCCGCCCCCAATCTCAAGTCGTTTGCATATAGCGGACTTGACCAATCATTCATCGATGACGTCCGGCTTAATTGGGAAGACCTCACGGAGGTATCGTTCGATTTTACCCCTCATAGGCCTCCCAGGACTGCGTTAGGTCGAAATATCAGGGTGCTTGCCCGGTGTCAAAATATAACTACGTGTTTCTTGGGTATCAAGGATTCCGTCCCAGACAGGGCCCCTAACCAAATATTTTTACCGAATCTTCGGACGCTCCACGTCCGTCGACTTGCTCACATCGGTTACGTACGCCATATGATCGACCCTCTAGTCCTACCTCAGCTTCAAACGCTCGATATCACCATCGACGCGTGCTGCTGTGACGTTTCAGGTTGGACCCCGAGGGGCTCGCAGCTATATAGAGACTTTTCACGTCTGTTGGCACGCTCCAGGTGCTCCCTCAGTCATCTCTCCATCCAAGACTCCGAGTTCCCAACCGATGACGTCGTGCGCTGTCTCGCACTCTCTCCCATGCTCACATCGTGTTGTTTCATTCCCAATGGGCGATCATACGACGTGGGTGATGTCATCCGCAAACTGAATGTGTCACACATCGCGGCAGGCGCAAACGGGACCCTGTCTGGGCAAGGAAAGAAAGATGACGCGGACGGTGTACTCGTGCCACATTTGCGCGACATCACGCTGGGGAGTTCGACGGAGGAGCACTTGGAACTGATGATGGCGATGTTTCGGTCGCGTTCAGACGCCGACGCGCATGCCGCGGGAGTAGCTTCGCTGCGACGGGTCAAGGTGGTGTTTGTGGGCGCGTTGCATGGTAAGGCTGCATCTCGAGAGCGCACTCTGGGGAGACTGGCGCGTTTCCGGAAGGACCTGAGTCAATGGGCGTCGAAGTATGAGACGGGGAGAGAAGGCGAGGAAGGATTGGAAGCGTCAGTGGTCGAGGAATCACCTTACAATGTCAGGTACGTAGACATTCGCTAGGGTGTATTGTTGTGGTATCTACACATGTAAATGGACAATAACGACAAGCCTACAAGCACGGATGACCTTGAACAGAATAGGATTTCCCGCAGCGAGTACATCAATTATTATTCTCGGGCCGGGTGCCTGACAACTCGGAGCAAGAACCCTGTAAATATATAGTGATCCAAAAACAAGGGAACAGCGAGATAGGTTCCGCAACGAGAATGTGGCAGCCAGGTCAAATTTCATTTATCATCTGCGACGGGCTACACCCGACACACAATCTCCCCATGCATCAACGCAAACCACCCTTCCTCCTTCTCCACCCACGCCTGCCACCCCTCCGCAATCCTCTCCAACGTCTCCTTGTCCGCAACCCCCTTCTCCACCGCATGCCGCGCAAAACTTGACCGGACCGTCCGCTCCGCCCACATCCCCCCCCACCACGCCCGTTCCTCCCTTGTACTAAAACACCACGTCCCCACCGTCGCCTCTATTGCATCCCTCTCGAACCCTGCCTCCATCGCCCACCCGACCAACCGCCTCCCCGCCTCCGGCTCCGTCCCGTTCGCCCGTGCCACACTCCGGTACACCTCCAGCCACGTATCCATCCCCGGTTCGGCGGGGTACCACACGAACCCACCCGCATCCGCCTCCCGCGCAGCGACGACCCCACCCGGCTTCGCGACGCGCCGCATCTCCCGCAGGGCGCGCACCGGGTCTGGGACGTGTTGAAGCACTTGGTGGCAATGCACGACGTCGAACGTGTCCGAGGGGATCTGGCCGAGGTGCATCACGTCCCCGTGGGCAAAAGTGATGTTGGTGATCCCTTGGTCGGCCGCGTGTTGGCGCGCTCGGTCGAGGACGGTCGGGAAGGGGGTGTCTGGCGGGACGAAGTCGATCCCCGTGACGTGACCCTGGGGAACGAGCCGCGCGAACGAGGCAGTGATCGTCCCGGGCCCACAGCCAATGTCGAGGATGTGCATGTCAGGTTGGAGGTGTTCGAGAAGGTAGGCAGCAGAGTTTTCGGCCGTCCGCCAGGAATGAGAACGCAGGACGGATTCGTGGTGGCCATGGGAATAGGTCTTGTTTTCGGGCATGATGAATGTAATTCACAAACAAGTCCACACTCACTCGTAGAGGAGAAAGATGATGGTGAGGCAGAAGACTTTCCACGTTTTTGTAGTCCTCGCGCCTGATGCTGTATTTCTGAATTCGGAGAAATCGGACAACTTGGGACACATTCAAGTTGTCGATGAGTACTGCTTGAACGCAAACGTCAAAGCCCATATCGATCAATCGCGAAGGAACCGTTGGCAAAGCAAAGTGTCGCCATCGATATAAGTGATCGAGTTGAACCTGGAACAACTAGTGACTTTATTGTCTCCGTTATAAAGGTCAGCATCAGTAAGCACTGGCTACTATTTATAATACCGTAGTTTTTACCTTAGTGACACGAGTGACAACACGAAGCTGGACGTTCGCGCCTCGAATTACAAATTATGAACTTCGGTGGGATGCTGGATTTGGAAGTTATGAAAGTAGGACTACGAAGTGAGAGCAGTAGCAGATCGCCCAAGATCCATCATTGTCGACAGACTCGTTCAGAAAGCATGTAGAGTGACACATACTGTCAAAGCAAGGGTCGTCACCACCGCACACGGCGTCCGATCAAGCTCAACCTTTCATGAAGGGCACCTCGCTTTCCATTCGCTTTTTAGTAAAACATCAGTGATATACATTCCATATTAGTAGTTCGCAGCAGGATATACCATCACACCAGCTCAAGCATACAGCCTCTTCGTATACCTATACCCAGCGTCAGTACTGTGACTAGACATATAGAACAGACGCACGAATTCAACCCATGGACACCCCCCTCGACCTGGGCACTCGCCGTCCTCAACTCGAACCGGATTTGCCCAGTCTTCACGCCTTCCTTCAACGCCGTCACACTCTTCACCCCGATATCCTGCAAACTGTGTTGCACACCCACACACAGGTAGGGTACAAACGCCTTGACACTACCCTTGTCCTGCACATCCCCGGATACACCTTGGGCTACCTTAACCGCCGACGACTCGGAGAAATATCTGGTTGTAGCAGCGTTCTCGTAGTGTACACTCGTCGGTCGCGCGGCAAATTTCTTCGAACCAGAAGCCCCGTTGGCTTTGGCGCCAGGTTTACCAGCTTCCATCGCCTCGAGACTACCCATGCCTCGATAAGCCTTGACACGTTTGCCATCATGGTAAAAGTATTCGCCTGGGGCTTCCGCTGTACCAGCCAACAAGCCCCCCATCATAACGGCGCTCGCACCCAGTGCCAACGCCTTGACGATGTGTCCCACGTTTCCAATACCACCGTCCGCAACAACTGGGACACCAAATTTGCTGGCAAACTCCGCCACGGCGTATACGGCGGTCGCCTGGGGCCGTCCAACAGCCATGATTTCCTGCGTGATACAGATCGACCCGCTGCCCATGCCGACACGGAGACCGTCCGCGCCAGCAGCAATGAGGTTGGCAGCTTGCTCGCGCGTGACGACATTTCCTGCGATCACCTCAAGGTTTGGGAACGTGTCCTTGATCCAGTGGATCATGTCGACCTGGAAGACTGAGTTTCCTTGGGATGAGTCGAGCACGACAATGTCGAGGCCAGCCTCGACGAGTAGACGGAGTCGATCCCTGTCATTGGGGCGGGTGCCAACTGCAGCAGCGGCATAGAGCTGCTTGCTCTCTGGGTTCTTACTTGCAAGAGGGTAGTTTTGGTTCTTGAGAAGATCGGAGCGAGCGAGGAGGGAGGTGAGACGACCCTGGTCGTCCACGAGGGGAAGCTTTCCCTTCTTGCAGGAGCGGAGGATAATGTTGGCTTCGTTGAGCGTGACACCTTGACGTGCAGTGACCAAGCTGGTGATCATAATTTCGTGGAGAGGGGTAGATGGAGACTCGAATTGGATATCACGCGAGGTGACGATGCCAACAAGTTTTCCTCCAAGAGACCCGGTGTCTGGATGAAAGAACAAGCGTCAGAGGATGTCACGAGGCTAGAACTACGTGTGTCAGAAGAAAGAAATTGTTTCCGCAGATCACAGACCGAATCCGTTACTCGGAAGAACGAAGGTTATCATAGATATTGTATACATCACAAATGCGAACGAAAGCGAAACGAAACGTACCGGTGATAGGAATACCACAGAAGCCAAGACGTGCTTTGATGTCCAAAACGTCAGCAACAGTATGGTTGGGAGAGAATACGACGGGATCAGTGATGAAACCGTTCTCGTGTCTCTTTACGGCGCGAACCATGGCGGCCTGCGACTCTGGGGACTGATTGTGGTGGATGACACCGATACCGCCCAAGAGAGCAAGACTGATGGCCATCTCTGTTTCGGTGACGGTATCCATGGGGCTGCTCAGAAAAGGGGTTTTCAAGGCAACGTTGCGGGTGATCCTGGTTTCTGTCACGACATCGGAGGCCGGAAAGTCGATCCTGCCCGGGAGCATCAAGAAATCATTGTAGGTGAGGCCGCCATGGAGCTCGGAATCCATGAGCTGATGGACAGAAAGACCATCTTGTGTGGAGTATGTCTGAAGGTGGGCGAGGGCTTCAGAGGGATCAAGAAAGTCTTCGGAAGGGGCGGGCATTTTAGCCAGATCTAACAAAAAACTTTTGACGCATGATATAGTGTGAATTCAATCGGAGACTGAAGTGCCGAGTCGGAACTGGTCGGACGATCTTTGATGTCATCAGCGACAAGACATGTACAGAACTCGTTCTAGTGCGATCAAACTGACAATTTGTTTTGAGGATACTGAGTTAATAGAGCCCGGCCGAACATCGGCGACTTGCGGAGATTACAACAAATGGTCCTTGTCAGCCTCGTAGAGTCGTGTCAGCCCCCAAGGTATTCGTGATATAAATGTTTGGTTTGACGACAACACCAGCTATACACCGACGAACATGAGCCCGCAGAAGCCATCGACGTTGGGACACACGTTCATCGCCTTTGCCAGATCGCGTCTCCCTGTCCCCAACAAACCCAGGGTACGCAACCGCCGCCCCTTCCTCGCCGTCGCGCCGATCCCATTCGCACCTCTCGTCGACACGCACGCATTCCCACCGCCGCCTCCCTACTCTGCACACCCTGACACGTTTCTGCGTGTCCCACACAACAGCCCTGAGCAAACCGTAGTCGAGCACGATGTCGTCGTGAACGCGGCGATAAGCAGGAACCGGCCCGTTGGACTCGGACTGGAGGGCGTCGAAAGAGGGGACGGGAACCCGTTCGATGGACTGGGTCGACTCGGTGGGGGATTCCGCGAGACGACAATCGAGGCACTGCGGGAAGAGATGCACCGGAGGGTGGAGCGACGACGCATACGGACGAGGGAACAGCCGACGAAGTGCCAGGACGTGTTCTATGCGTCGGTGGACGTGACATGCGAGCAGGTTGTGAACAGTATGCCAGCGGTGAAGATCCTGGTGCGACGGAAGAGTGTAGCGTCGCCAACGCCGTTTGACCGGGTTCGACGGGGTACGATATCGACGGAGCTGAAGCGGGCAGCGTCGTTGGAGAGACGAGCGACGTTGAGTGGGAGTAAGATGGTCTGGCGAGCGTAGTGTATATACAAACAAGGACAAATAATAGACGACGTTGGTCACTCTGGCAACTGGATAGAGAAGAGAGCATGTCCACTTGCAAAGGTTAGTGTATGTTCTGATACACGTTCAACACTGACACCACGCCCTCAGATAATTCACAGCCATTTCCATCACCCGGCTCGTCATTTATACCCCCTCCTGTACCAGGTCCACACGAGTTTGCCCTCCCCATTCCAAGAAAAATGTCCAAAAAGGACTTGGTCGATAATCGCACGTCCACTCCCTCCCACAACGGCGTGGTAAGTCAAACACGTGCATTTTCCCCCCTGACATTCCTTACCTCGCTCGTGCCCCGCTTTATCGTCTCCATACTGAACATGCCACGCTCCATCTGGCGCGTACTCCCCTTCCAGGATCCACCCCCACCAGATCCCCTCTCCGACCCACCCGACCCACTCCCAGATCTTCCCCTTTCTCTCCCACACCCCTCACACAACAGACTCAGCACCCAGTCCGTCACTTCCCTCACCTCCTCTCGTCCCGCACCCCCTTCCCCCGCCGTATCACGTCGCCAATCCGGCCTTTCACGGGCATCCTCACGTCCCGTATCAGATATGAGTTCCCGCCCTCCCTCAGGCGCACACACCTCACACCCCGCATCTCGCCCCACCTCTGGCACGGTCGTCTCACTTGCTGTGATGACCGCCACCACCCGCCACCTCCCCAATCCAACGCCCCCCGCCACAGCCGTACCCTCCGCATCGACGCCCGTGCTGATATACATACGCGATTACGGTTTCGAACCGACCGATCCGCGGTTCACAGGCCAGGGTCCACTTGTCCCACGCGTAAATCGACCCACAGTGCTTGCCCGGCGTTTGGCTGGTTCGTCTGCTTCCACGCCCACTTCCACTACGACCGACGACGCGGATGAGGACGACGAGTGGGAGGACGACGACAGGACGGGCATCGACGCCGTTCAGAGCATGTGGGAACAGGTCGTCGACGACGGCACAAACGGGTGGGGTGGGTTCAAATGGGGATTCGGCCATGGGTGGGGGTTGGGTCCGGACAGTACTGCGATGGCTTCCTCTCCCGCATTCCCGAGTCGTGGCGACCTCGATCGCAATTTTGGCGCCGAAGACGACGATATGGAGGTGCACGAGGACGGCGAGGCGTTTTCAGAGGGTGAGCCAGATGCCGAGGACGAGCCACCGCTCTTCCCGGGGTTGTACCGTGCCGTGTATGCGTTCGACCCGGAGGGCACGGCAGAGATGAAGCTCGATGAAGACCAGCTCGTAAGGGTCATTGGGCGAGGCGGTGGGGTAGGCTGGGCGGTCGTGGCCAAGGACGGACTCGGTGACACGGGCGCACACGCCCTCGTTCCGGAGAGCTATCTGGAAGTCGTACGACTGGATGGCGAGGAAGATCCCGAGCGTTGAGATCCGCAACGCGAGTGGACACTATTTTTTGGATGCCGCGGATTCTCGTTTGGGGACACGTCATCATTCACAAACGTTGCGCTGGCGCGTCGTTTCTGTTCTTTTCTGTTTCCCATTCTTTTTTTGTATCGTGTTTAATGGATGTTGGAGGTGTAAGTCCAACTTTGCTTTTATCACTATGTTGTATGCTGTTTCGGTCTTTCAGTATCTACCCACACTGTTTCATTTTTGCATTTTTAGCCGCTGTTGTAAAATTGGCCTTCACTACAAAATGCAGTTCATTTACGGATGTCCATGCACTGATGCGGCCGGTCATTCAAAGGAGTCGCATAGCATTGTTGATACATTATGCGAACGGTCGGTACGCCCTCAAGAAAAAAAGTTCATTTTTACACATCGTATCGTGCCATAACAAAGTCTGCGATGCAAGCAGACAATGCCCTATTCACTGCTGAACCAACGACCCACTTGCCCACGCCTGCGACGTCTCCTGCATCTCAAACACCAACACCCCGCCCCGCGCGATCTCCTCGTGTCGCACGATCGGATCGCGCGTCTGTCGACCATTAATACTCAGCGCGTGCACAAACGGCTTCGTCGGTGCGCCGGGGGAAACCACCTCCAGTCTCCCCGAAGCCGGCAAGTCGATCGAGACCCTATCAAAGAACGGGCTCAACACCACGTGAGCACAATAACATGGTGGGTCATGGCATGTATTACCTCCCGACGACGTACTCCATCGAAACGGGGTTCACAGGATAGAACCCGAGCGCGCTAAACAGGTACCAGGCGCTCATCTGGCCGCAGTCTTCGTTCTGGGGACGTCGATGTCAGTCGGGACAGGGATAGGGAGACGTACGTACCCCAGAGAGTCCGCTGATGGTGGCGTTGTAGTCCGACGTTGCGATCTGACGCACACGCGTTTGCGATTTCGATGCCGCCCCGGCCAACGCGTAGAGATAGGGTATATGGTGGGACGGCTATGGTAGCGCACGTCAGTAAGCGATGAGGCGATTGTCAGTTACGCAACCTCGTTCGTATGATCATTGTGGCCTACGAGAATATGAGCCCAAAGAAGCCGACCAACAACGACCATGACTGACCACCGTTAAAGTGCGCGTCCAAAAACGCGATAAAACTCAGGTTTCCCCCCTTATGCTCAATCAGACCAGGAACGTCATGTACCACATCAAACGTGTACGCCCATTTATCACCTTCTGTCCACCCATTGTCTGGCCCCGCCCAAGACCCATTCGCATTCCTCGCTTCCATGAAACCGGTAGCAGAGTTGAAAATGGTGAACGGGTTTTTCATCGCGCGTTCCCGGAAGAACACTTGCTCGTTCGTCTTGTTGAGCAGACCAGCTAGTACGGAGACGGCAAAGTCGTCATCTAAGACAACTTTGAGAAGCCACTCGCTCGTGATCTGCGGATAAGACGCACAGGAATAATCGAGTGTGCGGGAGGCAGACTCGGAATGGATGTCGTCTGCGACCCACCCTTTCTGCGCATAGAGAGAGGACAAACCTGCACGCACTTCGTAGTCGACGAACTGACTCTAGATTCATTCGGTGACAATCTATATCATTCGAAGGCCGTACCTCTTCGCGATCACCATACCTGTATCATCTTCAGAGAAACGTCGAGACACAAGCAGTGACCTTACAAGGTTGTGTTGTCATTGATGGGAGGTACTGTAGCATCTTTGTGTACCGCATCCCAGGCAGCATCAAGGTCGAACCCCGTAAATCCTTTCAGCACCGCTTCCGCGACGAGCGAGTCTGCATGCGTGGCAACCTGAACGCGGATCTAGTGACTGATGATACGAGTGGAGTGAGATATGCGGACATACCATAATATTCGTCTCTGTTCCCTTTCAGGTTTAATGTATGATCCCGTTAAAACAATTCTCACCAATGACGTTTTTCCACATCGGAAGCCAGCCACCCTAAAGAGTAGTCCAGTTGAGCAAGAAATCGATACAGTGCCTTGATCTGAATACCTCCTTGTAGTCCTGGATCATGCTCTGCACCATTCCCGGGATTCTTTCGGGGGCGAAGAGAATAAGCCATGCCCACTCTGCCCGATACGTGTCCTACATGGAATCGAATGTCAGTTCAGATTGTGAAAGGGCAGGTAAGTATACTCACCCAAATGGAATAGCCGGTGTAAGATACGCCCTCATGGATAGCATCGTCATAACCCGAGTAATACCTTCCGTATTCATCCTGTTCATAAGGGTACTGCGAAGAAATCAACAAAAATACAGACATACGGACCGTCAAGAAACCTACTTGGAGGGAATGGAAGAATGCGGTATAAAAGACGTCTTTCTGCTCTTTCGTCGCCCCGACGAGCTTGATCCTATCGAGTTTCTCGGCCCATGCGGCGCGGGTCTTCCTCGCTGTCTCCTCCAGAGACTGACCATCCGGTATCTCCTTGTCGAGGTTCTGACGCGCTTGCTCGATCGAGATGAATGATACCGCCACTCGAACGTCGACCTGCGTCAACGTGGGTTTGAACGTGGCATAGGCAGACAATGCTGCGCCAACACCACTTTTCTCGTTCTCGGTCACGCTTCCGTTCTGTGTGATACCCCAGGAGGTAAAGGGTTGATCGAAGCGAGCGCAAAAGTACCCGCTCCAATTCGTTGCAGGAGTGGAAACAGGCGCAATGATGTAGTCCTGCCTCTCTGGATTATTACCGCAGATCTCTAGGCAATCGGGGTCAATCACAATGTTTCCCTCAGGATAGGTGAGGTTGTGAGGGTTCCATGAGCCAATCACGGAAGGCCGGGTAGCTTCCACAAGAACATACGGCACGTTCGTGTCCGCGAACGTGAAGCGCAAATGTCCAACACGGGACGCTACAGTCAAGCAACCACCATACAAATAAGCCTGCGCACACCCGACAAGAAAGCTACGCACTTGCACTCTGTTCAGCGACTATCTGACCACCCTCGGTAGCCTCTAGCTCGACACTGTAGTAGCTTGCTGAGACCAGCTCCCTCTCATGGCTAAACGCCATACCCCGATCCTCGAATCTCGGTCGAACCTCCCCAGCGCCAGGGCTCACCACAACCTGCCCACTTTCCCCCATCCAGATCGCAGGCTGGTGCGTTCCCTGGAACCCATGGATGGTCGTGTCCGTGTAGTTGTACGGCGTCACGGATACATAATTGGCTCTCGTTTGCGCAACCCAGCGCGTCATTGCAAACGGCGGCGCGGTGGAAGGGATCATCCCTCCCGAGCCATTTGGCGAGTCGCCACCGTTTCCTATCAGTCTATGACAGTCCACGAGAAACAAGAATAAGGGTGCCAATGCTTACGGGTTCACGTGGTCGACTGCATCGCTGCGCGGTTCGCGGAAGGGGACAGGGCGGTTTCGGGGTGTGACGAAGAGCAGAGAACAGAGGAAGGCGATGACGCATACCCCACCTCGCGAACGCATGGTAAGCGCAGACGGCTTGTTTTGAGCACTCCGAGAAGTAGGGGTTTGGGGAGGGGGAGGACCTGCATCATTCCGTGTTGTGTGGTCGCCAGAAGGTTTCTTGGTAGGATCAGTAGACATGTGTCAACACGAACGGTATCGCAGCTGAGTCAAAGAATGCAGTGTCTCTTCGATTTCAGGCAGTATAGTACCTCGAGCTATGTATCAAGTCAATCGTTTGAAGTACGTCGAGGCAGAAGAGGGTACTAGTTACGGACAGTTTGGGATTCGTGAGTGCCGAGTTCAAAGAGAGAAGTTACCTAATAACCCACCCGTTGCTTCCTCAACTTCCTCGGTACTAGTACTTATACTTGGAATTGGGGGACCAGGTTGACGATGTTTGGGTGTCACCAGTTTGCTTGACATGTGGCATGTCGAGCAAGAAAAGGTGAGTACGTCTCGACTCTCGACTCTCCGGGTTTCCCAAATCCTTTGTGTGGTTAGAGCGACGGTCTTCTGATCTCTTGAGGCTCTGGTTTCTGGCCATGGTCTAAGCAGTACCTTTTTCAGGACAACACATGATGCTACTGCTGGTATCAACTTCAAGTTCGCGGATATTACGATCCTAGTTTCGTCCTTCCCTGGTTCTCATACAAACCGAGTGAATGTTGACTTTCATTACAATTCTTCGCAGGTACGAGAACGTCGGCAAGCAAAGGAGAATGATCTGTACCATTAGGCACTAAAATATGATTGTCGCCGGGTTTAAGTGGAATGATATAATGTTCACATTTTTTCTTCTTCTCCGGTTATGCTCCAGTTGAATCTGCAGGGTCCATTCTCTAGTTTCTCGTTTCGGCTTCCGGCCAGACGCACCTGCGGCCGCGACAGCTCTACATGCAACCATTCCACTGTTGCTACGTTTTGTCAGTTGCCAGAAAAGCCTTGGTGAGGAAGTGTGTGTTCGGTCATCCTTGCATCCATCTCAACCAACCAACCCATCCATTTCCATTAGTGGAGACCTAAACACAGATGAGTAAGTACGTCCTTTTTCTCTCCGTCCCATTAACATTGATGACCTATCGTGGTCACGGTTTCTAAACT
Organism: Chiua virens; assembly: GCA_019787685.1. Classification (NCBI taxonomy): domain Eukaryota; kingdom Fungi; phylum Basidiomycota; class Agaricomycetes; order Boletales; family Boletaceae; genus Chiua; species Chiua virens. The sequence continues at coordinate 16,009 of JAHNUO010000030.1, forward strand.
ATATTTAGCAAATTCGTAAAGTCACTGTTGAGGACATTAATGTCATGTGGTTCATCATTCTCATGAACCCCTGCGAAACGAATGGATCCGAGATTACGAACGCCGTGGGTTGAATCGCTGATACGTCTCAAGAGACTCAGACCGGTAGCAACTTCGTGACCCATCGTCATTTCGAACTCGTTTGGGCTCTGTTCCTTCCCGTGCGCAGCTATGGATCTAGGTTTGAAAGGGGTGCATGTCCTGGTCACTGGCAAGTAACTTTCGCTAACCGGTCCATGAGGCTCTAATAACCCATACACAGGTGCAAGCGGAGGCATAGGCATTGAGACCGTGAAACTATACTGCTGTGAGTCCACATTGATTTCGACATGATCAATACCTGTACACACCAACGGTTTTCCGCGCCAGCACTCGGCGCAAATGTTACCGCACACTACAACAGTCAACGTGATCCGCTCCTCCCTCTCTTGCAAATGTATTCAACCCTGCGCACCATTCAAGCCGATCTTTCCGACGAAGCTGCCGTCGTCGATCTCTTTTCTACCTTGTCCCATAGCGACGCCGGTCCAGTCCAGGTAGTCGTCGTCAATCATGCGATCGCTGAGGTGCAATACGTGCCCGTGGCAGAGATGTCCCTCTCGCAGTGGAATCGCATTCTCACAACGAATCTCACGTCCACATTCCTCGTTTGTCGGGTGTACCTAAAGCACCTCACGCAAGCATCAACTGAGGCAAAGGACAAGGCAGCAATTGTGCTCGTCGGAAGCACGGCTGGCAAGTATGGTGAGGCAGGAAATGCAGACTATGCGGCGACAAAGAGCGGTGCGGTGGTCGTACTGCGATACCTTGATCATACTGATCATGTCGCGTCGGATCATCGTCGGTGACGTTTGTTCTCGTAGGGATAATGTACGGCTTGACGATGACGCTCAAGAACGAAATTGTGAAGGTTGCGCCTCGAGGGAGAGTCAATTGCGTCGCGCCAGGCTGGGTATATACCCCTATGGCTGAAGTTCCCCTCGCGAATCCAGACATACGCTACAGCGCTCTGGCAACGTAAGGAACATACGATCATATATGGGCGCGCAGTCCAAGGCTGACACAAGGACAGGATGCCCCTGAAGAAAATCGCGATGCCTATCGATATCGCGACTCAGATCGTGGTCCAATCCTCGTCGGTGATCTCTGGGCATGTAACTGGCCAGGTACTGATGGTCGAAGGCGGAATGGAAGGAAGGCTGCTCAACAAACCGGAGGATATTCAGTTCTGATGTCAGTTAATCTTGTTCCTGTGAAACTTGAATGAAGCATTGCGCAAACACAAGTGATATAACTAAACCACGCACTTACGTCGTACATCCTAACGTTTACATGAATCCTCTCCATATCAAGCTCTCATCGGCTAAATAGCCATCGGAAGTAAACTCCACATCTTCCATCGTGAGCATTTCAATCTTCCTCTGACAGTGATGCGCGGTCGTATCAGAGTTCTTCCCCGAGGACAGTGTGCCCCACTCCCCCCAAAATCCACCAATGTACAGATTCGAAGCGATGACCCTATGGCAGGGTACGAAAGGAGAAAATGGGTTGCGTCGCAGCGCCGAGCCAACTAACAATATCAATTCAAAAGCTGTCAGACTACATGGACATGGATCAAGAATGTTCAGACCTACCCGAGCGAGGAGAGCCCCTCCCAATAGCTTTACAGCGCGCCGAGTATGCTGTGACCCGCCCGCGAGAGATGGTACATGCAAAGTCGTACACGACCCATTGGTGTTCAGTCAGTCTCTGTTGACAACAAATCACGATAAGAATATGATCAGCTGGTCATGCTGACGACCTGGACAAAATTGGACTTGCCTTTCCGTCGCGAGTCCGGAATGCATGGCGAGCCGATGCATGTATGGGGTATGTTATCGTGCCTGACAACATCATGACCACAGCGAAGTCAAATGGTTTCAGAACTGACGATAAAACGAGGATGAATGCACGGCAGTGACGGTACAGTGATGCTTGTGCATGACTTGAACATACAGCCTGCGAGTGATATGTACATCTGAATCTCTGTGCGACCTGGCACATTTCATTTTCTCTCTTGTCATTGCACGAGATGAAGAAATTGTGTAACTAAAATTGTGAGTTGCCGTATGTGTGTCATTCGGAGGGTTGCGATAATGTATGTAACTCCGCTCAGTGGCCCTCAGTCATCGATACGCAAACAGGGTCGAAATAACTTCAATGAGGATATATTTTATGGTAAATACCGGCTAAGAGGGAGGAGGATATAGGTTACCACGGTTTTCCATGTTGGCTTCGTCGCTTATTTTGCAGGTGGTGTGTTCGTTGCAATGGAATGCCTCACCAGCAAACGTGTGGTCATAAAAATGGAGTGGGGTGTCCACCCCACACTCATCGAGTACGAAGGCTACTCGTATCTGCGAGACATTCTTGGAATTCTTCGTTGCGGGAAGTCCATGCCAAGGGTCGTCCACAGGGACATAAAGCCAGATAACATAATGCTTCCAGTGAGTGGAAAGCTGGAACCGTATTTGATTGACTTCCGTCAAATTTTACAAACAGGGCCCTTGAAGTCGACGTCGACGTCGACACGGCGTCGGAACACTGCCTTTCATGAGCTTCAACATACATATAGGAGTGTGAGTCTAGTCGCTTTTATTCAGTCGAAAAATGACCATTTCCGCTTTTCCTAGTTCACACTCCCCGGGATGATGTGGTGTCCCTTGTGTATACACTGATCTATCTCGCGCACGGAACCCTTCCATGGTATGACTGTAAGGATGGTCGAGAGTGTTGCGGGCAAAAGAAAACTTTCCGCCCTTCAACGCTTACCCCTCCGCTGCCGTCCACGCACGAAACACTCCTCGACCGTGGCGAGGACCTCAGGTATTTAACTTCCCAGCGTTTCTGGCTGATAATTATTGTCTGCAGTATCGAAGAAGAATTAATTTACTCGTGCATGGAGATTCTACAAGACCACTGACAGGTGGCACTTACACCTGTTAGACCATAGAACAAAGAATACAACTTTGGCTCTTGTTTCGAGCGTTGTCCTGTGATGCTATCCCGGTGAACGGACAACTCTGATGTTTGAATGCACTACTTTAACAATGTTGTCCTGTGAGGACATTGAACGTCCTGAGTCACTAATTATTACCTTCGCAGATTGGTCGTGCGCAGGTTTGTGCGCACGGGTCGCGAGCCAGAGATCGATCCGAGAAGGTAGCGAAGAGGCACGTTGAGGTCAACCAACTGACCCTTTCGAATAGCGGTGTAGTGTAACATGCCGCGAACTGAACTGAAACGAGTCGAAGTGTGAAATGCGTTTGCAACTCGAAGTTTGAAATGGAACGAACCGAAGTACAGCTGAGGACAGGGAAACCGCCCTTCCAAGGGTCGACCGACCGAATTTGCCTTAGTTCTCGGACTACTTGTCCATACACGTGACTGCATTTTCTGCAAATACTACTAGTTCATGCTCGACGTTACTCGTCACTCTCATCAAAATCCAGGAACCTCTTAAGTTTACTCGGTAATCTTGGATAGCTTTTGCAACAATCGGAGAATCGGCCAGTCTGAAATTCGCATCCCATTCAAGTTCAAGCTCCCGCCGCGTCAGGGCTGGTAGATTGATACTATTTGATAGGAAGATGTCTACTTGAAGGGGAAGGAGACATTGAGGGAGAACAGGGGATGAATCATGGCAAGAAAACTTTGACATCCAAGCTGATAGTGCTTTGGGCATGCCACGGTCATCGAATGTGCTCCACACTGACATGATGTGGTCGTTGGTTTGGCATCCGTGCTTTTGATCTTCAAGTTACCGCACGTGTGCAGCACTCCAACGATAAATAATATCTCAGATGAGTCCACAACGCCTCGTAACAGATAACCGGTGACTTGACCTATTCATGTCAAGGTCTGTCATTCCTAAGTATTGATGTAGTACAAGAATCTTATCGACACTCCCGTATTGTCATAGGTTCGGAACGGAGAAGTCACCGGTATTACGGCCTCCTCTGGATGGCAGATGGCCTCTTGAATCATGAGCTGGCTGTCTGGTTTTGCTGTCTGATTGATTCATCAATCGACCGACTTGTCGCATTCGGCCCTTTAGAATATTTCGCGCGCCAGAATTGTTTTATTAACACGTGGCAGGAGTCGATCGGGCCGTTACTTCTAGCATATAAAGCCCTCCCTTCCGATCCCCCAGTCCATCAACACACCACGTTTCTTCATGACACACCCATTCACTGGCAAGTTCTGTGTCCTCACGTTACTACTTTCCTGCTCAGCGAGCGTCTTCGCCGCGTTCAATTCCCGTGAATACCACACGAAAGCCGTTGCGTGCCCGGCTATCGACAGGGTCCTCAACCAGTCGGTGAACATCACCATTGGTGAGTCCACCGTTGCCTATATGCGCTCCACAATGTGATCTCCCATGTCGTAGATTATGTTGATGTCAACCCCTCGGCAAAAACAACTATTTTGATGGTACATGGATGGCCGAGTCTCTGGAGCAGTTGGGGGAAGCAAATCGAACATTTCAAGGTAATGCTTGATGTAGATCATAGGTCGTGAGCTCATGCTCCCGTCCAGGGTGACTACCGTTTGATCGCCATTGATGTGCGTGGTTTCGGGGGCTCCTCACACCCATCCGACATCCAATCGTCCAGTACCCTGGCCGACATTACTGGGGATCTGACGTGTGTCCTCGAGCATGCTGGGGTTGCGTCCGCAGTTTGCATGGGGTACGCTCCTTTTTTTGATTGTTACTGTTCTAACTCTGAGTCAGTCACGATTGGGGTTCGGTCACCTGCTACGAGGCCGCTCGGAGGCGGCCAGACGTCTTTTCTGCGGTCATCGGTGTGACAGTGCCAGTGAGTGGGGTGAATTTCAAGCCCGGCGTCCATACTCACACTTTCAAAGTATGTTCCCTTCGCACAACCGTACCAACCTATCGAGGCAGTGGCAGCAGTGATACCCACACTTTCCTATCAAGTGTACTTCGCGGACAACACGTCAAAAGCCATTGCGGAATTGAACACAGACATCAGACGCACGTTGAGAGGCACATTGAGGAGCTTCGCGAGTCCGCCGCCCGCGGCGTTCTTACGCAGCCAGGATAACTTCATGGCAGCTTGGGACGGCGTAGTGGTCTGTCTCATTTTTCCTTCCCGTCAGCGTTCGTGACCAACGTTTTTTTGGCAGATCCCTCCGATTCCATTCTTTACATTAGAGGAAGAAGACTGTTTTGTAGAACGGTTCAGCAGGCAGTGTTTTGATCATAGTATGTCCTTTCCATTGATGCCCCTCGCAAGTGTTGACTATGTTTGTGCTCTCTTTGATGGTCATGCTTTATGAAAGCACTCATGTTCTATACCAACGGGGTAAATGCCAACTTCTCCCTCTCTTAATCGCACCCTACATATCAACGAAATTATTTGGTACAGAATAGGTACGGGACGTGGAAGTCTGCTCACGACCAAGGGAATTTCACAATTCCGCAACCCGTTCTTTCCATCCTTCCTCTCGAGGTATGTCTGGATATGTGCGCCTCATGCTAAGGCGTGAAACCTCGAAAGGCTCTTTTCTGATAAATCGTCATCCATAGGATCCTGTCGCGGACTGGGTAGCGACGGCCAAGGCGTTTAATGTGTCTGCGTATATGCCACAGCTAACGACAAAGGTACGTGCATATGTAAATGGACATGTGCTTGTTCGCTGAGACGTGCACGTGTGCAGACAATGAAGGGCGCACACTGGCCGCATATGGAATTCCCAGACGTGTTCAACGCAATCGTGGACGAGTGGCTGGCGGGATTGGAAGCAAAGGGGACACGGCGCGGCGTATCAGACGAACTTTAAAGATGCCAATGCACGGTAAACAATTACACCCGATTTCCTCCCTCTCAACAGCTTGCAGGTCTTTCAAGTAACTAAAATGGTGGTACCAATATGGATCAAGTACGACGCTTGTTTGCGAGTTGGGCGACCTTTGTTCATAGAATTCCGCGAAATAGTTAACAATAAAATAGCCCTATGTATATATACAAATGATACTTGGACAAAGGAATCCTGTTGTATTTACTGGGTGTATCACATTTATGGTCATTGTTCCATCAATGAAACGAAGCTGGTCCACGACAGCCGCACAGCCAGCACAATGACCTGTGCTGACTGTGGCTAACAACATTTGAGTGGCACAAAGGAGCTAGTTGCCTGACAAGCTGCCACCTCCCTTTTGAAGGCATTATCAGACATTCGGTCATGGTGGAAGCACAGTTGTTCATGAAGACTTTGGTCTTGCCATCTAGCATGAGAAAGATGAGCAGTCTTGCAATCTGATACCATTGAGATTCTCAGTCATCACCAAATTTGCAAATTCAAAATATGGTCTGATAGCTCTGACAGCCTCCCATGCCACATGGTGGAAAATGGCTATGGGCCTATGGCTGGTGATGTCAGAGTCATCTCTGAGTGTGAAGAGTGACTACAACCACTCATTGAAATGCACAGCAGCTGATGTTCACATATCATAACAAGTGTTTCTCACTGACATTCTGACATTGACTGATATCATTATGCATGAAGTATGTAATGTAGGAGACCACCTGGGCAATCATGTCATTCAAGTTGGTAAAGCTAGGGGGTAAACAACTTCCTCATTCTTTCCAACTCCATATTGGAGTCTATATTCAAGTTCACCATATTTGCCACCTTGTTTACATAGTGATGGATGAGACCACCTGGGCAATCATGTCATTCAAATTGGTGAAGCTAGGGGGTAAACAACTTCACCCATTCTGTTAGAGACTGTGCAACTTGGAGGTAGCCAACTCTGGATCTCCAGAGTTGTAGCATTGGATGAGACTGTCATTGAGACTTGGCTTCACCATATGTGGTGTGCCCTTGTCACAGTCTGTCCCTGTATTTTGGACGTGTGGAGAACAGAGGTAGATGTAAGACTCAACACATAAAGTGGAGTTGAGCAGAGTGAAGACTGTCAAGGACTTCTTGGAGTGTTTGGAGTGAGTCGTACAAGTAAACTAATATTCAGACTAAAGTTACAATTGAAGTAACTATGGTTTATATACTTGGAGGAAACATAATGATTAGTCACAGAGTAAGGAGATGAATAATATGGAGAAACAGAGAATGACTAATTCTGAGTAAGATGGGAGGTTGGGAAACTACATAGCTGGAGGTAAGTCAGGTACTGAGGAAGCTGGAGCTGTGCTCATAAGCGAGACACAGTTTATGTACTAAAACAAAAGAGGAAACATATATATGTAACAGAGGTCTGGGGTCACGGAGTTGTGTCCTGAGGTAGATTGACCTGGAGTTCATGTCTAAGAGAGTCAGAGTTATATCTGGAGGAATGGAGAACAGAGCAGTATATGACACATTCTTTCTAACTCCACATTTGAGTCTATATTTACCATATATACATATTTGCCATCATAACCACCATATTTACCACCTATTTGCCACCATATTTACCATATTTGCCACCATATTCACATAGTAATAGATGAGACAACCTGGGCAATCATGTCATTCATGTTGGTGAAACAATGGGGTAACTAACTTCACACGTTCTTTATAACTCCATATTGGAGTCTATATTCACTGCATTTGCCATATTGGCCACCATATGTATCATATTTGCCACTTTATTCACCATATTTGCTGTCATATTTGACACATTTGCTAGTCCCCTCTACATCCAACTTCAAGGTCACTGCTAGAGGTTTACATGTATGATTAAAGGTTACAAGTCCACACACTCCATAACCAGACTGACCAATGCACATTAATATCACAGTAATATTCTGGAATGTGTATCACATCAAACTAGCTAGCCCTCATGCAAATCCATGCAGCAACATTGCCAATCTGAGTTAACAGGTGGGTCTGGGATCATACAGATTACCTCCCCCTACCTCCAACTCGGACATGGCATTGGTGATCTTTAACCCTGTTTTCAGTTTCTTCACTATGGCTCCTGCTACCTTCCACTCCTCCTCCATTTCTTGCACCATAGAATCCTTCTCAGATATCCATAGGCTTGTGGCCTGTGCTTCCTTGGTGGTATGCTTCTCTTCCTTCTTGTAGATGGCGACCAATGCCAATATAGATCTTCTATAGAATGTGCCTGGTATATATCATTCAGTTAACATATCCATCAAGACATGAGCTTGGTCAATGTATGCGACATATCCTTTGTGAGTGTAGGAAGCCCAAGTATCATCCATGCCACATACTGATGAATGGACAGATGTGTAGTGTTTGTTGTGTATTGTGCCCTTTCAGACTGTGGATGGTTGGGCACTGCAGATGATTCATATTCCATTGCCAGCTGGGTCATGTGCATGGTGGAATATGATAGGAAATGCCCCCTGGTCATCAGCCTGTTCTGGGGGATATACATGATATAATGTTTGTAAGCTCCTCCCAATGAGACAGTAATACATCATGACTCACAGTGCCAGTGTGTCACCTTGTTGGAGCACAATACCACCTAGAGTGAATCCATCTGGGGCACATTGCCCCTCATGGAATATGAGCAGCCTGTCCCATCTGGTAAACAAACCTTTCTGGTGGTCACATTGTCATCCTTGTCCATGTCGGCATAGATCCAAATCTTGCTCCCTGACCTCACAGTGATGTATGTGCATAGCCCACATGTATTGATGTGGGCATGAGTTAGGAATCCCCCATGTGTTATTATGTCCTAGCCATGGACACACTCTGAGTCCCCCAATATCATCTGAACTCTGAAGTACTTCTTTGACTTGTTCTCGCCTGTCTTTGCGAGGTGTATGGCATTCATCATGGCCAACCTGGTGCTCACATTGTTGGATATTGTCCTGAGGGGTTATCAGCATGTGTCGTGTCAGATAACTGTATATAGACCTCACAAAGATCGGAATGTCAGGTTGAAGGTTGGGTAGGTCCAGCAGGTCCAGACATTTCTTTGGGTCATTTGCAAGTTCTATGAACCACTTGATTGTCATTGACTAATGAACATTGGTCCCATCTCCCTTGTCTCCCTTTCTTGCCTCCTTCTCGTGTAGTACTGCATCTGTGTGGAATGGAAATCAGTATCAGTATTGTTGTGTCCAAGTATGACATAGTGACACACTATGTATGTCGACATCCTGGTGTAAGCTTGGGTGATACATCCCCATTGATTCAATGGTAAACTCCAAGGTTAGGGTAGGTTTCCATCCATGCACCAGGATGGCACTCCTGTTGGACAGTGCCTCCTCTATTTCATGGTTCATCCTGATGAGTGCCTGCATGTCGCTGCCATGGTATGTGCATTCCATGACCATTGGGTGTCCCGTGTTGTACATTTTGTCTTGTGCACAGCATACTTGAGAGAGAACATTGATAGCATCAGAGTCCTTGGTTGATTTATGGAAGGTCAGTCTATGGTGGATGAAAAGTGTGTGTGTGCTCACCCCTTTGCTGAACCATGGAACATATGTCGTCACCCCCAGGTGGAGCCAATCCACAGTCTTCGTATTCTTTGGGCAGCTGATACCTATCAGCATTGACTCAGCAGTGACTGCATGATTGGTGTTGTTACCATGGATGTTAGCTGCAATGACCATGGTGAAGCATACTCTATATGTACTGCATTGACGCTTGGAGTCCTGGGTACCTACTACAGAGAGGGCATCTGTGGTTGTTGACTCCAGTTGCTCTTCTTTGATAGCCTTGTGCTTCACCTCATCCGTGTTCACTGCTGTTGCCTTCAACTCTGTGTCATCTTCAATGGCCTTGCACTTCCCCTTGTTGGTCTTTCTGCTAGGTACATTTGTTGTCTTCAGCACCACTTCCACTTCTGTACCTGCCCTGCCAGTGTCCTTCCCCCTATCTGATTTCTTCTTCTCCTTACTGCATTCACTGGTTTTACTCTTGGAGGCTGGTTCTAATGTTACTATCATGGCTGGGGTGGGTCTTGCACATTGCCTTGCTGTAGACCTTCTTGAAGCATTGGACTGAGTGTCCCCTGTGGCCTGTGTATCCACAGTGTCTAGCTGTTTGTGTGATGCATTGTCCTGCCTTTGAAGCATGGACTTCCATGCAGTGGTTAGCTTCTTTAACATCCTAGCATAGTACCATGTAGTACATACCAATGCAGCAGGCTTTTGTCCTGGGACTAGTGTGTCCCTTCTAGAGTTGTCCTTCGATATTGTGGCATACCATCAGACATTGCATGTCAGATAGAAGTGTTATAATGCACCTTTTCCATTTTGAGGCCAACCATGGCATGTAGTCTTTTCATTAGCTCCTCTATCATATTGTCTGTGTTGCCTAGGCCAAGAGCATTGTATGTGGTAGGGATGCTAGAATGAAAGGCTGATTCACTTGACATAATCTGTAGTCCTTGAGTTGCACAGGGCACCACATAAACTGTATCATCATTGATAGTGATCTTGACCACCCTAGTTGGCATCCATTTGATCTAGTCATTGTCCTGGAATATCCATATGTCAGAGGGGCTGATGTATAGATCCCTGGATTGGTTGTCAGCAATGGATCAATCTGGTGACATCACCTTGCCATGGAACACAGTTAGCATGATTGGAAACAAGCCCTCCAAAATGTGGGGCTGTGGAACTGGGAATCAGCTCATTGGAATGTTGCAGACAAATGGTGTGTGTGGGTATGGGTATGGGTATGGATGTCACATGCATTATACCTTATTTATAACAATCTTGCATTATGTTTATAACAATGTCAAACAATGCCATGGTGGACCATTCCCTTTTGGAACAACAATGAAAATTTATTAAATAGTCTATGATGTAAACATCCAATGTGTGAAATGGTTGTAAGATAGGAGTATGTAGACTACTAAATACATGTACATGTTGTTTCTACATAATATATGGGTTTCTAACATCCATCAGCCACTGCCTGAATACCATAGCAAATGTGTTGGCGAACATGGCCATGGTTTTCTCAAAGTGGTATAGCCACAGGCTGGTCATTGGCGTACATTCCACCTCATTCACAAAGTATTGAGGTTCTAATGTTCCAGATGGGTCGATCTGAATGCCAATGTCCAACCTACAAAATATGCACAGTGTCAGTTTAGCTCCAGTGTCCTTTATCTCACACATGATAAGTGATTTCCATGTTTCGCTCATGAACATGTGGAATTGCTCCTGGCCCTGGGATCTTACTACCCTATCTCCTCCTTGTGGATTGACCATAGCATGTCATAGGTCAGCCATTTTTTTCTGATTTTTTCATAATAAATTATCTATCTATCTATCTGTCCATCTGTTTCCAGTACTGAAAATGGTCATTCAAATGGCTAGATATTCACAATGTTGATATAGTGGCCATTGTTAACACCAATCCCTCCTCACCCTATGATTTTGAGTCTATCACGCTAATTGTCAAGTCACAGGATGCTGGTTTAAAGGAGAAGCACAAGTCTCAGGACAGATCTTGCATTGCTCCCCAAGACCAGGCCACAATTGCTGGTTTGGACAGGAACATCATCGCAAGGCCTAGCGCAACAAATGATGCACAGATGCAGGTGACCAAACTGTTCAGTTGGCTCAATAGTCTAGCTGCTGTGTGTGAAACAGACAACACAATACTGCATACAAAGGTATGTTGTATTTGAGATATGATCCCTATGTGGGTACCTGGTCACACAAATATAGGTGGTCGATGGCATGAAGACCCTACAACAACTTGCAGTCAACACAGAGGGTCTTGTGTGCATCAAGACACATTTACGAAATGTAAGGAGACACAAACTCTATGTCTTCAACAACCTGACATTCATGTCTCATTTATTATTTATCACAGACCACGTTCAACAAGACAATGGAACAGATAGCCTGTTACTTTGCCAGTCTCTGCTGCAGACATGTTAAAGTGGATGCTGGAACACAGGAGGGATTTCTTCTGCTGATGACACAGCTGTATGACAGTGGTAGTTAGGCATACGACCTATGGATCCCTGAACTGTGACAACATGCAAGCGGCAGCACCAGCAAGAATTGAGTAGTAACCAACATCTATAATATCATACCTACAAGAAGACATGGTTCGATTTAGAGGTACAAGTTGGACATGCATAATATTCTGGTGGCATTTCTTCCAACAAACCTTCAATGTGCAACTCCATCTCGTTTGCAGTCACATACTCCCACTCCTGCTTGGTGGGTTCTCAGTTGGCTCTCTGTATCTTACCATAAACCTCCCATGCTTTTCCAATCAACCGCCCATTTCCAACTATACCACCACCTTTTCCTCATTGTATTGGTTTTTGAAGAACCTTTATAAAATAGTCCATGTATGGCCATGTTCCAGCAAGCTGTATGTTGGTGGTGATGGCATCAGTTTCAGGCCCTGGAGGAAGATGTTGGCCTCCATTGTCAAGGCAAGATATGTGATGCCATATTTTACACACTCAACAGAACTGCTGGACATCACAATCTGGATTATATGGTTTATCAAACATAGGGCATGTGGCCATGCTGTGGGGAGACTCAATGACAACAATGATCATTGTGTGAGGGTTTAGGGTTGATGAATATGTATATATACTTACCACAATTTGATATGATCCAGAAAAGGTGTCCTTATCCCTCTTTCCATGCTGTTTTGCCTGTTGAGGTATATGGTCCATCACCCACTGCCAGTATAAGGTCCCTGGCTCGATATCATCACAGTGTTGTACAATATCATCGAAGCACAGTGTAATTTCATCACCTGGAAATGACTTCATGTGACATCTATAGGAACTGTCCAAGGAAATGCTGACATTTTATGCAGGCAGCATCTATGATGTCTATGTCCTTGGAAAACACGAGCTTGTTGAATGCCAGATACTTGTGAAAGCTAGGAGAGCTGCTGAAGGCTTTACATGATATGATAGGTTACCCATGACATACCTTTCCGACTTAAGGTCTTGCTTGTGGTGAAACCATTGTACCATGATCCAAATGTTCTTGGGCTTTTCCTTCCATTTACTGTTAGGCACAGAGAAACAATAATGATCGCTACCTGCTTCTTGTTCATCTCCACCCTGATGTCCATTATTTTAGCCTGCCATAACTCTTCATTAAATGACCTGACTGACACTCTGGCCACCATGGTGATGGTTAGTGCAACATGACAAGTCCATCTTGAGAAACAGGCTTAAGCTCACAGTGTTACAATTTCTTTCTTTCGTCTTCCTTGTACTTCTTCACTACACTTGATACCTAGGTATCCTCGTACGTTCATCCGTACGCTTTACTATTCTCATCAGTATCTCCGCACCGGCATTACCCGAGTGCTTACGTTCTTCCTTTCTCGTCATCTTCCGATGGCATCGCACTTACTCATTCTGTTCTCGTCATCATCCGATGGCTTCGCACTTACTCATTCTATTCTCGTCATCATCTGATGGCTTCGCATTTGTCATTTCATCTTCGTCATCGTCCGCTGCCGTCGCATCGTACGATTTCCTCTTTCAATTACTGCGCACCCCTTTTGGCCCTTTTACCCTTCCGCTCTTCCGGCCTCCCTCTTTTAGTTACTTGGTCCGTGCGCAGTTCTACCGTATAAATACCTCGCAGCTCTACTCCTGTACCCTAGTCTTGATCTCCGCAATACTAGCTGAGTATCTCTGCTCCACTCGCCACAGCGCCTGTGACCACTCGACCAGGCTACTCCTAGTCCCTTTATACACTCGGACTCTTCGTAGTCAAACCTCGACCCTCGACCGTCCCTCGGGTATAGATTCCCAAAAGGACAACTCTCAGCAACGCCTGAGTTTTCACTCGTCTCTCTGGTAGCCTTCAGCTGACCAGAAACCCTCGTTCGACTCTTCAGCGCACCACGTATCAAGTGGTGGTTGTTTGAGTTATCGCAGCCACTTGATACTTGGCGCTTTTGCGGCTACGCTAGGTCCTACCCGGAACTACCGTAACACACAGGTCATCTCTGAAAAACATATGAGAATCTGTGCCAAATACCAATAATAGTGATCAGCACCACATCAAAGTGCTTTATTATAGACTACCTTTGCTATTCTCATTGATGACTATATAAAGATGATTTAGTTTGGCATGGGTTGTCCAGAAACTGTCCAGATGCTATGTACCAATGTATTTCTCACTTGTGGAGAACCAAGAAAACCTTGCCTGCCATGATATGCCAGGGAAATCAGAGGAAAGCAACCATTGAATTGACATCTATATCTATATCATCCTTTGAGCCCTGATCTGACCGTACAGTGGCTCAAACAACTGTCCCAATGTTTGCATGTTTTTCACTAAATGCAATAAAACATGGTAACCACTTAACCTTACCCAAACCTGTGGGAATATGAAATATAGTACCTACTCCTGGCTTTCTATTGGCCCAAGGGTCAAATGATTTGAATAGGATTTGATGAAATGGCAATCATTTCAAAATGATCACTCATTGGGACAGTTTTTTGACTTTATATAAATGTAAGTTTTAATATTTGGTATGATCTCCTTTGGCCTTGATAACTGCTTCAAGCCTTCTATGCATGCTTTTAATCCATTTCTGATGCTATTCTGCACAAATATCCCCCCACTCCTCTACTAACCTCTCCTATAAATGATAAACTCCTTTAGGGGCACTTTTATAAGCTAAAAGTCATTTTTTGAGATAATTTCAGGTATGTTCAAAGGAAGTAAGGTCTAGAGACTGCAGGCCAATCTAAAGATCCAATCTCTTGATCTTTGACCCAGGTCTGAACTCTTTTACAGGTATGTTTGGGATCATTATCTTATTGAAAAATGATATCACCTTCTGAAATTCAAAATTCTTCAATGTTTTCCAGCAACCCATGCTATGAAATTGTCACATACTGCTCAGCATCCATCCTTCTGTACATCTTACTCTAAACTCCCACTCCATTCCATCCTATATAGGCCCATAGCCTCCTCTATGCTTGACTGTACCTCTAGCAATCAACTACTCTCCTGCCTTTTTCCACACATATGCTTGTTTATATGACCCAATCCTGTTGACTTTAGTCTCATTTAACTATACAACCATTTTCCCACCCTCCACAGTCCAATGCTAGTATTTGAAAGCATAGGCCAACCAACCTTTCTTGTGACTCTTGAAGAGAAGAGGTTTTTGTTCTTCACCACAGCTTTCAAAGAGGCTTCCTTGAGGGTATTTCTGACTGTCTGAGGGTAGAGAGGAGTATCAATAATGGTATTGATAAGTATAGTGAGCTGAACAGCATTTTTGGCCTTGCCAGTAATAATCTATTGTACAACAGCCCTTTTGCTAGTAAATGAAAATTTTGAAGGGTAACCACCAAGATGTTTAGTCTTGTCTAGCTGGATTTCCTGAAGGACCCTAGACACTGTAGACTTGCCCAGACCAGTTTTAGAGATTATTTTCCTGGAAGAAAGCTTCAGGAAAGGGAAGAAGACAGTATTTTCCCTTAAGAGCTGTAGGTAGGTTTCATAATGATGATAGGAAAGTTAGTATGAAATGGTGGGGTTCATATGGTGCTAGCTGATGATAGTTACATAAATATAACATAATAGAACCATTATCAAATGTATGTAAGTACTTTCCAACATGTTAGGGTCTAATATGTGTAATCCAAACTTAAAGTCAAAGAACTGTCCCAATGAGTGATCATTTTGAAATGATTGCCATTTCATCAAATCCTATTCAAATCATTTGACCCTTGGGCCAATAGAAAGCCAGGAGTAGGTACTATATTTCATATTCCCATAGGTTTGGGTAAGGTTTAGTGGTTACTGTGTTTCATTGCGTTTAGTGAAAAACATGCAAACATTGGGACAGTTGTTTGAGCCACTGTATCTAAACTAGTCTGCCACATGATCCCTCACATGATTGATGGATTGATCCAGGTGATCATATCAAAATAAGATTGGACTAATATTACCTTATACAGGGGCCTGTGTGTAAGATATACATATATATGTAAGATGATTGACCAGCTCAATTTCATTTCATCTATTGCACCTTAAAGATCGAATGGTTATCACATTACTATCTCTGATATCGATCTCCATGGTAAACCGAACATCACAGAGCAAACCTTCTATAGATGGGATCCTGCGTCAGCTACCAAAACTGAAGATACCTGTTGTGACTTCATCAAATGAAAGCATTGCCATGTCATCATCTGGCATTTGCCCTCCATCCAATCTATAGTCATATGATGACTGGCTTGACTGTTTGAGTTCAAGACCTTCTAGGAGTCATTAACCATCTGCTGGTTTACCACCACCATCTTTCAATGAACTCCTGGACCACTTCACACAAAAATGGAACAATGACAGCAAATCTAATCCTGCCGAGCCTCCCCCCCTCATTACCCTCCTCTATGAACCAGACATACAACAAGATACTGGATTGATTTTCTATGCTGTCACCTGATGAGAACAACATCAATGGAGATCCTGAAGATGGTAACTGCATTGCTTTTGATCTGGTTCGAGGTAGACATCTCACCAGGTCCAATAGAATTGGCACAATCATCCAAGAGCATCCCTATAAAATGCAAGCATCAAGAAGATGATGTTCCATCCATGGACACTTTGGGTAGGTCTTCCTTTCTTTTGATTGGACACTTCTTCTGATCTCCTTGGTCTTGAATCCAACTTTTGTTTTAGATTTGGAGTTGGAGCTGGCAGAGCAACCTATCCAGAAGTGATCAAGAGGACGGCCTCGGAAGAACAGAAAGACACAGCACCCATCAGATGGAAATGATGGAGGTAGACATCCAGTCCAATCACCCATCCCAGAAGGATTCCCAGCATATGTACCACAATGTTTGGCCTTTCTTTTCTATGTGATGAGAATGATGTACTAATTAATTAGTATTTCTAGCAAAGAGATGGGGCAGAGGCAGATCTCTCAAGCGCAAGCATGCCCCAAAGCCACCCCCTGTCAAACAGACTGCACAACACAATGTACCACATCCTGGAAAGGTGCTATCAGTACAAAGAGAGTGAGGTGCACAGATTGACACATTGGCTGAACCTGCCAGTGCACAGCAACACTTTCCATGGGAGGAACTGTTGAATTCAGATGCAGGTCAGGATGCACCTCCTGCCCCAGCTCAGATGATCAGGCATGACATTGGTGGTAAGAAACAGTCTCCTCTTGAAACATACACCAAGTAAACCTCTTTTGAACAGCAATGGTCTTGTCCTCTGCCATCCTATGGCATAGTGCATACACTGAGCTTGACACCCTGAGCAATAGACAGTGGCTTGATAGTCTTGTCTGTGATTTCTATCTTGCTACCCTCTGGCATGATGGTAGCAACAATGCTCATTGTTGCTTTACTATGGTATTCTGGCTCAGACCTGACCTACACATCATTCCCGTGGAGGTCGAGACCTATAGGCACACTCATCATGTGCCTCTCAATGATGCCTGCCCTATGGTTCCAGTTGCATTTATCATCCATGAACCAGAATCTGCCCATTACTTTGCTGTGGTATTTCATTATTCCACCTACACTGCCTATGTCTTAGAAAGAAAGATCAGCGACAACAATCCTGAATACAACCCAGACTGGAAAGCTTGGAAAGGGCCAGAATGCTGGTCCATTTTGGCTAATCTTCATCATTGGGAGGCTGAAGATCCAGAAATTGTTTTGGTTCTCCACAGAGACTGGAGACAAAATGGCTATGACTGTGGACCTATTGCATCTGCGCTCATCAAAGCCTGCATGGAAGCAGGCCTTGAGGAGACATGGAGAATGCTCTTGGATTACATCACAACCCCCTCCTTTATTCCATGTGGTCACATTCTTTGGCTGAACATGCTTGGGGCTGTTAGGCAACAATGTATGATCAGCTTCCAGGACTATATGCACTTTATGGTTCACCCTCCTTATCTCTGGGACTATGTTGAACTGGATGATCAGATAATTCAGCAGATGCAATCTGGTGCATATGTGGAGTAGGACACTCGATTATTACACTCTCTGACTCTTGAAAGCAACTCCTGCCGGGAATGCCAGTCATTTATTGCTCAGGTGGCTGCCACAGAATCACAGAAACACCTAAATGATGATAGGTCAGGACATCAGGAGCAGGAGCAGGAGGAGTAGGAGGAGAAGGAGAATGACTGTAAAAATAAGGAGATCTGGCCTCAGCCGGATGGACCACAAACAGCACAGGGTTTGCTTGCCTTGATTAAAGGTCATAAGGTACTCCCTGCTCGTGCTGTAGTCCAGCCTTCCAGAACCACTAGCCAGAACAAATACCAATCATCCAATGAACAAAACAGTCTTCTGGACCAAGAACAGCTGTCCAATGCAGCAAGGGCCTCACACAAGCATGTGACAGATTGGAGATTGAGTACACTTGGACATTTTTCTAGGACATCAAGACCAGTATTGTTGGATGCCTATGATGGGCAGTGGTTCATTCCACATGATTATGCCTATGATGCCTATGATGATGATCTCACATTGGAGATGCTTCAGCAGCCAGAAGTGTACCTCATCCTAACCTATCCATTCGATCACATGGTTCAGGCCCCTGCTTGGATCATGTGACAAGACCATGGCTATTGGATTCTCACTGAATCTTTCCAAATGTTCTATCTGGCTCAACCAATTTCTATCATGGACCATGTCATGACAGTAGGCAATGTGGGTCAGATCGAAGAGGAAGCAACAGATGACCAGATATGCCTTCTGCCATGATATGATAAAACAGTCAGAATCAGGCTCACAATGGAAAATCATTTTTCAGATCATGACCATGAGTGCAACAGAGATGCTGCACTATGCAGGGGACTCTCCTGGCATTAATTGAGAATGCACTCATGGTTGCAACATGTTTGTGTGTAGTTGCCTGCCAATATTTGCTGAGGAAGACAAATATATTCAAGTGGATCTGGAGCAAGACAAGGTCGACATTTCTGTCAACAACATCGAGATCTCAATCGACATAGACAGTATCATCTGGATGACCAGAAAGCTGGTTTGCAAGAATAGCATTGGGGTATATCTCACACCCATCTATGATGGAAAGCCTGGAATTCCCAAGCACAACCATGTCTATGTTGACATTCTCATTCCTCAGTCAGAAGAAGATCAGGATGCTTCTGGACATTGTACAGAATGGATATCCAAGAAGTTTTCTCTCAATGCCATACCTCATGCCATCATTGGAAAGCTTTCCTCCTTCACTGGACATGGTCTAAATGTCTACATTTTCTTTTCCCAGATGATTCATCACAGTCCCCTTACAGGAAGATGCATGAACATGATGCCCAAAGGAGTACTGGACCCCTTTTGGGAGGAAATCTTTCTTCCTGCTGTCGATGAACAGGCTGGTGAAGGCTGGATGCCTTATGTGTCACAGACATTGGAAGAAGGCAGATATAAACAAAGGGGCTCTTCAAGCAGTCAGAGAACATATCTACTGTCCAATCAAGCATTCCTAAAGATCCAGGACATAATGAAGCATCTTATTTCAGAGCAGGAAGATCGCTCCATGTACATATGGCTCCTTCTTTTTTGTGGTCAAAGGCAAGGGAATCAAGCTGTTGACAAAGGATGGTCAAGGAGGGGAGTATATTTCTCCAGAGATGGCTCTCAGACAAAATCTCTCCTGCTTGGATTGGACCCATATGCTTGACTGTCACAATGGAGAGCTCTTTGTCAATGTCAGTGTAGGAGTTGGATACTCCTTATGGTTGTAGGATACCTTTTCCTCGCTCTTCATCATATCCTATCACCTCCCATCTCATCCACCATCGACTTCATGCCAGCCCAGTTTCATTCCTAGCATTTACAGATCATCTGAATCCAATCCAAGTCCAATCCAAGTCAACACAGTCCAATCCAGTTTTATCGTATGTATTCCACTTCATCTGATTTGACTTGTTTTATTCGATTTGGCCTTATTAAGGTCGTTACTATTCTAACACCTCCTTTTCCTTGCTATCTACAAGGTTTGACACTCCTTAAATACTCACCCTACATTGATCCTGTACACTTACCTAGGGTCAGATTGCCTTTAACAGTCCTGGGTTGTGCCCAGGACTATAAAACCATGTTTTCTAACATAAAATATCATCTTTCTGCATTCAGGAGATCTCCTGTTTACTCTCCTGTGTGTGAGTGAGCTGGATAGCTTTCCTTTTACCTTGTCCTATCGTTCCTTTGCATCTCATCTACTTGAATCAATCTTCTCATTGCCTTGACTCCACCCGGATACTTTTTCATCAACCACTTTTCATTCCAGATCATTCAGCAGTCTCTAGGACTCCTAGACAAACCCAAATCCTTTGTTCCTTCAAGTATAACCCCCCTTGGGATGAACTTATCGCTCCACCTTTCTTCATTTTACCTATTATTACTTTTCTACATCAGGGTCTCCTTCACTCCCAAATCCAAAGACCCATTGATTGGCTTGTGGAGACTAGATCTATTGGAGAAATCCTATGCAGCTGCTGGATTCAACATGGGAACTGTCCACTATCACTGCATGCTTTACAAGTATGGAGCATTGCAGGCAAAGATGCCTCAGGATTGTGCTCTTCAAACCCATGTGGCTTTTAGAAGCACCTACAATATCTATTATGAGGCTGTCCATCCACACAACAACATCCCTACCTTTGCCAAAGACAGCAATGCCTACAATCTGGCTCCAGTCTATTACAAGGAATGTTCCAGCACTATCAAGACCCTTCGGAAAGCCAAAACCAAGACTTATGGTGTGAGGGATGAATATAGGGTCAGTGGACAGGCTGCTCAAATTTTATTGAGGGACATTATACCCAAGGTAAGTAGCTACAATGTATCTTTGCTCCTTCCTTGACTAAGCATCATAAAGGCAAGACAATATATGGAATCCAACTCTGTCCTTTGGCTCTCCTCCAATATCTGGTTTGAATTTCTTGCCAGAAGGATGAAGGAAGTTCAGAGAACACAAATCCAGCTGAAGAGACTTGACCCTCCAAATCTGGGCATTCTTACTGGGATTCTAAACTACATGCTTTGGTCTACTGTCTCTACATCCATCATCTTTGACTTCCATATCAGGGAGTCCTTGGCACTGTTAGAATATTGTCATGTGGTAGAAAGAGCCCATATGTTCTTCCTTCAAGAGCTGGAGCTTAGGTTGCAGCCATGTCTTGACACTGTTCAAAAAACAGACAACTTTCGTGTCTTGGCTTTGATGGGCCTTAATGCAAAGGCTCAATGTGACAAAGCCCTTGCCTCTCAACACCCCACTATTCTGGATGGTTTCGATCAAACAGCCATGTTTTCTATTGGACCAAATCCCACTTGGACTCAGCTGAAGAAAGTCATTGCAGCAAATCCCATCTTGATACTAAAGGAATGGAGGATCCCTGGTAGCTTGCAACACCAGCCTGTCATCTTGGCTCATTTGTTTTGCCAGTTCACCACACAAACACGGTTGATGGTGCACAACATTGCCTTGAAAGGAGTTGAACCCACACCAACCTCCTTGGCTGATGCAATGAAATGTTGGACTGTTTTCAGCATTGATCAGACATTTCTTCATACCACCTTTGAAGCTTGCAATATAGGCCTAGAGACAGAGGACGGAATCATTCATGGTCATTAAGGGCCACATTCTATGTCCTTTTCAAGCTGTAAAGACATATACTTTCCTGCACAGGAAGCTGTACCCCCCAAAGCTGGATCACAGTGATTGTCATTCTGGGAGAACAATGGTTATATCAAAGCCTACCATGACCTGCTAAAGGAACAGACAGAAGAAAATATGTTTTACTTGAATGATAGCCTAGGAACTATTTTCTCACATCTCCAGAGTCTTCCTGCAAGTCAAAAGGCAACATGAAAAACCAAAGGATTCATATGGCATGTCAAGACAAACTCTTTTGTGTTTTATACCAACCCAAAATATTACAAGGTTGAAGGGTTGGGCAAGGAGTCAAAGGGAGATAGGAGACCTATGACAAAACAGACAGCCCATTGTCAGCTAAAGTCAAGAAAGGTGTTTGAAAAGGTGCTATGGCACAGCAGTGGATTTGATGGTCTGGCAAGCAAACAAGTGGAAACAGACAGAAAGTTGTGACATGCAAGACTACAGAGACTTGGTACTATGGCAAAGAACAAGAGAAAGCCTCCTTAGCAAACCAAGATACCACCCAAGGGCTTCAAGCCTACAGAACTTCAATCTTTGACTCCTGAGGATGAGGATGAACTTGATAAACCACTGGTGGAGTTGATTGGAATAAATCCAGGTGGTGCTAGAAATCATCATGTTTCAAAAATGACAGAGAATGAGGAGGAGGAGGAGGAGGAAGAGGAAGAGGAGGATGAAAGTGATGATGATATACATATGTGATACAAAAAATATTGTATACTTTCTTTCTGAAACTCTGAACTTCTCACTGTTATTATATGTATATATAGGTTTCTACATAGTGAACTTTCATCACTGAGACCCAGTTTGAAATTCCACTAGTCACATGGACAAGACCCAGAGAAATTGTCTTGATACTCATCTTGCTTCTATACCATAACATTGCCTTGTTTGATTTTTCAACTTCACAACATGGATTTGGCATCTTCCCAAGGTTTAATGTATCTCTAGAAGTCACCTAGAAACACTCCTGAGGTCTCTGGAATTGTATTTCACACCATGAGACTACCTTGTCTCCTACCCCCTCAACAAAGATCGATTTTTCTAGCCTCAGGAATGCTAGCTAAAAATAAGAATGCACCTGTCCCTGCCTATATTGAACCCTCTGAACACGATGGTAACAATTCCTAAGCCCAATAAAATCAGCTAAGCGAACAGCATCACTATCTCCTCCTTCCTCTATCAACAATTATAGTATGTCATACCAAAGAAGTGTTCTACAACCATGCTAGCATTTTTATAGGGGGTTTTCGAACCATCTGAATCCATTGGTCACACTCACAAGTCCCAGAAAAATACCCTTCATGTTGATCTTGCATCCATGCTTTAAACACCCTTGTTTCATGTTTATCTCCACAACCCGACCACCGTTTTCCTTGATAAGGGGCTCAAAATGATCGCATAAATGGGCTCTTATTTATCATATACCTTTCTAACCATTCTGACATTTTCATTTTGAATCTTAATTCCAGGATGACCCTATAAATGGGAAGGTAAGGGATGTGATGCATGCAAATCAACAACACATGACAACATGTGACGACTAATCTGCAAAAAAAATCACCAAGTCCATTGTAGTGTTGTCATCATTCATGTTGCCACCATCACTGGCTCACTCCACCCCTCACTTACCCTTGCCCTTGCCACCCCTGCCCTCACCTTGCCATCTCACCATCTTGCTGCCTCCCTCAGGCCTCAACTGTCCCGCCATCTTGCAGCCTCCCTCAACCCTCACCTTCACTGTCTCACCATCCCACCATCTCACCCCCACCCTCAGCATCTCATCCTCACCCTCACCATCTTGCCATCTCCCTCAGGCCTCAACCATCCCACCATCTTGCTGCCTTCCTCACCCCTCACTTTCACCATCTTGCCATCTCACCATCTCACCATTACCCTCACCCTCACCATCTCACCCTCACCCTCACCATCTCACCACCTCAACATCAACCTCACCTTCACTGTCTTGCCATCTCACTCACCCCATCACCAAAGCCAAGGCTGTTCCCATCATCCACTCAAAAACCAAGATGTTCACTCTCACATCATCAGCCACCTGGTAAATCCATATTGTTGGTAGTGGCAGTGGCAAGGTCACATCAGAAGGCTAAGGCTATTTATCCCCCCTCAAACTCTAGTACATACTTTTGTAATAGTTGGTATTTTCATGCTTATCATAAGGCTTTTCACATTTTAACTTCACTATGTGACAATGCCGAAATCTGGTTTGGAGTGCTTTCATTGCTTTTACACTTTTTGTACTTTTGGTAATGTTTAGGTAATGGAAAAGTACATGAAAGCAAAAAAAGGAATATGTGAATTTACTGATGCAGTCACTACCCTTAGGGAAAGCATGGAAAACTCTGCCAACCTCCAAGAGGCAAACCCCACAGGGAAAGGGTGAGGAGCAAGTGTGCTTGACAGGCTTGGGGAGGGCAGCATTCCCATCAAGGGGATGGTGGTGGTACTGGATCAAGAAGCATTTTGGCAGTCCATTGAGGACCAGGGAGGTATGTAAGCCTCGTCAACCCACTCCTAATGGATGGACACCAAGCTATGGTTATGCATTACAGGCTCCTAGTTAATGGGATCACAGCTCACCTCGGCCATTTGCAGATCAGGCCTGCCTCTGGCTGAAAACCCTGCAGGTTTTTCTCCCAACTGCTCACTGAAACCTTGCTTACTTAATCCAGTACAATTGTCACTAGTACTTCTAGTCACTGCTGCAGATCACTCCAATTCCATCATGTACACAGTCTAATTCACTAGCAATAATACTATGTATATTCACTCCCTTCCCTCTCCATAGCTGTGAGCATGTGCATTCACACAGATTCCAACCTGTGGACAAAGATTAGGTAGAGCTTTGAAGATCATGATGCCAATCCATAATGAATTGGACCAAGGCTTGATTTCCCAGTCCTTCAAGTGAAATTGAGAATCCAAGTTGGAACCTTGTTTTCATAAAGTTCTGCGGAATAGTTACAATAAAGATAGGCCTATGTATATACACACAGATGAAACTTGGTCAAAGGATGTTATATCTACTGGGGGTATCCAGCAATGACAGTGATGTTGTTCATCGGGCCAACCAAGCCACCACTCGTCTCCAATCCCAACCAATCCCATGTCCCTAGAAAAGAAAAGAATAGGTCATTAGAATCTTGGTTCGATCTAGTGGCTAGAACACCAGTCATTACCAGTACAAGAACCTTCACCGCAGTCCACAGCGACCACGTATGCATCACTGGCCGCATTCACGGTTGTCGTTCCCGGGTTGAAATTGACATTCTTCGAAAAGGGGAATTCTCAACAATGCATTATTTTTCTCCTGAAAAATGCCAGCTTACTGAGATGATGACGCCATTTCCAGGTGTTCCAAGAGAGGCGGGGTAACTCTGGGTAATCAGGACACCGTACTCCGTGCAGTTGGTGGCTGTATTGTCCTATTTAATTGCAACGGTAAGCGGAAAAGTCGCTCCAGCCTGCTTCCGAGCCAAGACAAGGTCCACATACACTATATGTCACGTCGGACACGGTACTGTTTGTCGCTACTTCGTCGGTCTTAATGCGAAATGCTTGTTGGCTATAGGATCAAATCATTTCGGACTTGAAGTTTGTCAAAGTGGGAAGTAGAGTACCTGTTGACGACCGCGTTACCCTGTACAACGACACCGTTGACGACAACATTGGACGTGATCGACCCCTGGAGATTTGAATCCATGAGCATGCATCGGCTACAGTAAAAAAGCAAGATAATGTACGATGGATATACCGTGACCACCATTGCAGTAATTATCTTGAAAGGTAATATTCGACCCCCTGTTTATTGCCAAGCAATCGTCCTGAATGCAAGACGGAGTCAAAATAAGATCTTCAGGGAAGGTCCGAGTCGGGAATCAATTCCAAGTACCTGATTGATCACCGTGCTACATATGCCTGGTATGAGCCACTACACAGTACAAAATGTAAATCCACCTTTACCTCTGTTGAATCACGAGGTTATCCGCACTGACATCAAAGCCGTCGGTGTTGTGCCCTGTGTACGTTGAGTAAACACTGAACACTCTCACGGGGAAAGAATGTTACCAGCAGGGAGGCCCATGCTATTCCCATTTGGGTAGTTGCCTTGGCCTTCGAATTCGGTAATTGAGTAAAGTAATGGTTATGTAGAAGATAAGTGCTTACTGTCGTCAACCGTGATGCCGGTGACGAGCAGCGGGCCAGGATTGTTCATGGAGAAGCATTGTGCGGGAGCATTGACGACGTAAACGTCCTGGAAGGTGGTCAGTCGATGGTGGGATTCAATAAAAGGTCACATACAGACATCGTGCCTGAAATCTGGATCCTGCAATCGTCGAGTCAGGTAACGTAGTTTCGATACAAGGCTCGTACTGCATCATAGGATGGGGCTTTGTAACGCCACCGTTCGTCCCAAGACCGTCCTGCCATGTGTCATAAGTCAGGAATCAATACAGTCAAAATCCACTGCAGTACGACTTACCCAATAGAAAGGTCCACCGCCATCCCAGATTTTCCCATTCCCGTTAACTCGAAATATACCATTTGCGTTGAGCAGACAGAGTATTTCGAGAATGCTCACATGTGATGTCATTTCCTCTGTTACCGACAAAAGTTAGTCAACGAGCGTGGTGCCGAGAACAACGATTCGACATACGTGACAGAAAAGAGTGGGCCCGCCCAACTTACGTTTCCAAACTGGATCTCTCCCACTTACGGAGGAGCGTTAATTGATACGACGCCTAAGACGATGCCATGGGGATCACTCACAAACATTGACGGTCGTACCGTCCAACAAGTCGAGGATGAAGGTCTCTCCGGCAGGGACAGTGAACGCGTTGATGTCAACGGTCATACACTGTACTGCGGTGCTCACGTCGCTGAATGATGAGATCGTGCCCACGCAGTCGCTGGATGACCTCGCCTGTGGGGCTGCCTTGACGAGCGTAGAGAGAATAACAAGAGTGAGAAAATGGAACATCTCTCGTGCGGAGGTAGACATGTCCCTAAGTTTTCCAACGCCCCAGCAAAGAGTATGTGCCTCCTCTTTATACTACATCGTTTTCGTCCCCAAGGGCCTAGCGGCCCGGAGAAAGTGCGTAGCGAACCGTGGAACGAAAGACAATGCTGTGGTGGTAATACTTCAGAGTGCCTGAGAAGCTATCGCGGGGGAGAAACGACGCTCGCAAGGAGGTACATCGGACCGCTGGAGCGCGATGCTGGCGGGATATCGCATTAGGTCCAAACTTAAAGCTACTTGGGGTCTGTTCAGTACTGTAACAACGGAAAGTCGTGACGTTCGAGTACCCACCCCGCGTCCACGTGAAAGCTTTGCCATCGGATAAGTAGAATAAAAACAGAACGAGATTTGCTGCGGGTAACTTCGACATGCCAAACTGCAAGTGCACACTCGGAGAATACCCAGATGACTATCTTTTGAACCTCCACGTTTCGTCAATATACAGTCCCACCGAACGTTGGAAATCCCTAACAAGCGAGATATCTATTATCGATCAGAGATGGACAAGATGAGGCTAAACATACGGGACTGTTCGACTCTTAGTGCGGCCAGCCGCATTGGTGGTGACCAGTGACGGGGCATGCAATGAAGATGTGCCGTACATAGTTCTGAACAACCTAACGATAGCACGCACATGAGCCGCGGCAAAGTCCCGGCCCGACATGGCCATTTCCGGACCGCTCAGGTCCAACGCCTAGTACTTCCCGGAAGTTCCGCCTGTGTTATTTGGTAACAAGTAGTCGTTCTACGATCAACTCGAAAACCTGACCCTCGAAAGGTTGTTACCAGAGAAGTTCAAGTCCCACCCGGCGTGTGGTCGAATGATAGACTTGGATCATACCAACCCGCATCCAGTTGAGTCGCCGGCGACTAGTCATTTCTTTCCGACAGTTGTAGTAAATGACATTATTGCTTTTAGCATGCAAAAATAAAACACAAACAAGACCGAACTACACAGCACGCAAGTACATTCCCCAAAAGCCTTGTGCAATGAACTTCGGGGTAACGCGTAAGACATGTATGACTAGGGGAAAATTGGCTCCCAGTGACGACAAAGGCTTGCGCCCTCTCATGGTGTCTCTGTAGCGATAGCAGGGAATATCCCAAACGTGGCCTGCGCGGCATCCCATTGACCTCCGAACTGAGGAGTCGCAAAGCTCGTCGTACAGGCACCTTCGTCTACCCAAACGCCCGCTGGACCTGGAATACGAAAGACAGATATTAATCACCACCCTCATTGCGAGATCAATGGACGTGTAGGACATACCTCCTGGGAGGTCATTGTATGTCCACCATTGAGCAGTCCAGAGATTCCCACTGTGAGTTCTTTGTCAATATCGGCGCTGCAACATATCTTATACACCCTTACTTGTATGTAACTTGATTACCACCCACATACTATTCAAAAGGCCATTTGTCAGACACCGTTCACACAAGACATCGTGTTGTGGCTTACGGCAACATCTGACTGCCACGCAGAAACTCCAGCGCACGAACCCGAGGCAGGTGTCGTGGTGGCAGTGGCGGTCGTGGTAGGGGGTACACTAGTCGTAGTCAAAGTGGCGGGCACGGTGGTCTTTGCGGGTGTTGTCGATGTGGCGGCTGTGGTCGTCACGGTTCCTCCGCCCGAGCCGCCGGTCAACGCGTTTTTCACAGATATATCATACCTGCTGTTGGCTATATCGAACAGTCCCATCAACAATCTTGGCTTGTCAAATGCAAGAACACACGAACCATAGGCTTGCGACATGTCCCACAGCATCACACCACCAAATGACGTATACTGGCTCATGGTTTGCTGGATGATGGTGGCAATGGTTGAAGCAGCGACGTAGCCCGACCCTGCTGCACTAGAAGACGCAGGGGCCCCGATGAACACCTTCACATTCGGGTTGGGGGACACCGTTTTGGCCCAGTTATCCCTAGTTTATGGGTGAGATAACTTGCTTAGATATGCTGGGAATTTGATACCAAGTAGCAAAGTTCCAATCCTAGCGAAGAGAAAGCACGAATGAGTAATATATGTACAGCGCTTGGTAGCGACTCACATTCGGGTTGTTATAGTTGTTCAACCCGCAATAGTTGTTGTCTACAAGACGAATAAGAGGAAAACCTTGAAAGGCGTGTTAACATGCGGTACTCACAAAACTGGACAAAGACGGCATCAAATGGTACCGCGTTGATTGTATTACCGATATATGCGTCAGGATAAGGACATTGAGGAGCTATAAATGTTAATTAGCAAACAGGGTACGTCATATTAATAGTTTACTCACCTGCGGTGATG
Organism: Chiua virens; assembly: GCA_019787685.1. Lineage (NCBI taxonomy): Eukaryota > Fungi > Basidiomycota > Agaricomycetes > Boletales > Boletaceae > Chiua > Chiua virens. The sequence goes on from JAHNUO010000030.1 coordinate 45,017, forward strand.
TAGTATCTTAACGAAGCATAAGTGTAAGCAAATGCACATTAGACTAGAGAATTAGAGCACAAACGGTTTGCTACCACCATTCATCAACTGACGGAGGGTCGTCAAGAACGCAGTGAACCCAGTCTGCGATCCGCCCTCGATATCCATATCGATCCTTCCGAACAGTAAGCCATGGATACGATACGATACCCGGAGACTTACCCATCCAATACCGCGTCACCGAACGGACGTGTAGAGCTCGTGCCACCGAGGAAAAGGTCCCAAATGATTTGTGCAAAAGCTTCACCTTCGGAATCGTCCGCAAAGGACGCGGAACCAGTGGCACCACCGAGCGAGATGGTCACGATCTTCCCTGCGTTCTGACATGTCTCAATGTTCGATGCGAGGAACGTACAGTTAGGAAGTTGAGTCCCGGGGAACACCCCGTTGGATGATGTACTGCATGTCTGCGGGACAATGTTAGCTGTTCAAACTTATCGTGGATGAACGGTAGGCTTGAATCACATTGGCGAGATTGACAGACGGAAGACCACCTGTGGTGTTGAATTCGTCCAAAAAGGCCATTGGAAAGATGTCAACAGTATCATCCTGTTATCAGGGTCGAGTCAGGAAATTCTTAGGGAACATGGGTATACGATTTTGACTCACTTGGCAATAGTACGAGATGGGTTGTTGCCAGTTGGCAGTGTTGCTTGGATTGGTAGCTCCATATGAATTCTGGCCCCAATATCTAAGGCATCATGATTCAAGGGGACGACGAAGCGCTAGGCGTTCATACTCACACCGCCAGCTAGGACGAAACATGAAGAGGAGAAAGCGACCAAAAATTGACGACTCACGTTCGTGTTCACCGACATGTTGAATGCACCAACCATAGGCACTGACCGCATTAAACCTATAGTCAAAAATTGCACCAGGAGATGTGTCCTTGCTGAGAGAGGAGCGAAAAACGCAGGGCGAGACATAATGACGAGCCGAAGAGCCCAGCAAAGTCGGATAAAGGGATACGTAGCCACTTATCGAAGTTACTCATCGTCAAGCCTATATCTGTTCCCAGTAAGCACAGGAAATCAAATAGGGTGAGCTCGCAGGATGTTCGGTTCCTACGCGCGATGTTACGTCCAGAGCAGAAGAGCAAAGACTTCCGCATCTGTAGGCACTCTATTACTGTCGGAGCGACGGCTAACGCAAGTATGTATAAGGCCCTCGATTGATCATTCTGGTGGCGCGCGTGACCACAAGCCTCGAGGTCGGTGACCTTTTTTGGAATGGACTCTTGAAACTTTTACCCTTATCGCCAGTTTTGCCCCCGAGCTTTCCAGGTCAGAGGTAAGATTACCCAGGTTTCGAGACTAAAAGAGGTTGTAAGGCTCTCTCAGCTTGCAAGGGATATATCAAGACAGTTTTTATGCCCTAAATGTACAAATCAGCCCTCACGCTGTTCCGCAAGTGACAGGTACCAACCTCGGATCTTATCGCCCACGGCATTCTCCCTGCAGCAACTTGGTGGATTGAATTTAATCGGCAACACGTCATTGTAGACATGTAAATGCGACCCTCGCTCGCATGTATGAAGGTCGCCTGTTCAACTTGGCGCATCGACACCTCCTGAGGAGAATGTCACGTTTAAGCAGGTTTCTAAAGCATCTGCGCCGCGGCGTTCTCACAGAAAATACTGCGCGTAATAGTATCCCTGCCAGTGGTCGATGTGAGGGGTTCGAGTTGAGGCAGCCGCGGATCCGGCTCGCAGTTTGGTACTCTTTGGTCCTCGTGCTTCGGCCCGGGCGCAATGTTGGGGATATTTCCGTCGCTTCGCAAGGTTCGTATCAGTTGACCCTGCCAGCGTAAAAATCGAACGACAGAAGTGATCGATTGGTATTGTTACCGAGCGGACATCCGTGACTTCCCATGGCCGGTGGGGCTATATAATAGTCAGTCATAATTCATCCTTTCCTCAACCAGTGGTTTCAGTACAATACTACAATACAGTAACCTTGATCTCCAATACATCACGCTCGTTTCTTCTCCGGTACACTCTTCCCATGTTCCCACTGCATGTGTTTACGAGTCGGCGTACTCCCAAAGTTCACCTGCGCATCCAGATATTTTCCAAAGAATCTTTCAATACTGGGAAGCTGCGCGATGTGAACGAGCTCCTGGAGCCTGTTAAGGAGCGCACTATGGTTTGCTAAAAACGGATAAGTGCTCGTGTCGATACCAGCAGCGTAGATACGCATGCAACGATCATCTGTCTCTCGTTCTGGGAAGGTAACGGAAAATGACGGTGGTTGGCCAAGATCCGCCATAATCGCAATGTAAGGAAGGCCGTTGGGACGCTCGCGCTTCGGAATCTCAGAATCTTGGCCGCTGATTCCGCCTCGGGTGATGGGCGCCAATTCATTTTTGGAATCGGTCGATTCCCGAGCCTTGTCCGAAATGAATATTTGCGACATTTGCAATTCCGCTGACGCCTTGTCATGCTCGCCCTTGAAGTAGATAGGGATTACCTTGTCAATGCGGGGTTGTTGGTGGCAGCATTGCACAGCGCTAGTCCTCATCCAGTGGCGTAGCGTCCACTCGTCAAATCTATGCAACGTATTGTTAGAAGTCAAGCTTATCAGCGAGATTTTCATTACTGACCCTAGTCCGTTTGATTTATTAATGTCAGTGTCCATAGACACCCAATGCGAAAAGTTAAGATAGGCATTTTTGAACGCTTCGTGCGTAGTCGAGGCTTTCTTCTCCTTAGCGTTCCAGATTTGCGGTCCAAAAACGAATTCGAGCCAATCCACGACAGAGATCATCTGACAGTCCGCGAGATGTGCGTCGAACGTCTTTGGCCACTCGGTCCCCTTGTTCTTCGCCTTCGTGCGGACGTACAAGTCCTTGGCCAGAAGCCACAGTAAACGACTAGCCATTTCCCCCCGTTTCCCCTTATCAATCATACCCCCATTCAACGCTTGTAACAGGTTTTCCAGACAAGCAGGTAGCCTCTCTGGGCTATCATGCAAGGCGTATGCTGCGGCACAGGACAGTATTGGCTCTGAGGGATACTTTGTAAACCTCCAAATGCGGTCTGGTGTGGTGGAGAGGCATATGCGCATGTGGCTCGCAACTCCTTTCTCCAAGTGCCCCACCGAATCCGGATGCCCAAGAGCGACATCCAGCCCAAATCGTTGTCCCAGCACTGCGAGCATCTGGTGCGTGTCCTTTGCATCGAACTCTGGAGTTCCACATAACTTGGAGGACGCGGTATCCATCACTAGTTGAACGTTATCGAGCGAAGTCTCGAGAGATTTCCACCTGTGGACAAGAACTAGGCAAGTCGTTGGCTTTCACAGAGAATGGGACATACAAAGGTCTTCCGAAGCTTGCAATGTGTTTAAGCCGAGAAATATCCTTGATATCAGTCTCTCGAAGTTCAGGTGCATTCTGATCCCATCCCAGCTGCGTGTAAGGCTCGAAAAGTTTCTCTCCGTTAATGGAGACACGAGCGGAATTATCTGAAAGCGAATAAGTTGGAAATTGAAACGAAATTGAAAGTAGTCTGACGTTGTTTATTTGGTGGGGAGAAATCGGCGACCCTGGAGGTCGTCGACGCAAATACAACCCAGATTGCATGCTTCCCTCGGTCTTGATGAGAATATTCATTTACAATCCGACAGAAAACGTCCGCTGGGCGATACCCTCCGTTACATTTTGATGAGAGCGATTGCGCTTCGTCGAGTGCGATCACCAACTTGGGGTTGGTGGAATCACCAGGAAAGATATTTCCAAGCCGGGTAGTCATCTTCTCGTATACATCAAACAGAGGAGTAGAAAATTTGAATCTTGGTGGATCAGAACGCCGAGGATTGGGCTCTGGTTCGTACACGTCAATTAGTTGTCACACCCTGGTACCGCATGACGTATTCACCCGACAGAGAAATATTTTTGATCCCATCTGCGGCGGTATCAACATCGGTGTTTTTGTCGACGTCTGGCTCAGTGGAAGCCCTTTCCCCTTTGACGGGCTTTCCGTCAATGCGATGGACAAGATCAACACGAGCCTGCGCAACGTTATTGTATTCGAATCCGACATGATAAGACACGACGTCCAAACCTTGTTGTATTTCTGCGAAAGTTTGTCAAAGAAATCACTCCTCGTGGTGTGGATCCGAGTTGGAGAGTAGCTCATATCGCACATCTCGCGGGCCCATCGGAGGATCTTTGTCTTGGAATTGCGGGTGGAATGCTCCGTCGACAGTTGTTCCTCGACGATATCGAAAAGAGCGATGAAGAACGCATAGCAATGGATTCGGTACTCCTCTTCATTAGAAGGGAATTCGGTCAATATTGTTGCTGGGATTGGATCACGGGCAGGGAAAGTCAGCCTGTCCGTCAGCGAGGGTTCTGAATCACGTAGGTTCATGTATAGCACGATGACATCCTTCTTGCTCAACTAAAGGGGATCGATTCAGCCTCCGCATCTATATGAAAGCAATGCTTGACACATACCTCTGTCAACATCCTTGATTTCCCTGTTCCGGAACTCTGGACGATCGAGCAGAACTTGGCATAGTACGATGGACTATTCGTGTTCCTGAATCGCTTCTCGTTTAAGGCTAAATACTCGTAGAAGCCGTCTATGGCTGCGCCACGGTAAGTTGCCTCAAAAGATGCCGAGAGGCCCTTTTGGAGATCTGAATGAGTGGGTGAGTATGTGACAGCAGATGGATGGGACTACCGATAGTACTCGCCCTGATAGGGAATGGTTTGTTCTGGAAATTGCTGTACTGGTATTTCTGGTACTTTGAGAATGGCTACCACAAAGACCATCAGTCATGTGAAAGGTAAATAGATACGAATGATAGACACGTACCGAGATTTCGAATCTCGCGGTATGATTTACGCTCCCATCCCGCTGCGAGCATCCTACGTAAGTCCTCGTGTGTTTGAATCAGCCGTTGAGCTTCGTGGAATTTCGTAAACTTCGAATCCAAGTCCCCATTGGAATGGTTGACGATAAGAGTGAGAAGAACAGTATACTCCATGAGCGATTCGAGCTTAGGGGAGGTGGAGTGCGTCCACGATTCAGCAGTGGCCTCATTCACCGCCCTGTCGAGTGCGTCATGTGTGGCGTTGTCGAATGTATCTGGAAGATTTTCGAGGGGCATGATGGAGCTGATGTTGCAATTGAAGTCGCCTGAAGCGCCGCCTTTATATCACCGGAAGCGTACGTACAATCGATGGATAACATCCACAGCAAGCTGTCACTGTCCACCGGATCGTTTGATGTGACTATTGTTCCTCGCTAGTACTTGCCAGTTTATTGTGACGAAGAGATGGATCTCCGACTCGGATGCAGATCTGGCAGCTCAGGCTATTGTTCCCTTGAAAGAGCACTGGATCTGTCTTGAATACAGCGGACTCGATTGTGAGGACTATTTGCTACTCTGTGGACCAGGTTATCGGGTTTGTTTGAGCAGCGATTGCAACTGCGAATGAACAACTCTATCGGGAGCGCCAGGATAGCACTTTATGACCTTTTATGACTTAGACTTGATGCCAAATGAATTCTAAAATTGTGTTCTAATAGATTCCACCATAATCGGGTACAAGACCGTCTGAAAATTTTGTTACTCCATCACAAAATTTGCAGAATCATAATATGGCCAAATAAACATTGTTGCCGCCGACTGTCCTAAACAGGACAGTATCATGTGATACTGCCGCGTTGTGAGAGCATACTTTCCGTTGCATCGTCACTTGCTCAGCTGCTACGAGCCCTATGTCAACAGTTGTTTGATGTACTCTAGTGCACTCTAGTATGTTCCCATGTACTACTAATCAAAGTGCAGCATACTCATACTCGCCATAGATATCGTCCTCGTCCTTGTCCGATTCCTGGTCATCATCAACACGTTCACGGGCTTTCTCCTTCCCCTTGGTTCCATCCTCCTCCTCCTCATCTTCCAACTTGGAGTCTAAGTCCAACTTGTTCAACCGTGTCATGATGGTGGCCCATTGTTCTTCAACATCGTCCTCTTCAGACTCGTCTCCTTCAAGTTCCCATTCTGTCTTAACCTCCGAGTCCTCATCATCCGCTTCCTCTGCCCTATTGTTGCAGTCGCTTTCTAAAACCATGTCCCAGTCACGAGTAGCTTTGTGTCCGATTCCCCCACCTCGAAAGCGCATGAACATATCACAGTCGACAAACCTGTAGCAACGGTAGTTAATCTACATTAGTTCTCTGTTTGGGTTAGGTACTCTGAAACATACATATTGACAAAGTAATATTTCCAGTCATGATATGCTTCAGGTGTGCCATCCAATATCCGACGAGCTTTCGAGGGACCAAGGAATTCATCTGTTGACCCAAACGTGAATGCCGGAATAAGATGAACTCTGCGGATGACACTATTGGGGTCCAGGAAGCCAAAAGGATCTGCTGAGCTATTACGATCGAAAAACTGCAGTCGAGGTAACCGTTTTTCGCTCCACCCTGACAAATAATTGATGTCTCGCCCAAACCATCGGACAAATAGGACGTTCATCCGAGTAGGTGGTGAGAATCGTGAGTGTTCATCTTCGCGCACTTGTACAAGTACGTGAAAAATGTGGATAATGCGGGCATACCAATAAGGGTGAGTCCTATCATTGTCGTGCAACAAGACCATTATATCCGCATGGGTTAGTGGATTCATGGTGTCTTGCTCACGTCACAAATCATAGGTTGTGTAATTGTGCTGTGGAAATATATACGGTTATCCTTGATATTGATGCAGAGCCGGTCTTGGTCTGAAAACGCATGTTCGTCCCCGTCATATGCCATACCACAGGTATGTGCTAATATATGGTCCTGGAGATGAATGAGAAAGTCCTAATTCTATGAGTTTGCCTGACATCAACACAGGATTGAGGTGACTTACATTGAATGCACCATCATCTCGGCGTTCTGCAAGCCAAACAGTGAGGTTGTCATAGACACGCGATGAGTCAGCGATATGATAGTGTTCAGATGGGTCGGAATGTGGATGCTTCCTGAGGCCATCCTGAAAGTATCGTGCAGGATATCACGGTGGTCATCATAAGAAAAGATTGCAAGAGTAACGATAATTTACTACTGCTGCACATTTTGCAAGACCCATCCATCACATCTCCGAACCGTTTCCCTACCATCACGCTTCTTGCAAGATGGGGTCTTGCAAGACCAGACAACGCCATTGCAGCATCTTGCTCCTGCTACTGCAAAATTCATCACACCCTGTAATTGTTTCCTAACCGCCCTCTGTCATGCTTCTTGCAAGATCCTAGCATCTTGCCCTTGCTACTACACGTTTTGCAAGATCCATTACATCCCTGAACCGTTCCACAACCGCCGTCACCGTTGTGCTTCTTGCAAGACCCCAACTTGCAAGACAAGATGAGACCCTCCAGTGTCTTGCCTTCGCCACCGCATGTCTTGCAAGATCCATTATGTCCCCGAGCCGCCCTCGCCGTCGTGCTTCTTGCAAGACTCTAACTTGCAAGGCAAGACAACACCATCCAGCGTCTTCCCCTCGCTATCCCACATTTTGCAAGATCCATCACATCCCCCAATCTTTCCCCAACCTCCCTCACTGTTGCATCTCTTGCAAGATCCTAACTTGCAATGTTCTACTACACCATCTGACATTTTTTGCAAGACCCCGACTTGCAAGACACTACTGTCTGATGACTCGCACTCGCTGCCGTACATTTTGCAAGACTCCATCATATTCGTCATGATCATTTGTTCCCCGGCTGCCTTCACTGCCATATTTCTTGCAAGATGTGAACTTGCAAGATTCAACTGTCGATATCTTGCCCTCGCACGCTTTGCAAGATCCGTCATGCCCTCCAGCTGCTCTCGGCTGTCCTCACTACAAGATAGGATCTTGCAAGATGCTACTGTATGTTCTCTACTGCACAATTTACAGGATTCCCTGACCGCTCCCCAGCTGCCCTTGCTATCGCACTTCTTGCAAGATTCTGCCATACCATCCGACGCCTTGTCCTTGCTACCGCATGTTTTGTCAGATCCCACCCATCTGTCATTGATACAACTCACTTTCTGACCAGCATTTAAGTCCAACTTTCCTCCATATCACTCCCGCTTTGCTGTCACTAACATATTGATTCCTTCCATTCAGTGGCATGCAGTTGTAGGATAGTGACACAATGATATGACACAGGTCTGTAGCTTTGTCACAAGCAGAAAAAATAATGCGTCATACTGGCATAAAACTATTGTAACTACATCTAAAACTGAGGGTATCTGTGGGTATCTGTAGTTACATCACAAGCAGGAGACAATCATTGTACCGTATACTCTGTAGCACAAAATCACAACTACATCACAGACGGATATCTGAAACGGGTATCTGTAGCTGTGTCACAAACAGGGGTGACTATCCACACGAAGTCTAAACCTTATGTTTCCTTTTTCCTGAGTGAATAACAGACATGATGAAGGGGGGCTGAATGAGTTACTTGTTCTTCGATGGTGCTGAATTGGCATCATTCTCAATGGCGTTGGCTGGCCATTTACTGGTCCTTGTTGACCTCTTTTTCAGCGACTTATGCTCAGGAGGACGTTGCAAACTCTTCTTTCCTTGTTTGACTTTCGCATTCTTCAAATCATTGATTCCTATTGGCAGGATGTGGTTCTCTTTACTGAGAGAGTTACTGATGGCATTGTCACACTGTGCATGCTGAGAGGGCGTCAACTTTTGTTTTGATTGTTTGGGCGAAGCTGGAGTAATGTCAATTATGGCATTCTGAGTTGGTGGAAGACATCCTATTTGCAGAGGATTGAGTGCTGAGCTTGGATGTAGCAGGGACAGGGGCTGCAATGGTACTATTGATGCAGTGATGGATCCAGACATGTTCACGGGAGTCGCCAAATTGTCTGGTGCTTGGGCACTCTGCATGTCATTGAAGATGAGGCCTTGATTTCTGTACATCACGGGCTGGTCTACACTAATCCCTGTGCCCATTGATGCTCCTGGCCAGCAGTCATTGAGAATAGACTCCAGTGAAGGATCACTGAGCATGGCTAAGAGGTAGCCACCATGACTGAATGGATCCAATTGGATAGATTGTGTTAGCAGATTAGCAGATGAGGCCATGGTATTTTGTGTTGCATCATGGTAACCAGAGTACATCAGGAGTTCTGGGACAGTCGACTCAAAACCAGCCAGTATTGCAAGATCCATAGGAACTGAATTGGGCAAGCTTGCAAAATGAGCAGCTGGAGATACAACAGAAACGGCCAAACTTGCAGGATGAGTGGCTAGTGGTATGGTAGATCCACGCAAGTTTGCAAGATATGCAGCCAATGGCATCACGGAAATGACTGAGTTTGCAAAATGAGTGGTTGTGGGTGTGGAAGAAAAAGGCGAGCTTGCAAGATGTGCGGTCACTGGTGGTGTCATGGAAAGGGCCGAGTTTGCAAAATGAGTGGTCAGGAACATGGAAGAAATGGATGGGCATGCAAGATGCACGGTGAACAGTGTCACGGAAAGGGCTGGGTTTGCAGGAAGAGTGGTCAGGAGCATGGAAGAAGTGGAGGAACTTGCAAGATGAGGTGGTGTCACTGGAGGGGAAGCAGAGGTATAAATTCCATCCAAATGGTAACTCTCTGCCCCATTAACGACTTTTTTTGTTACCTGTGCCATAGCTTCTTCTTCCCCTTGACTGTCATCACTGTCGTTGTTGCCACGGTTTTGATTGTCCTTTTCTGCACCATCACCCCTTTCATCATCTCCATTGATGTCCTCTCCATTGTCTCCCTCGTTGGCACTGGGTAACCGCATGGGTGGAGAGGATGTATTTTCTAAGTACCAATGGTGAGTGAATGATCACTATTATGTGGGTAGACATAGGCTCACTTAAAGCTTTCCCCAAGTACTCACCATACCCCGCCACAACCACTGTATCAAAGTCAGTGTAGACATGGGAGAAGTCGCGACCATCGTTTGTCTTCCTGACGTGAAGACTGCGTAAGTTAATGTGAGTGATAACAGTTAGCACTAAAGCGAAAGCACTGACCTTGTAATGAGGTTGCCCATGGTATCCAAAGGATCAGGGCCCCCCATCAAGACACTAAAATGCCATCCACCAGTCTGGCTGCTGAAGTGCTCAAGGATGCATTGAAGAGCAGGACCGCCCTGTTCAATGTAACTGACAGCAAGACCATTAGTTAGTAGAAATGTTATATTATGACATGCAGGACTCACTTGCGATGTGATAGTGGATCATCATCGTCGTCATCATCATCATCATCATCATCATCATCATCGCCTATGTTGGTCCCAGCTTGAGAGTCTCTGTCCCCTTGTTTAGCACCATTTGCACTGGCCTTTCCTCTGAATCGCTTCTTCTTAGGCTTTTTGTGCTCTGCCATAATTTTCCATATCTCCTCTTTGATCTCAGGCGACTCATTTTTGTACAACTCGTAAATCTTTCAGGTAACATCAGCAATAGCCATACCGCTTTTAATTTTTGATTGGACACGTGTCGAGTAATAGATTTTTGAGTAGGTCTCCCATGGCCTCTTGGTGCGAGTCTTTGGCTTGACAAGATGGTTGATAATCTTCATAGTCTTCTTGTTAGCGGCACAGTTTGCATATCGCCCAGAGTGCCATTGCAACCAGCAGCAAAGCTGTGCCTGGTGTTGTTCGATAGCCTTGGCAAGGAGATCTTGAGTTAGTGTTGCATCTAATGGAACATTTGGTAGTGCCAGTGGGCGCTCTGGCCACTTCTGGAACCACCGGTTATAGAGGTCAGGCCACTGCAGGGCATATTGACGACCACCAATTTTCTTGAAGGCAGGCAGCTCCTTGAAGAGAAAAGCCTTCTGCTCCCTCGTTGTCCATTCTGTTGGCATCTATTCCAACGTAAGATTTTTCTATTATATGAAGAGCTCTGAATACTTACATTTCCTTAGTAGAAAATTTCCTAGTGGGGTGACTGAGTTTCGGGCACCTATGGAGGATGTGCCAGTCAAGTAGGGGTGAAGAATGACACATAGAGTAATGAGGATGACACATAGCAGTGGAGGGTGAAGCACGACCTGGAGGGTAACAAGAATGACATGTATGGTCACAAGTTGAATGTGTTGGGTGGGGCTGAAAGAGATAGCATGTTAATTGAAAGTATGACCAATGGGAGATTGAGAGGGAACCACACCCACCATGATTATAAAGGATGGAGGATTTGTTTGGAAACAAGCCAATCTCTCAGAGTGAAAAGGACGTAGCTGGCTCATTTGGTCTTTTTCAACAAGTTCCAACAATAAATCAGACATATTCCTTACTGACCATGATAATGCTGATCCGAACTGACCACAATAACACCAATCCAAAATGATCATGACAACACTGATCTGAACTGACCAAGACTGTGCCAATCTGATCAAGATCTCGCGAAGATGAGATGTCATGTCACACACGAACACAAGACCTAAAACATATTTAGCAATAAACCAACCTCTCAGGCTGAGAGTGAATCCCAAACCTCTGATTGTAATTCTTGTATCCAATGTTGATTGATTGGTTGTGTAACAATGTTCATTTGTCTTTAATTACATCAAATTCTATGGTAACATAACATCAGGAGCAACTTGGTACAACAAGTGGTGATTTTGTATGAACTTGCTCAGATTATTACCTTCCATGGCGTTCAATAGAAGGTCCTCCAAAACCTTAATGACTGCTTGGACCACCTGGGAAATTGAACTTTCAGGGATATCAGTCCCACTTTCTGACCACCTGTGAGATGACAAACCTTGAATGTGTTTATCGAGCGCTTGGACTAGGTCATGAGTGTGAGAAATCTTGTGATAGTCCCCCAAAGCAATGAAACGCTGACAGAGAGCGTCCATCCACTCATGAGAGGACCTCCTGATGATCTCTTTGAGTGCCACTTCAATACTAGTTTCCAAATCATTAAGTATATATGTTGATTAGTTCAATGGTGTGCAAGCACAGTATAGTAGGAACTCGTGATACCTGACTGATGAACTTGAGCGAGTTGGCTGCTCATTTTTGAGGCTGCTCCTTGGCCACCCAGTGCTTGACAAGTTGAATATAAGTAATAAGATAGAACAAAAGCTGATGGAACATCATAATCATGATGTTGCACATACCGGTGCAGCAACATCTGATTTTTTGATGTCGGTTCCCCGATGATCTGGGTGGGATGTGTTGTGCATCTGGCTCCCTCCAAGTAATGGTATATGAGCCAATCAGATCATGGAGACGGGATTTCAAGCTCACTGTGTTGTCCGGTGGCTTGTGCCTTTTATGCTTTTCCACAAGCTTCTTGTTGATCATGTCCTGATTTCTGGAATGCAAATGAGCTGTTAGCAGAAGCTCAAACATAGGAATAGTAAGACCCACTTATCATAATACTTTGTTCAGTATGAACAAGTAGCCGTTACCCTCTCTTCAGGAGTGATGTATAGCTTTGGTCGTCCCATTAGGCCGAGTCTGAGTCATAGTTGTAGGGGAGCTAGAATTGGAACTAATGGATGTAATCTTAAAGGCACGAGTTTGAGTGAGTTTGTATAGGTGCGAAATGGGAGAATAAAGTTGGGATGTAAGCAGCCATACTGATGGTGGTGTAGTTTCCAGATATTTTGTGCATGTCATAGGAGATTTACTTCTAGCACACTTTACTAGCAACACTGGCACTTTGTCGCACCTGAGAACACACATTTGGTCTCTATGTTTTGCATGGAATACATTGGGTATACTGAATACATGCGTGAGTCAACTAGATGCACATACTGTCAGCAGCATGCTGGTATTGATCTATATTCGATCAATCTGGCATCCTGGATTCACTCAGTGCCATGGTGGTGTGGGGAGAAAACGAGAAGTTGATATCAATTAAATACTGGCAATGTGTAACTACGAGATCTGTTGGTTGATATACATGGCAGTGTTGCTGTCAATTGCATCCAACATGAGGCAGCAACCCATTTCCACCGATTCAACCTTCTCGAAGACAGCTCCACTGATGCCAAGTATGAAAGGTGCCGTGTTAATCCTAGGCATGAATCAGATCCTTGGACCTGGTAAGAAGCGCAGGGACTCACCAATGTATGAACACACCAACAACTGTTCCATGAGTGATGATGTAGCATTGGGAGCGGGTATGCGATACACTGGGTTGGACATATGCAAATCCATTATATTGTACAAGCTCATGGCCAGATGGCACAGTGATATTCATATTCCACAGGGAAATAAGTGGACACTCAGCTGGTCAGGAGCTCTGGGTGAGAATGTGCTCCATACTACAACATGAGAGGCAGAAAAAATACCTCTGAGAACTTGATTTGGATAATTTACACGAAGACAGATTGGAGCCACAAGAGTGTCTGCATACTCTAGTGGAATGTTTGCATGGTGTATGTCGGCAAGAAGGGCTGCAAGTGAGTGGAGTTAGTAGTACTTGCGAATTGATAATGATCAGAGCTGGCCAGACATACAGTCAACAGTGATGCAGAGGTGACCTGTCTGGTTTTCCTTGTTATCTATGGTTCGTGTGTTGTATGTAACTGGCATGACTTGGAGTAAAGCACACTGCCCAAAGCAAGGCGGGGCCTGGAGTCAATGGCAACAACTGCTATATGTGAGACTCTATGCATTACAAACTGTTGATACCAAGTTGCACAGGACTCTTTGCTGACACAATGACCAAGCCAGCCAGCGAAGTCTTGCAAGAGCCTACAGAACATCTGAGTCTGAATTAGTATGGTTCAATACAATGAATTAATGATGAAATCTTAATAGGTCCAGCTTCCTGCGCCGCATTGGGGCCCACCAATGATACAATCCCTGAGGTCCACCGTGACTTCAAGTTTCCTATGGTTCCCAACTTGGTGGTGGAGGGCCTGTATCTCCTAATCCTCATGCTTAATGCCAGTGTTCACCCCAGTTTGTAAGAGTCTTGCAAGATCAGGAGAATCGAACTTATGCAGGTGCAACTTCAAAAGAACTGATCTTTAACTTTGTACCTACTGTGACCATCAGAGAACAATGAACGTATCTTGCACAGGATCACAGCCTGAGGGTGGTGGTGAGTGCATGATCAATTCCTGTTCCAACTTCCTGCCACCTAATTCAACTATACACACTCAGTGTTGGAGATCAGTCCATAGATAGATCTTCTTATTCATGCTCACTATGTATATACACTATGTTACCATATATGGACATCGACCATACTTTTACTCACGACACGCCACATGCCTTCCTCCAGTCTCTTTCACCACGACTGGAGGTAAGCCATGGCATTCCACCCTTGTTTCACTATTTACTGACCTACTGTAGTATATTCATACCCTCATTTAGGTACAGTTCAGTCTCTTTCACCACGACTGGAGTATATTCATACCCTCATTTAGTCCATGTTGAATCACAGGTTATGAGCCCTGCCTAGCACAGAAAAACAACAATCGAGCCCCATTGAACCTGTTTTCACACCTTGATCCCCCAGCCTGACGACTCCCAAAGCGAATCGAGCGCTCATCAATCATCAACCATGTCGCAACCTTGTACCACGCCATCCAGGACACCTCGAGAACCCCCTGGTGCATTCGGCCCCAGCGCCAGCACCAGAGTGGGCAGGCTTCATCCTGCCGCATTCTTGGGACAAACAGTTGACGACAAGGAGGTCAACAACCAGTCAACCCAGACCACCCACCTTCACCCAACAGCTTCTCGCCACACCACCCCAGCACCATTACACGCACCTAGCAGATCCCCATCCTGCCCTTCCACGCCATACTCAATTGGCATACTCGACGACTACACACCCAGCCCTGATGATGAGGCATGCCACCTTCACCCAACACTCCAAAAAAGCATACGCCCTGCCGACTTCAACTATCTTTTAAAACTCAAACCATGGCTCAGTTCCACCAACTACACCATGTGGCAAACCAACATATACCACACACTACAGATGGAGTCACTCCACTACTACCTTGACCCCACGTTCTCATGCCCATCCATCACAGAGGCATACGAACACTCTATTCAATGGACCAAGGCCAACCTCTTTGTGTGTACAGTGCTTACTAGCATGATGACAGAGAAGATTGCAGCCCAGATCAGGCATATCGATAATGCAGCAGAAATGTGGATAGAGGCACGACGCTTATACTTGGGAACTACAGCAACCGATTGGACCCTCGTAATTACTGCCTTAGTCACCTCACGCTACAAAGACGGCAAGGATGCAGCAGCACACATTGCCAAAATGAGGGCCTATTGTCGCGACCTCATCCTGATGGCATGTGATATTGCGGACGAACTATTTGCATGCTTCTTACGGATCTCAATGCCCCAAACATGGAACTACATATTCGCTGCCCTACCAGACCGCTACACCTCCACTGAAGTTGAGCGACGCATTCATGATGAATATGGTGTATGCATAAGCCAAACTGGAGGGACTACCAATGCCTTTCAGGCCACGCAATCCAACCCATGTTGGAGCCGCACACCCATCCCAGGACAGCCATTCTGTGAGAACTGCACCATATCCGGCCATTGGACCAAGGATTGCTGTTCCAAGGGCAAAAAGAGGGACTCTAAAAAGGGGAAGAAAGACAACACAGACGACGAGAAAGAGAAGGACAAGGGGGACAGAAAAGGGAGCGATAAGTTCAAAAAGAGCAAAGACTACAAGAGACACGGCAAACCATACAATAAGAAGGCCAACCAGGCAGTCGCCAATGACTCTACTACTAGTAGCAGCTCAAATGACCAATGCTCCGACTCTAGTCTATCCACCTACTTCACTGGCAACCCCTCAGCCTCTCACTCACGCTTCAGGTGGATCCTTGACAGTGGCGCCACAAATCACATATGTACTGAACATATGGCTTTCACCACATTCACACCCACCAACGAATCCATCAAAGGCATCATCAAAGATGGCCCAGAACTCACAGTCTGTGGCACTGGCACCATACTGGTACACATATACGTAAAAGGCAAACCTGATCACATGATCAAACTCATCAATGTGAGCTACTGCCCCAATGCACATGATAACCTAATGTCAGAAAGCCGCATGGACCACAAAGGGATGGAGATCACCAAACATGATGGGCACGTCACCATCAACAACCCTGATGGTGAAACCATTATAGAAGGATGTCTACGAGGAAACCTATATGAAATCAACAGCACAATACCACCACCATCGTATACGTTTCATGCTGCCTTCACTGCCCGTTACACACCCAACCTCGATCTATGGCATGTATGCCTTGGCCACATCAGCCTCAAAAGCCTATGCTACCTTGACTGCCACAATCTTGTGACTGGCATGGATCTTTGAGGTAATGGCAAACTGTCACCATGTGATGGATGTGCCAAGGGCAAGCACCACCAAGCCCCCTTCCCACCCGCTTCTACAAACTGGGCCACCAGACGCTTAGAAAGACTCCACATGGACTTACAGGGCCCATTCAACATGTCAGTCCAAGGGTATCGCTACACCCTTGCCGTGATCAATGACCATACCCGAAAGGGATGGAAAGAATTCCTAAAAAGCAAAGACAAGGCCCCAGAGTCCATCAAAACCCTTATTGAGAAGCTTGAAACCCATAGCGGCTCACGTGTGAAGACCATATGCTCTGACCATGGTGGCGAATTTATTGACGGACAACTACAAACCTATTTCAAAAACAAAGGCATCACCCACGAACTCTCAGCCCCACACACTCCACAACAAAACGGGATCGCAGAATGCTTCAACCAAACTACACATGAAAGCACACTCAGAATGCTCGAGCACGCCGAGATGTCAAAAGGCTTCTGGCCTGAAGCACATGAATATGCCAATTACGTCCACAATCGCTGCCCCACCAAAGCACTCACACGAACCATACCCAATGAAGCCTTCTACAGCCGCAAACCCAGCCTCTCTACCCTATGAGTCTTTGGATCCTGCTGCCACATACATATCCCCCCTGAACTCTGATGAAAACTTGATCCACACTCCATTGACGGAATTCTATGTGGCTTCAAATGTGGATCCAAGGCCTACAAAGTCTGGATCCCATCCAAACACAGATTCACTACATCCTGAGATGTGATTGTATATGAAAAGATATCTGAACGTGCAACCCGACCGTCATGGAAAAAGGAAGCAGCAGATAAACAAGCAGCCAAAGAGTCAGAGGCCCGTGCAGAACGCAAGGCCCTATGAGAAGCATGGAAACAACAAGCAGCTACGGAACTAGTCCAACCACCAGAAACTGGTACCCAGGATATTGCCCAACTGGCTTATGTAGCTGTCCATGGCAAAGACACGCCATGCAATTACCGTGAAGCCACTTCAGGCCCTGATGCCGATGAATGGTGGAAAGCAATGCACGAGGAGTACAACCTCCTGCAGAAGCGAGGCACATGGGAACTTGTCGACCGGCCAAAGGACTGCAAAGTGATCAGATGCTGCTGGACCTATGTCATCAAACATGGCCCCAATGGCAAGATCACACGATACAAGGCCCGATTAGTCACACAAGGTTTTTCCCAGATCCCTGGCATTGACTATGGCGACACATTCTCCCCAACTGTGCAACTCGTTTCACTTCATGTAATCCTACATTACACAGCAGCACATGGATGGTATCATGGCCAAGACGACGTTACTGGTGCATTCCTGCACAGTAAGATCGACCATGAGATCTACATGCGACAACCTGAAGGCTTCTTGGATGGCACAGACAAAGTCACAAAGCTTCTACTCAGCCTCTACAGGATCAAGCAAGGTTCATACCTATGGAATAAATACATGAACCAGAAGCTAACCGCAAATGGCTTCACCCATATCCCATGTGACCCCACTGTCTATATCCGCCAAACTGCCTCCGGCGACATAGCCATCACCACAATCCATGTCGACAATGCCTTAACTGTTGCCAACTCCCAACAGATGCTGCAAGACACCCGTCAACTCCTCCACACCCTCTTCAAGATGAAAGCAGAAGATCCAGACTGGCTAATAGGCATGAAACTCACCGATAATCATGAGAACCGTACTGTTACCTTGTCCCAAGCACAATATCCTGAATTACTCCTCAAACGATTCTGCATGGACACGTGCAATCCAGTCAGCATGCCAATGGACCCTGGGATCATCCTAACAAAGGCAGATTGCCCCACAACCGCTGAGGAAAAGAAGGAGATGGCAAACTACCCGTACCGCAAAGCCCTTGGTGGCATCACATGGCTTGCAGTCATCTCACATCCTGATCTCGCCTATGCTGCAAGCCAACTTGGCCAATTCAGTGCTAACCCTGGAAAAACCCACTGGAAAGCACTCATGCACATTTTCAAGTACCTACAGAGCACACATGACCTCGCACTCACTCTTGGCAAGGTATCAGATGCCAATCCTGACATCCTCACAGGCCATATGGACACAAGCTAGGTGCGCGACGCAGACAATCATTGATTGACATCTGGATACATCTTTTAACTCAGCAATGCAGTCATCTCTTGGAACAGCAAAAAGCAGACCAATGTGGCCACATCGTCATCTGAGGCCGAATACATTGCACTTGCAGACGGTGCCAAGCAGGGACTGTGGTTGCACTATGTTACCCATGACATCGGTATTCACGGAGACACTGAGCCACCAACCACAGAGCTCCTATCCGACAACACTGCTGCCATTGCTATCACGAGAGAGGCCCGCTTCCACGGTCAGAGCTGCCACATCGGAACCCAGTTCCACTTCATACATGAGCATGTCAAGGATAGGACCTTCGAGATTACACACATCCCTACTGCCAACATGCTCGCTGACAGTCTCACGAAACCCCTCACTCGCCAGCCTCACCAAACCATGCTAGCTCGTTTCTCATTATCCCTGGCCTGAGGGGGTGTGTTGGAGATCAGTCCGTAGATAGATCTTCTTATTCATGCTCACTACGTATATACACTATGTTACCATATATGGACATCAACCGTACTTTTACTCACGACACGCCACATGCCTTCCTCCAGTCTCTTTCACCACGACTGGAGGTAAGCCACGGCATTCCACCCTTGTTTCACTATTTACTGACCTACTGTAGTATATTCATACCCTCGTTTAGGTACAGTTCAGTCTCTTTCACCACGACTGGAGTATATTCATATCCTCGTTTAGTCCGTGTTGAATCACACTTAGAAACTAGCAGTGCCAGTGCTGGACCACAGTTCAAGCGACTATCTCACATGGGATTGCTGGAGAGTGGTAAGTGCATGATCGATTCCTGTTCCAACTTCCTGCTGCCTTATTCAACTATGCACACTCAGAAACCAGTGGCGCCAGTACTGGACCACAGTTCAAGTGACTCCGTGGTTTCAAACTCCATGGAAAATCCTATGGTGGAAAACCTCCTGTACCTACTGGGAACCACCACAAGATACAGTCAGATATGTCTGGGACATTACACATTGTGAAGAAAAATTATCACGTACTACCCACAATGACTGGACAAGGGGAAGACACACTGCCTGGCCATTCTAATCAACCCAACACACAAGTTTTCACTTCAGATTCCAATCATCCTATGTGCATTGATCACTTCCCAGATGGCATGGATCTCTCTACCCTTGACAACATACCAAGACAACAAACCGCATCTGTGAGTGTTTACTTCACATTCACATGTATTCTCTGCTAATCTAAACTATTATCATGCAGGATTTCCCTCTTCTCGTCTGGATGGAACACTATCATGACGCTTTCCTTCATGAGCCAATTCATTTAGAAGGACAGCATGGTATGAAAGTCTGCTCTCTCTGCAAAAACAACCCTGCACTTTACTGCTGTGATGACTGTCTAACTTTAGATCTGTATTGCAAGCTGTGCCTTCTGGAAAGGCATGAAGCACAAGTATTCCATATCATGAAGGTCAGAGCTGTTTAATGTACAGCAATTCTGGGCCATTTGACGCCTCTGACTTGTGTTCAGGAATGGACTGGGTCTTATTGGGTTCAGATTTCACTCAAGACCCTCAGGCTAGTGATACAACTCAGACATGCCAGTGGACAACCTTGCTGTCTACCCAAATCTCCCTACTCGGATGACTTCATGATCATCGACAGTAATGGCATACATTCTGTTACCCTCCATTTCTATGGGTGCGAATCAGCTGGTACCATAGTTCAGCAGCTTCTTCATTGCCGATTATTCCCTGCAAGCACAGACAAGCCATGCACAGTGGCTACCTTCAGGGTTCTGGAGGAATATCACATCCTTTCACTTGAGTCCAAGGTATCTGCCTACCACTTTTATAACTCACTCGTTCGTCGTACTGATAACACAGGCTTGTATCCCACAAAGGTTAACTACGTTTTCTACTACTCTAAATATTTTTTATGACTGTCATTCCATAGGATCGTTATGAGCAATTTATGTGGATCATTTGTGAATGGTGCCACCTCAAGATGTTGAAGAGGTGTGGCCGTGGGCACGATCCTGCAGGGTCCAAGGGCACACAGGAGGGTGAATGTGTGGTACTCTGCCCTGCATGCCCACAGCCGGGAAATAATCTTCCCAAAGGCTGGGATAAAGTTCCGAAAGACAAAGAGTAAGTTATTGCTTGATGATTCTTTAATCTTAATCTTAATCTTAATCCGTTTAGGTGGCTTTATGCTCTTTTTGTGGCAATTGATGCCAACTTCTGTCTCAAGCATAGGTCAGTGTCTAAAGATGCAATTAACCCCAGTCTTAGCTGAAGATGGGCATATTGTGTTGAAGAGTTGTCGTACAAGCTATACATTTTGGAACATTCTGATATGCAACAAGAGGTCTTTTTTTCTTTCCTCCAGGCTCAAAATAGCTGATATCTCTGTTTAGAAAAGCACTTGTGCAAACCACAATGCCATTAATAATGTAGACACCAAGTCGACAGTGGGACTTGCATCCACTGGAGTAGGCAGTGTTTGCTGTGCCTGTCACGAAATGAAGCTACCAGGAGCAGTAGGTGACTTACAGAAGGGAAAATGGTGAGTCCCTTCTTGAATGCTCAAGATCGCCCATTAACTCCCTTGGCATCTAAAATATATCAATATGGACTATTTATTTTTCTCCACAGTTCATAATAACGGCTTCATTAAGGTATTCAACATATTGTATGATATCACATGCCAATGGATGCGGTGTTTGTGGCAACGCATGAAAACACTTCTGCGTCCACTCTGCTTGCCCTACCAGGACATCAAAGTTAGGTCCTTCATTCCAAAATTTCATCTCCCTGCCCACATTGCAGAATGTCAATGGAAACATTCATTTAACTATGCCAAGGGAGTTGCTCGAACGGATGGCAAAGCACCTGAGCGCACCTGGTCAACACTGAATCCCATGGTGTCAAGTACAAAGGAAATGGGACCAGGACATCAGCATGACACCCTCGATGATCTGAT
The DNA here is from genome assembly GCA_019787685.1 of Chiua virens. NCBI lineage: Eukaryota > Fungi > Basidiomycota > Agaricomycetes > Boletales > Boletaceae > Chiua > Chiua virens. The sequence goes on from JAHNUO010000030.1 coordinate 66,469, forward strand.
TGGAGATAGTAACTGGAAAAAAATTGTTGGTATGGGTAAGTTAATTAGAGTTTAGCTCCGAGTTGTCTTGCAAGATAGTGACGACCTGAACCCAGGAACCACCATTCTCTGTAAACTCATCAAAGCTGTTCTGGAACAAAATGAACACCAAGAAGGCTTAGAAGAATTCAAGCATTCTCTCGCTGGGCGATATGGTGGGCAATTGGCCAAATGGAGAGAACAGGTAGAGGCATGGGAGGAGGATGTGTCACAGCCTAACCCATTTGAAATCAAGTCTAATTGTGTGTGCATTCAAGCTACAGGCAAATAATTATCTCCACTAACGCTGTGCTAGCAATCACGCAAGCAAGCATACAACTGCAGCTTGCAAAGGACAAAGCCATTGAAGCTGCATCAGACATACTACCCATTCACACCAACATCTCGCTGAGCGTTCTTATCAGTACAGGGCTTGAATTAGAGAAACAACAGTGAGTCTTTCTTTTTTTACATCTGCCAGCCTAATATGTAGACCGAAAGACGGCGACTTTGCAATGACACCGAAGAATTTGGTTTCCATGGTACAGACCAACAGAATGTGAAACTGCAACAGCGCAGCAATGGCCTAAGAAATCGCATTGATGCATGGGGGGCTGTTCAGACCTTGTATATTCCAGCTGTTGCTTCCCTTTGAGCCAAAGAGTCAATCCAAGTTGACCCCGCAGTTACCTGAAAGTTAGAAGAACTTCATCTCTGGTTACCATCTGCTCTTCCACGCAAAGTTTCATGTGATACCAAACTCCAAGATATTGAATGGAATCTCCATTATGGTCAAGCCCACGATGCACTCACAGAGCTTTGCCAGGCACTGTGCACTCGCTCATACATGCTGCGCTTCAAAGATCACTGCTTACGCAGTCAAGGTGCTAATACACGTGCCTGAAACTCTCTGAAAGTTGTGGATTCTAAGGTGAAGGCTACTGCTATGAAGTACTGCACAGCATACAGAGCAATAGTCACACTGTCGCCATTGTTAGGGAAGACTGGTTGGCAAAACTCTCTCTGCCCTCTTGCTGATGAAGACATACGCTCAATGGTGGCCGGGACTGAGGAATGGCAAAGTGAAGGTTGCAGGCGAATCTCCTGGATCTGGCTGGCATGTGGACAAGGAGAAGGCTCAGAAGAGGGAGAAGTGGATCTTCAAGATGGTATGCCAACCTGTTTATCTGCTAATTTACACTTATCTACCATTGATCCAGCTCTCTGCATTGAGTGGTTAAAAGCCCATGCTCGTGCACACCGTTGGGCAGAGGAGGTTGAGCTATTAGTGGAAGAACAGCAGCGCATTCTACAATTCCTCCAATGGCAGTCGAAATGGTGGTCGGAGAGACAGTCTCTTGTCAAAACAGAGGATATAGTACTTATGGAGGGCTTAAGAGCATATGCATTGCGACAGGCTGTACTCAGGGCTGACTTGGCACAGCATTTTGTGCATGTCTGGCGGAATATGCACAAGTATGTCGAGATTGGGGGCAGCAATGATACCATTAGTGATGTATCAGTGACATGATGATTTCTTCTGATTTACTCATGAATTCATTTCAGCTCAGTTGCTTCTCAGTGTTTAAGTTGTGAGTACTTCCAAGATATTCAATCAGAGAACATAGATTGTATCCAGCAATGCAGAAAAAGAAGCTTCAATTTTGAGTTTTGCAACATCTTGTAATGGTACGTACATGCAGACCCAGATAGTATCCAATAATGATGAGAAGGAAGCTCCAATTCCATGTATGCTTCGCCACATTGAGATCTCTACTGGTATGCAATCCATTATATTTCTTACATTCCTGGGCCCCTACTGCCAGTGGTAGCCCGCAAGGACACCAGCCATGTCAACTCCCTACATGCCCATAATCAATGTTGTCGTACCCCATAGCGTTTGTCTTCACTCCATTTCCTTGACCTGTGACTACAGTCACAATGGACCGGTGGTGAGTGATTAATTTGCTGTTACTGTAGCTAACCCACCTGTACTATGTAGACATTTTGTTTCCACACAGGAAGGCCACCAAATGTGGGCTACCTGGCATCACCATCCCTTCACATTCCAAGCTCTAGCCTGCCATCTTCTGGTCCAGCTTCAATTGCCTCTACCGCAGGGAATATAGACATTCCAGTATGCTCTGTGAGTAGACTAACATATAAGTGATTGTGTATGGTGTACTAAATGGCACAATTGCCCCTTTATTCCAGGTCACAGGCTACAACTATTGATAACAGAGCTACTACTGACTTGGATCAAGGCATACATACTACTGCTTGTGACATGGTCCACTCTTCTGCTTGCAACAACGCCAAGGAAGACTCGCCACCACTAGATTTTCCTTCTTCTGACTTCACCACTTCAGGTTCACCAATGGGTATGAACAACAGAAATGTTAATGCGTCGACAGTAAGTGCTGACTACTTACAGTCAAATGCATGCTAAAATTTCTTCGTCTATATCAGGTTTGAAGGAAGTTAAGAACAAGAGTCCCATCTAAATGACCAGCCAAGTCAGAGAAACTGACAAATGCTGCTGGACTGATAGGTCAATCCCAGCATACGAAACGCCAGAAAACATCTAAGTCTCAGCCAGTTCACAGTATCAAGAAGGAAGATTAGGTACATCTCAATATGGTACTTAGAAGTTAGCTATACTATATGCTTTGTTTCAACTGTCCACATCACTTCAAATCATAGCAATATCATTTTCTGTGTGCATTCGAATTTGGCAAAAAGAAATTGAACAGCTTTTTTTTGTGATTTCTTGTTTATTGTCCAGCAGGCATTGCCCATGTCAGACATTTACAGTACGAGTGGGTAAACTACTATGTGCATGAGGTTACATGGCAATGGGGGGTGATGTGAGATAACAGCTTGGAGGAGTGAGCAGGGCCTGTGTGGGGTTCAAGGTGGATGGCCCAGGATGGGTATGGTCCTGAGTGTGGTGATACCTCAGGTTGGGCTCAGAGGGTGGCTATGGCAGTGGGGGCTCATAATGGTGGGCATGTCCACATTTAGTCTGATCGTGAGGGGGAGAGATCCTCGAATGCGGTGGTGAACTGGCATATGTTGTGCAGGAAGCGAAGGGTGTGCTTGAGGTTTGTGGGGTTACCAAGAAGGTATCTGACTAGTCTCAATTTGCCCTTTGTTGTGAGACAGAGGGCATCTCTTTGTGTGGCGTATTGTGGGCAGTAATCAAACAGCTAGGAGGCAAGCATCTTGCATAAACATGGGATTTGAAGGTGGATCCATCTTGCAAGACGTAAGGCGGACGTCTTGCATAGCGTGATGCAGGAATTTTGCAAAATGGTAAGGCCGGTGTGTCTTGCAAGACAGTGGGGTAGATGCCTTCAAAATGCCTTTAAGTTGCATAACATCTTGCATAGCGCAGTGTGGGAATCTTGCAAAACATGGAGCAGATTCATCTTGCAAGGTGGTGAGGCAGATGCCTTGCACAACGTTTCACATAATGTACACAACAGCAGGAATCTTGCAAGTTGAATGTGGGGCGGGCATTTTGTACAACCGTAGGACTCAGCAAAAGTTGATTCATCTTGCAAGACAATTCAAGTTTCTCGGAATGGGTGAGACTATTCTTCTTGCAAGATGTGGGACAGATACTACTGTGGATCACCACAGCACATTTTATCGTGAATCTTGCAATCATGGTGATGGTAGTTACCATGAGTTTTGCAAGCTAGTGTCAGATACGGGTGGCTTCCTTCACTTGAATTCGATTGGCAGGTATTGTGACCATCATTGAACCATCCCATAACTCTTCCAATTGCTTCCTGCTTGGTGATACTAGCAACCATGGAGCTTCTTTTCTTCCCTGACCAAGGGTAAAGTTGTTTCAGCCGGTGGTGTTCAAGTTCACCCTATAAAAATATCAGAGACACATTGAATAGAGAAAGACAGACATACCGTTTGAGTTAAATAGCTGTCTGTTGTTCCATATCTTCTAATTGTGTTTGGATAATCGGCCAGAGCATGGTACTTATATGTTTTAAGGTTCAGGATCTTGACCTTCACCTTCAGGCTTATTTCAGTTGTGTTCATGCCATTTTTTGTGCAAGTTTAGCTTGGCGTCGGCCACGTGCACCACTTTCTTGTGGGAGCTCAGTCATGTAATAGGTGTCACATGTAATCTGTTGAAACTTGACCACTGAGCGACGGAGTGAATCAATTGCAGTGTCAAAGAACATAAGGGTCTTCTCAGTATGAAGTTGGAGCTTAGCATAACCATGCCATGCCACCAAGTCAGAGAGCAAGTCAAGCACAATCTTGTTGTGGGGAGTGGGTAGGAGGCCTTCAAAACAAGGGAGTGCACACTGTCTCCTCATTAGGTGAATGGCAACAGGATAATACATGGATGTTACTAACCTGGAGGAGATCCTCAAAATCTCGTGCTGCTAAGTGTTTCATGTCGGATGCTTTCCTGGTAAACCTTTGGATTGTACCCCTACCAAATGTAGAGACTCGCTGGTATCTAGAATAGGTTATTATTACTTGGAGAATTGGTTTCAAGCTTAGAATAGTGTACCTATAGTTGAGTTTCTCAATCGTTGAGCCACCCTTCACAGTGAGGATGCACAACAAGTGAGTGAATATTGCTTTCCAAACACCTAGCTCAAATTCATGCAAGAGATCAACAATTAAAAGAGCAAAAAAATCAAAGATGTTGTCCCAAGAGGAGAGTTTCTCCATAAAAGCATTCTGAGCACATCCGAGTCACACCAATAAGCAAAAGGGTAGAGTCTCAATATATTTGACTTATGCAAGTGGGAACTAAGGACTCGTCATCAAGTAGTTCCTTGACAGTTGCTCCATTGCTTCTCATTCCCTTCTTAAAGATTTCTTTGCGAGCTTTGGTTACATTGGTTCTAAGCTTGCTATTGCTTGTGTGGGGGTTGTTAACACGGGTATTCATGTCGCTAGTGGACCCCATGTCTGTTACATTGCTCTTCATTACAAGACATTGCAGGCAAGGACATTTTCCCAGGAATTTTATACATGCAAGTAGGATTCTAAATGAATGGTGTTAGCAATTAGGATTGGAAGACGCTGAGATAGGACTTACTTCTCAGGATAATCAGCCGAGTATGTGAAAAACCAAGGATATACTCGGCATGTGATCCCATCAGAAAATGTAATTATAATCCCATTCTTGTATACATTGACAAACCACTCATTGAGAAGGAGACTCCAAATGGCATGCATTAACTCACGCTTGCAGTGAGTGTGCACATCACCTGAGGAGGCCTCACCATAGCACTTGCTGTACTCCTCCTGGAAATTGTCAGGGAGCTACGTGAGAGAGGTAAGAGAATTGATGAGCTAAGATGTGTGTGACTAGCAATGTACACAAGGAATGTAAGCAACATGATGGCATGCATCAGCTGTTGGCTTTGCTCTTGTATACTTGGACTGGTTGGCGAAATAAAGATAGACTGGCCACATGGATGCATTGCCAAAATTGGCGAGCTGTGTAGCATCTGACCAGAGCATCAGCAGAGCAACAACACGTTCTAGATCATCTAACACATTGCATGGGAGTCGATTGATCTCTTGATATGCTTCAATGAATGTTGGCAAGGAGTATGCTTCACCAAATACCTGGACTGGTTCACTGTCTTCCGATGCCTTCCAATATTCCTCGTAGGGGAGAATGTGGAACGATTGAGTATCTTCACTCTTGAATATTGAGATGATGATGTCAATGATGTCACAATGATAGACACCATCAACAGTCAATGTAGGGATCTTTGGATCCCACTCTGAGGCATACTTGCATCCTTCATACGGTAATGGAATCTTCACAGATGAGCACCACCATCCATATGTGGCCCAGCCTGGATTTGACAAGTCTGCAAGATATTTCTCCAGGTGTCTCCTCTCTTCATCATGACTGAAAGTTGTGTCAATCTTTGGATTGAACAAAGGGTTTTGCATTAAACCCCATAAGCGATCAAGTTCATCAGCAGATTTGGTTGTGCTACCAGTGTATTGCCAGCTCATCATTATAGTGGCAGTTGGATGACTACAGACTTTATAAAGAGCTTTGAGTAATGGGTCAGGATCCCAGGCCTGTGAGGATTCAGATGATGGAGAAGATGGATCCAGATCGGGGTCATCATTTTGCAGAGTTGGGGCATCAGTGACAGCTTCCAGACTGTCACGCTTTGGAATGCCAGGGTATCTTGGATAAATATGAAACATTCACATCTTGTCGGGAATGGTTTTGAAGCATACAGCATGGCGAGTTGGAGCATTTGGAGGACTTGGAGGCAGAGGATTCGAAGAAGGGTCAGCAAGGGATGAGGGGCATGGAAGAAAGTCTTTATATTGTTTTGGAAGGTGAATTTGGCACCCAGAGCACCTGGAAACAGCAGAGGGATAGTCTAGTGTTTTAAACATATCTCGAGAAAGAGAGTTAGGTGATGCTGGGTCGCTGGCGGCTTGGTTGGATGGGCCTGCCTCAGGCTCAACATCCTCATCCTGTATAAATCACTGCCAGTGAAATGTAAGGCAACAATTACACAATAATGAACATATGATGTCCATGTCATTGTTGTAGAAATCATGGCTATAATGTTGCATGAGCTGTGGGGATGGTGAGTGAGCTGCATGTGCATCCTGTACCACTGAACCATGGTGGCTCAGTGACCCCACCTTGTGACGCTTCCGTTTGGCTTTGGAAAGATGCTTCTGGCTCTGTAAAACGCCATGCACAAGCCGTTTCTTAACCTCACAGGTAGCCTCATGTGCATTGAGGCATTTCTGGGTGGTAAACATCTTTTCACAACTGTAGCAGCTGAGATTAGTGTCCATGTTGGATGGGGGAGGTCCTGAGTGCGAAATCATGAATCTGACTCCATCTTATTATAAACAATACTTGATATTGGTGAGAAATGTTGACACAATGAGTGGAAGATATTAATACTATGGCTACTAGAAGACAGTAAGCAGAAGATAGCTGATAAACAAGGCAAAACTTACCAGTAGTTACAACCCCACCAGTGGATGTGGTGATGGGAAAAGTGAAAAGGTCAGATTTCCCACACTGATAAGGGACCCCAAGTCATGTGCTTCATCAACTACCAATTGCAGATGGGTTCACATCACGTGTCACACCCTATCTCTTTTCTTACTACTACCATTGTAGAACACAAATAATAGGTGATATGAAGAAAGGTGGGGCAATAGGTTTGTCCCAAGAGGGGTTATATTTGGAGGAATGAAGGGTTTGGGTTTGTCTAAGAGTCCTAGAGGCTGCTAAATGATCCAGAATGAAAAGCAGTCAATGTAACAGTATCCGGGTGGAGTTGAGGCAATGAGAGTATTGATTCGAGTAGATGAGATGCCGAGGAACGATAGGACGAGGTAAGAGAAAAACTATCCAGCTCACTCACACACAGGAAAGTAAACAGGAGATCTCCTGAACGCAGAAAGATGATATTTTTGTGTTAGAAACATGGTTTTATAGTCCTGGGTTATGCCCAGGACTGTTAAAGGTAATCCGACCCTAAGTAAGTGTACAGGATCGACGTAGGGTGAGTATGCTAAGAAGAGGTGTCAAACCTTGTAGATGACAAAGAAAGAAAAGGTGTTAGGATAGTAACGACCTTAATAAGGCCAAATTGAATAGAACAAGTCAAATCAGATGAAGTGGAATATGTACGATGAAACCGGATTGGATCACATTGACTCAGATTGGACTTGGATTGGACTCAGATGGATTTGGATGATCTGTAAATGCTAGGAATGAAACTAGGCTGGCACGAAGTCGATGGCGGATAAGATGGGAGGTGATAGGACATGATGAAGAGCGAGAAAAAGGTATCCTACAACTGTAGGGAGTATCTAACTCCTACACCATGATGCCGTGCTGCATCATCATATCCGACGATGAGGACGACTCAGAATTAATATCCATGGAGAAGGGGAATCAAGACAAGAAGGACAAGAAGAGAAGGAAGTCAGACAAGAAATCAAAGAAAGAATTGAAGAAGGGGAAAAAGTAAGTTCTTGATTACAGTCACAATGCCATTGAATTCACTAAAGCAAGATAGGTCAATATAGACTGCTGTTTCTAATGAGTTCATCTCTGCTGCATGTGCCATTATGCGCTGCATCAACCTTTGGTGCAACGTTGACAAGGTTGTCATGGTGGCCCAAATTATAGAGCAAAATAAGGCCAGTAGGAGAGGTGAGCTTGAAGAAGACAAAGCTAACAGGAAGCTGTGAGAAGATCATCTGGAGAAATAGTAAGATTCACTAATTTTTTCTTTGGCTGGGCTAAGTAGTCTGTGATAGCGATAAAGAGGCCCGCGAATATTACATGTTCACATACCGCAAGATTCTGCAGGTCACCCCTGGTCTGAAGGAAATTATCAACAACCCCAAACGTGCTGATGAACTCACTGATATCACCCAAAAAGTAAGCTTACATGCATATATGTGCACAGATTTAGAGCTCAACATTGTCAGATGAACAAGACAATTCATAGTACCCGATCCATTGATGCAACAAGCCTAAAGAAGCAAATTGTGCAGTATCTTCTCCCTGACCCACACAAGGAAGGACTCAAACCATCCATTGTCAATGGATGTGGCCAAGCTGAAATGGGTCTGAAACACCCAGTACTTGCGCATTTTCTATGCCCTGTGGATCAGCTTGAGGCGTATGATAAGGACCCAGCCAGGTGAGTTCTTTCTCTGTCTTGATGTCGTTCACACCTCCATTGAATATTTTAGGACTCACAAACTTCTTGAGTGCGGTAACATATCAATGAATGCCGGAAACTTTCCTGCCATTCTCTGGAGTGGCAATGTACTCCCTGGTGATGACTGGAATGCAGAGAACATGAATGACAGCCTTTTCCAGAGCTATGTGCTCACACAAGTAAGTCTGTTTGTTGTGTGCTGCAATCAGAAGAGTATCACTCAATAAAATCAGGTTGCACATCACATCTTCAAGGGTCCAACATGCACTTTAAATGATGAGGGTAAGGAGGGGTTGAAACAAAGTAATGCAGAGTTACATGATATGATGACCATGGAACCCAAGCATATTGCATATGTGTGCATGCAGGTCAGTATTCTTCATGCAAGATCATCCATGTCTTGCTACTGCTGCTAATATTAATCAGACATGCTTCAGAATTTCATCAATGTTGACCTGGAATGAGAAGGATAGAGAGTTTAGCTACTGGGAGTTTTACAACAATATCATTTCCTATATCTGCAATGCTGTTGACAAAGAGTGGAGAGATGATCTCCTTAGGTGGTGGAATGTGCAAGTAATACTGTTCTTCTCTGCGACTTGTTGACCAAAATCATGATACAGGCAATTGTTTGGAAATGAGAAGGGTCGTGTCTTTAACGCAGATATAAAGAAAGACACTTCTGCTTCCTCCTCAGGCTCTGGGCCTCAAACAGTGATGGAGAAAATGCAGGCCCAGATAAAGGCACAAATGGAGGTCTCCTCAGGTGAGTGTGCTGGAGCAGAGGATGAGCCCAAGTCTCCCCCAGCTTCAAATCATCACAGTTGGAGCAACGGTGAACAGGCATCTCCTTGGGCCATGACAACCCCTCAGGCTGCAGACGATCCAATGGAGGACACACCTGAAGATAATGGCAATACATAACTCAGAGCTTACTCCAGCACTGGTACCCATCAAACAATCGAACAGACTTGGTCACCATCTGTTTGTAATGTTCGTGACACTCACACTTTTTGCCACCACGAACAGATAATGGCATCTCCCAACACCCAGTCTCATGGTCAACATACCAGACGTCAACTCCAAGCTGTCTCTACTTTAACACCACCCCATGTTACTGGTCGTCTTCGGCGCCTCATTGAACAGGCCAGAGGCCCTGAGCCTTCCAGGGGAGCCAGAAGGGGAAGCCTGGGCTCGCCACACCCCAAGTCTCAAGTTGCAAGTCACCATGTTTAGTTCGATAGTCCTGCAGTTTTCTGCAAATTGGCATATCCCGACTCACCTCTTACTCCTCTCACCAATAAGGTCAAAAAAACCCACACGAGGACCTCGAGCTCAAATGCGAAGGGGAAGGGTAAGAAACACTCACTGGCAGTAGATGAACCAGAAGATGGCCATCATGGAAATGCAGAATTGACCTCTGTGGGCCATGGACAGCCTGAACCTAACTCAACGAGGAGTTCGAAGTGTGCCAGACGTCACTAGAGAGAACTTGAAGTAGTACTACTGTGCACTGCGCTGTATCAGAATAATCACAATGTATTCTTGTGCATCAGATTACCGGCGTGATTGGGAATGCATGACAAAGTATCAAAAATTGAGTTTCTGTCAGATCATTTGAGTTCCTAGACTTAGTCATATATTCTTGAGTGAGTACTAGCGTCGCCAGTATGGATTATAATGATTATATGACTGTACATGACGATGCATAGGCATGTTTTAGTTTGACAAATTTTCTGATGTCGTTCCCTGCATCAACATAATTTCAAGTGAATTGTAACATTCATCTAAAATCTCATGTAACTGTAATGACAATGCAATTCTTTTGTAAGAGGCCTATCATAATTTTCCATGCTGTTATTGTCTCTCGATATTAGGCGCAAATTTGAAGTTTATGCACTTTGGCAGCCTTAGTATAGTTATCTCCTAAAGCCAGTATAATCCAGTCCAACTTTGAAGCTCACATGACTCTGACAGCACTGTCACAGCAAGGTTGTAAAGTGTAGTTCTAGTGGTGCAGCACGGACCATGCTCACATGGAAACTTGAACATAAATTCCGTTGGAAAACTATAGTGTACACTACCTTATAGTACCATGACATCTGATGAGAAATGAAACATAAGTCAAACCTGATGTAAATGAGCATGGTCCGGAAACAGGACAGGTGCCGATTAATGGTGAACAAAAAATTAGTCTTGACTCAGTGAGCTAGTGGAGGGAATACAGTAGAGTAAGTCCAGGCTTGAAAAGGGTTGGGGGAGGAGTAGAAATACTGACTTGCAATGAAGGATGCTGGTTCGATTCAAGGGATCATTTGGATCATCTTTCCAAGACCCTGAAATAATAGGGAATAAGTGGCACGCATAGTATACGATCATGCATGGATTGCGAAGGGTGGGCTTGTGTGCACCAGAAGTTGGCACAATTGAGTGGTAAAAGTGCCTTGGATAAGACACTCAGTGACGAGGGCTGCATAGAACGCTGCTTCTCCAAAACGTGAAGCTCACCATGTGCATTAGGAGCAGGATAAGTGGGAGCAAGGGTTGATAGTGCCATCGGATGGCTTGGCGGCTTGTTTGTCTGTCAAATCCACCATCACCAATCATGGTATCTATGGATTCAAATTCACAAGTTCACTGGATGATGTGGGCTTCAATGAAGCAATTCCTCTAATTGATGATCTGGCAGACATCGAGACTGGGTGCATCAGCAAATTGAATTGAGGTCTAGAGCACTAGACAGCACTCCACAGGTGTTCTACTGAGCAAGCTAGGTCCAGGCTTCAGAACTTAAGCCAGCTGCAACATGGCTATGGATGTTTAGCACCAGCTATGGGAATAATAGAATATGAGGATGTTAGCACTATATATACATTTAAAAATTTGTCAACTGTTGCACAATACTTCAGAGTCTCATAATTTGTGACAACTCTGCTCACACAATTTGCTAGGTGATACTAGCCAGTGATGGCAACTCATACACTTAGTCATAGGTCAATAGCAATAACCAACACAGTCCTACTAATCAAACACAACAAAACAAACAACTCAAACAAGAACTTAAACAAAGAAAGAACTTGAGAAAAAGGGGGGAAAAGTCAATGTAGAACATCTAGTAGCAATATGATACTAATCGAGGAGGACTTGCAGATGGCTGCCTCACTCCACATCCATGTCAACCTGGTGCAATGCAGCCCTAGTCTCAACGTTAGTGGCAGTGGTCATGTTATAGTTAATAATAACATAGCGGTTACCACATACTAACCATCCTTCCTGCACCCATTGATCGAGTTGCTTACGTAGCTTTTGACCATGGTAGGGATGACAAGGGACCTTGTTTAACATCTTGACCATTGCTTGAAAGGTGGACCAGTATTCTTTGCCCAAAAACTGAGGGATCATCTTCAGCATTGACACCCTGTTTTTTGCGAACCTATCAAGGACACAGTTGAGCTACAGTGAGGCACCAATTATAATTGATGAAGACACAGAGAACCACACACCACAGCACCAGCAAGCACAACACTAATGAGAGGAACCGACTTACAGAATTGGTTGGGGCACTTGTCTACAATCCGATAGCTGCCCATATAGAAGAATTTGATTACAAGTTCCTTGAGGGCTGGATGAGCGAAGTTATTGGTTTTTCCCTAAGTGGTAAAATAGTAAGCATCGCCAGCTCAGATCAACAGTTGTAATGCCACGATACCAGTTCATCAACACCATCTTGAAGGAACAAGGAATCCATCAGTAGCCTGGATGCCATGTTCTGTACCCACTGTGTCTTCTCTCAAGCTGCAATATCCTGCAGAGGTATGAGCTTGTATGTGACAGGAGCAATGGCATACACAGTGGTCTTTAACTCCAAACGCCATGTCAACATGTTGCCAAGGAGCTGTATCAACAAATTTTCATGTAAGTACATGGTTATTGAATGAGGGTTGAATGTACAACACATGCCATGTCAGTCTTGTGGTCTGGCCAGTAACCTATGCTAGGGATGAATGTTGGCATTTGAAGTGTTGATGTGCCACACACCTGGCTCAAAGATTGCACCACCATTGTTTAACTCGGAAACCGTCGTGGTGAGAGCCTCCATAATCAAACCCTTTAGATCGCAAGATTTTGATGGGAATGGGTTGTTACTCAGTAGATGTACAATTCTACATTCTTGTTTGGCATCCTTGAGACAGTCCTGCCAAGTAGCAGGGTAGAATCCTAGATTCTTTGGGGATGGTCCGGCATCTTTGTTTTTCTTTGAGTTTCAAGGTGCTTAAGTGCGTGCAGGTTGTGCAGTGAGAGACCATGGATCCAGAGCCAAGGAGCAGCCATTAACTTGATGGTGATGGTTTAACACATCAACAGGATCACCAAGCTGAATATCAGGATGTTAGACACATCAAACCATTCAACATAGTCATACCTGAGTAAAACTGCCACCATCAGACACATCACCAGCATCGCCATGCTGAGCCTTTACAGTATGTCAGACATCACAAACAACACGAATATCACCATTACCTGAGTATCTGTGTGACCAAGATTGCGGTGAGCACTATCGTCATCTTCGTCACAAGAGAATTGGAAGTTGAATTCAGGTTCAGGGGGTAAAGAAACATGGCGAACACTGTTGCTAGGGTGCGATTCTTTGGAAAAACCTAAAAACCTTGATTTAGTACATGCCAAGGCAACAAATAAAACTTACCAGGGTGAGTGGCCTGTCTTGAATTCATAGCCCCCCATCCTTCTCCATGTTCGTCTTCTGTTACGATATCAACTTTTCCTTACTTAACAACTCCAACATTCGATTTATTCTAAAGATATATGCCTCATGTTAAGGCTATCCAAAGGATCATATCCGATTGGCTGCCACAATAACACAGCATTCATCACCTCATGTCCTTATCTATTCATTTCCCTTATCACTGACTCATATATATTCACATCTTATCATCCAATAGGATAGATCATGCTTATCTACGTAGTTCATACTCAGATTAGAACTCCGACATCCATGTAGTATATAAACCCCATGAATTGAAGCCAGAGAGCTCTAACAAAGTTCTCTTGGAGTTTTTGCCTCTTCACTGGACTGAACCCCCTCTTCACTCAACCACTACACTTTAACAGTCTAGTCTTGTTCTAAGTTGTTTCATTAGAACTTTGTTGCCTTTCTTCGCCGTTGACACTACTATCAAGTCCCTCGACCTCGTCGTAGCCGTCTTACCTCTATTAAGAGCAGCACCCCAAGTAAGTCGCAGACTCTGAATGGAAGATCTTATCAGCTTCAAATAAGCTGCTTGAGACCTAAGGTCCATATAGCGCACCAGCCGATAGCGCACTTTTTGTCGCTCATTGTCCTCTTAACTGAGACCACAAAACTTAGTGACTTCCTTACCACTCTCAATTGTCGCCGCCGCTCAAGAAGCATTCCCGGGTCTAGAAGACTCACCATATGTACTTGACACTGCCTATCTCGCTGAGGTAGTTGCCTTAGAGGATCTCAATCCTGAGGACAAGACAGACACAGAGATCTTTCACGCCTTATTAGGCCACTTTATAGGAGACAATTCGTCCCTACCAGACTACTCTAGTGAACAAGAGTCAACCCGGTCCGACAGCCTGGAGCTTAGGTATCCAACAGAGGAAGTTGAGGTAAAGCGCGAATACTTTCCTGCATCCCTTCCCAAAAGAGAACCATCACCCATCCCTAAAAGGGAACCCTCTGAGGAAAGTCTAGGAGACCCTAACGATTGGCTCCCACCCAGAGAGATTGAGAGAATAGCCAATAGAACGGCTGTACAGCAGAGAAGGATCCTAAGACGCTACAGGGCCAATTTAGTACCCACATGAATCTGCCCTTACTCACAGTACGATAACTTCGAACACCCTTACCTAAGGCCTCAAAACACTCTCAGAACCCCTAGGAGATACATCCGGTAGATGCTCGCATACCTTATCTTCGCAGCAATCTTTGTAATCATCCTTATCACCCTTCTCGCTCTCTACCAAATATCGAGAAACTTGATTGACTACCAAAGAGCAATCTCGTTCAAAATCCAAATAAACCAATTTTACTTCTCAGTTTCCCTTTACACTCCCTATGAGCAACAAGAAGTAAACTACCACCCAGCACCAGTGCCAGTCCTTGACAACACTTGGAACGCTCCAGTAAACGCAGGAGACTGGGATAACCAATCAAACAACTAAATATGTCACAACAAGACATCGCCGATGCAACCTCGGTCATGAATGACCAAAAGGAGAAAGATTCAGATTGGCTGCAAGCAGCCATATTCATTATTTCCCAAATGTCTGGAGCTATTGCCACTCTACAAAATAAACCCCACTCCATGGGAAAGGTAGAAATCTTCGCCAACCCTGGAACCTATGATGGAGAACCAGCCTGATTTGAAGAATGGTGGGCTAAAATCAAAGGATGGATAGATGTAAACCAAAACACTATCACACCCGGCTCATACACTGCCGTACTCGCTGTGTTATCTCGCCTAAAAGGAAATGTGCTTCACAGTTTGCCAAAACTTACTTAGCACAAGGGACCAACCTCACATGGGGACAATTGGTCATTGACGTAGAAGGGATGTTCTGCCAGAACAACAAGGTTGACTGGGCTTGCACTGAGCTTGAACATCTCAAACAAGGAAATATGAGGGTCGAAGACTTTCTTATTCAATGGGAAGCATTATGGCATCAAGCCAAGATCAACCCCTCTCATGCAATAAGACTCCTTGAGGCAAATACAGCATGAGGATTAATACACCAAATCTTCAGGGATAGAACAAGAATCACCCTGGAAGAACCAATGTGGAACGATCCTCTTGCACCCAAATACGAGAAGGATCGCAACAAGGCCATGATGGCATACCTCGCCTTGATAAGACAGGCAGGAAATTCATTGGAGCAACTCCAATATGTCCGCAGGGAACAAAATAAAAAAAGGACCCCAATGCAATGGACATTAGCTCCACCTCACGATATGAAGTTGACGAAGATGGCTGGTTTACCAGCAAAGAAGTCAGGGCAGTTGGCCAAAAGAAGGTCAACCCCAACAACAAATGCTACAACTGTGGGAACACAGGACATGTTCCAAAAGAATGTCCTAAACCCAAAGTGCAGTGCCCTGACTGCAAATACTACGCTGGCAACCACAAAGCCACATGTGGGAAATCTCGAAAAGCAAGAAGTACCACACAACAAAAAGAAGCTCCTAAAGCTTCAACTTCTTCAGTCCCCGAAAAGGACCCCTTTGCAGCCATTCGAGGAATGAACCCTGAAGAAGTACAAGCATATTATTACAACAAATATGAAACCGAAAAGAAGGGAAAAGGCAAAGTGAACTGAGTAAACTGGGATCTCACGTTCGCACTACCCTTCCAAAATATTATGAAAACTCTATTTCTTTAAACTTTGATTTCCAATATTCTGAAAAACCTCCCTGGCAAGAGGGTGAACTACCTAAATCACCAAAAACAACACAAAACGAAAGTGTTGACAGCGTCTCTGCGGAGTGTGGTGGACACCATAGTTCCATGCTTAATTCTGTCTCAAAACAAATCCCCAATGGGTCTTTCATTAGATCTACATCAGTAGAAAAAGAAATCATTTTACCAATTTTGGTATCCCCAGTAAACCAAATTGGTTATGTTGGAGCAAAAGCACTTTTAGATAGTGGAGCTAATGCGATCTTCATACATGAGGATTACGTCGCAAAGCACAAACTTCCAACACATGCACTTCCTCACCCAATCCAAGTTTTCAACGTGGATGGCACTAAGAACCAAGCAGGCTCAATAACTCATGCCACATAAATCCTGATCAATTTTAAGGGTCACAGGGAAATAGTGGATGCCAAAATTACCAACCTTGGAAAGAACGACCTTATCCTCAGATCCACATGGTTAAAGCACCACAATCCCCATATAGACTGGATGACAGGAATAGTAACAATGAGAAGATGCCCAGAGTCATGTCATTCACAAGATGAAGACAACTTCTTGGATTCCATCATCGCAGAAGAAATCTCCTATGCAAACTCTATTGCCAAATCCCATATTTTTTCCGCTCACATGGAAACTCCACCTTCTCCTCCTAAGGAACGCACTCTTGAAGAGATGGTGCCTAAGGAATATATGAAATATGCTAAAGTATTTGGAAAAACAGAATCTGAAAGGATACCATTACGAAAACCATGGGACCACAGTATTGACCTAAAAGAGTCTTTCATTCCTAAGAAGGGTTGCCTAATACCCCTCTCTGTCACCGAACAAGAGGAGGTCTCTGCATTCATTGATGATCAATTAAAGAAAGGTTACATCAGATCCTCTAAATCAGAACAGACATCTCTGGTCTTCTTCGTTCCTAAGAAAGATGGAAAGAAATGTATGGTCCAAGATTACCAATACCTTAATGAACATACAAGCAAAAACAATTACCCCTTGCTGCTCATTTTGCAGCTTGTGGATAAATTAAAAGGCGCTAAACTATTTACAAAAATGGACCTCCGATGGGGATACAATAATGTACACATCAAAGAAGGTGACGAATAGAAAGCAGCCTTTGTCTGCCACCGCGGGTCATTTGAACCTATCATCATGTACTTCGGATTATGTAACTCACCAGCAACATTTCAAACCATGATGAACGAAATCTTTGCCGATATGAATGGCGTCATTGTCGTTTACATCGATGACCTTATGATATTCACTAACACCGATGATTATGAAACTCATGACAAAATAGTTCTCGAAGTACTTAAACGTCTTCAAGACAATGACCTTTATGTAAAACCAGAAAAATGCTTCTTTCGCATAAAAGAAGTGGACTTCCTCGGAATGATCGTGGGAACTGATGGGATTAAAATGGATAACAAAAAGACCAAAGCAGTAGCCGAATGGCCAACTCCCACATCAGTCAAACACATCAGAAGTTTCCTTGGACTTGCCAACTTCTATCACAGATTCATTAAAAATTATGGAAAAATAGCACATCCCCTTCATGACCTTACTAAAAAGGATCAAAAATTTGAATGGACCTTCGCCTGTGACAAAGCGTTCACTATGCTTAAAATGGCATTTACAACAGCCCCTATCCTTGCTTATCCGGATCAGAATGCCAAATATCACTTAGAATGCGATTCATCGGATTTCGCTACAGGAGCAGTTCTATCTTTAGAAAGAGAAGGACTTTGGCACCCTGTCGCCTATAATAGCCACTCTATGACCCCAGAAGAATGGAATTACCCTATAGCCGATAAAGAAATGCTCTTGGTTATCCGCTCTCTAGAACTATGGTGCCACTATCTTGAGGGTGCAAAACATGAATTTGAAATATGGAATGACCACCAGAACCTTACATGGTTTATGACACGCCAAGATCTTAACCAAAGACAAGCGAGATGGGCACAATATCTCTCACATTTTAACTTCACTTGGCACCATAAGGCTGGAGTCACTATGAAAAAAGCAGACACTTTAAGTAGGAGAGAGGACCACATGATTGGAATCGAAGATGATAATAAAGGAATCCTTCTCATGGACCCATCTAAGATCAGATCAGCCGTCACTCTCCTGTACAATGGTGATCAATTTCTATCTGACATTCAACATGAAACTATGAAACTCTCACCTAATGCCATGAAACACCTACTATCTACAGGATATACAGTCAAGGACGCCTTCCTTAGAAAGGGGGGTAGAATCTTCATTCCTGACGCTTTACTCACCAAATCCATAACTATGTTTCATGACACACCCGAAGCCGGACATCCCAGTTATGACAAAACTTTAGAACTTCTATCATGAACCTATATTTGGCCTCGAATGAATGAAGAAGTCAAAAATTATGTCTCACATTGTAAAAGATGCGCTCGATTCAAGGGTTCTAACCAGAAAACAGCAGGACTCCTACAACCCTTAGAAACACCATCATTACCATGGGAAGATATCTCAGCAGATTTCATCACAGATCTCCCACTTTCACACTCCTATGATTCCATTCTCATGGTTGTGGATCGCTTCTCTAAAGAAGTCGAATTCATCCCCTGCCACAAAACGTGTACATCTATGGATCTCACTAAACTATATCTCTCACATATATGGAAACATCATGGCCTCCTGAAAACTATCATATCAGATAGAGGACCACAATTCGCTTCCCAACTTATGAAAGATATATGCTCAGGGTTAAAAATAACTCCTAAACTAAGCACCGCACATCATCCACAAACGGACGGACAATCAGAACAAATGAACCGAGAAGTACAGCAATACCTTCGCATGTTCTGTGCAGAGAGAGATAACACATGGGCTGACTGGCTCCCTCTTGCACAATTCTCATACAACAGCAAGAAACACACTGCCACCAAATTCTCACCATTCGAAATCACACGTTCTTACGCCCCTAGGATGGGAATTATGCCACAATCTATGAAAAACCCAGCTGCTCAGAACTACATTACAGACTTCTCTGAAGTCCTAGAACAAACTAAATCTAATATAGATAAAGCCGTGGAACATATGAAAAACATTACAGATAGATCGAGATCAGAACCCCCCTCTTACTCTGTTGGTGACAAGGCCTGGCTCTCAACAGCAAACCTAAAAATAAAACAACATCCCAAATTCACAGACAAGTGGATTGGACCATATGACATAATATCCATGCACGGCCCAAATGCTTTAAAGCTTCGACTCCCACACACTATGCGAATACATCCAGTAGTAAATATTTCTCAGGTCAAACCTTATAAGGAACACCTCCCTGATCAGCCAGTTTATAAACCACAGCCTATAGTAATTGGAGATGAACAAGAAGAAGAATTCGAAGCAGACTATATTGTTGATTCCCGAATGAAGGGACACCGCTTAGAATATCTCATACACTGGAAAGGTTATAATGATGATCAAAGGACTTGGGAACCACTAAAGAATCTAAAGAACGCTCCAGATCTCATATCTGATTTCCACGAAGCACATCCAGATGCCCCAAGAAAATTAAAAGTCACTCAAACCGAATTTAACTCCATGTTTCGCACATATGATGATAAAACCAAAAATGAAGATGAGGATAGTCTCCACTGTCTCAATTATGAAATAGATCATCTGGAGTCTAATCATCAGAAGGGGGATAGTGTTACAATATCAACTTTTCCTCACTTAACAACTCCAACATTCGATTTATTCTAAAGATATACGCCTCATGTCAAGGCTGTCCAAAGGATCATATCCGATTGGCTGCCACAATAACACAGCATCCATCACCTCATGTCCTTATCTATAACTCATATATATTCACACCTTATCATCCAATAGGATAGATCATGCTTATCTACATAGTTCATACTCAGATTAGAACTCCAACATCCATGTAGTATATAAACCCCATGAATTGAAGCCAGAGAGCTCTAACAAAGTTCTCTTGGAGTTTTTGCCTCTTCACTGGACTGAACCCTCTCTTCACTCAACCACTACACTTTACAGTCTAGTTTTGTTCTAGGTTGTTTCAATATTTCCGGTCGTTGTACATCCAATCTCTAAGTATGAGTGGGTTACAAACCAAGAAATGTGCACCATATTGGGATGATGTTCCTAACCTACCATCATACTCATGCAGTTGGCAAGGGAACATAGCGTTATATACGGCTACAATCCAGTTATCAAACCACTTAGCATACTTTATCCAATTATGCTCGTTTTGGGGTTTACAACTCAAATGTATAACATTACCAATAAATTCAGATTCCCCTGATATCAATGTCGAGTGCCAGAACCCTAACCCAAAATCAAGGTTTATGTGGGAGAGTGAACATGTCATTATGTACATATGGCAATGTTCAAAATTGAACTTGGTTCTACCAGACTTTCAGACTCTGGTTGAGCTCAGTATCATTCTACTTATCACCTGCGATGCAACTACCTACATTGGCTGGTCTTTTGTTGTTGGTCTCTCCAGTTCTCACTGATCTGTCAAACTCCTCTGGTTCTATCACCCACCCCAACCTCCACCCCCTCATCACTTGTGCAGATGCCCTACTTTCCACAGGTCAGTTCAACAATGCTGCCAAGACCTACACAGAGGCTGTCTCTCTCTCTCTCTCTCCTGGCGATTATCTTCTCCTCTACAAACGTGCATTTATGCCATATTATGATAGTTAAATTTGCTACTCAAGTATTTGCAACTTCTATATATTTGACAAGTGTTGGCATAGTAGGTGTGGACTTGCGGTATAGTGGTTATGATGTGGTATTATGCATGTGGTGCATTGTTTGCAGTATTGGGGGTTCAACCCTTGTCGTGGTCTTTATTTTTTCGTGTTTTTTTGTGCCGCCCCTCCTGAGGCGTGGGAATTGAAAAATCTCCCGACATCTGCCAGACATCCCGCCCTCATCTCACGCGCCTCCGCTGTAACGCGTGACTGACAAATTCCGTCAGATGTTCACACGGCACCTAAAAGATTTGGTGGTGTAGTGGTTTCAGTACAATACTACAATACAATAACCTTGATCTCCAATACATCACGCTCGTTTCTTCTCCGGTACACTCTTCCCATGTTCCCACTGCATGTGTTTACGAGTCGGCGTACTCCCAAAGTTCACCTGCGCATCCAGATATTTTCCAAAGAATCTTTCAATACTGGGAAGCTGCGCGATGTGAACGAGCTCCTGGAGCCTGTTAAGGAGCGCACTATGGTTTGCTAAAAACGGATAAGTGCTCGTGTCGATACCAGCAGCGTAGATACGCATGCAACGATCATCTGTCTCTCGTTCTGGGAAGGTAACGGAAAATGACGGTGGTTGGCCAAGATCCGCCATAATCGCAATGTAAGGAAGGCCGTTGGGACGCTCGCGCTTCGGAATCTCAGAATCTTGGCCGCTGATTCCGCCTCGGGTGATGGGCGCCAATTCATTTTTGGAATCGGTCGATTCCCGAGCCTTGTCCGAAATGAATATTTGCGACATTTGCAATTCCGCTGACGCCTTGTCATGCTCGTCCTTGAAGTAGATAGGGATTACCTTGTCAATGCGGGGTTGTTGGTGGCAGCATTGCACAGCGCTAGTCCTCATCCAGTGGCGTAGCGTCCACTCGTCAAATCTATGCAACGTATTGTTAGAAGTCAAGCTTATCAGCGAGATTTTCATTACTGACCCTAGTCCGTTTGATTTATTAATGTCAGTGTCCATAGACACCCAATGCGAAAAGTTAAGATAGGCATTTTTAAACGCTTCGTGCGTAATCGAGGCTTTCTTCTCCTTAGCGTTCCAGATTTGCGGTCCAAAAACGAATTCGAGCCAATCCACGACAGAGATCATCTGACAGTCCGCGAGATGTGCGTCGAACGTCTTTGGCCACTCGGTCCCCTTGTTCTTCGCCTTCGTGCGGACGTACAAGTCCTTGGCCAGAAGCCACAGTAAACGACTGGCCATTTCCCCCCGTTTCCCCTTATCAATCATACCCCCATTCAACGCTTGTAACAGGTTTTCCAGACAAGCAGGTAGCCTCTCTGGGCTATCATGCAAGGCGTATGCTGCTGCACAGGACAGTATTGGCTCTGAGGGATACTTTGTAAACCTCCAAATGCGGTCTGGTGTGGTGGAGAGGCATATGCGCATGTGGCTCGCGACTCCTTTCTCCAAGTGCCCCACCGAATCCGGATGCCCAAGAGCGACATCCAGCCCAAATCGTTGTCCCAGCACTGCGAGCATCTGGTGCGTGTCCTTTGCATCGAACTCTGGAGTTCCACATAACTTGGAGGACGCGGTATCCATCACTAGTTGAACGTTATCGAGCGAAGTCTCGAGAGATTTCCACCTGTGGACAAGAACTAGGCAAGTCGTTGGCTTTCACAGAGAATGGGACATACAAAGGTCTTCCGAAGCTTGCAATGTGTTTAAGCCGAGAAATATCCTTGATATCAGTCTCTCGAAGTTCAGGTGCATTCTGATCCCATCCCAGCTGCGTGTAAGGCTCGAAAAGTTTCTCTCCGTTAATGGAGACACGAGCGGAATTATCTGAAAGCGAATAAGTTGGAAATTGAAACGAAATTGAAAGTAGTCTGACGTTGTTTATTTGGTGGGGAGAAATCGGCGACCCTGGAGGTCGTCGACGCAAATACAACCCAGATTGCATGCTTCCCTCGGTCTTGATGAGAATATTCATTTACAATCCGACAGAAAACGTCCGCTGGGCGATACCCTCCGTTACATTTTGATGAGAGCGATTGCGCTTCGTCGAGTGCGATCACCAACTTGGGGTTGGTGGAATCACCAGGAAAGATATTTCCAAGCCGGGTAGTCATCTTCTCGTATACATCAAACAGAGGAGTAGAAAATTTGAATCTTGGTGGATCAGAACGCCGAGGATTGGGCTCTGGTTCGTACACGTCAATTAGTTGTCACACCCTGGTACCGCATGACGTATTCACCCGACAGAGAAATATTTTTGATCCTATCTGCGGCGGTATCAACATCGGTGTTTTTGTCGACGTCTGGCTCAGTGGAAGCCCTTTCCCCTTTGCCGGGCTTTCCGTCAATGCGATGGACAAGATCAACACGAGCCTGCGCAACGTTATTGTATTCGAATCCGACATGATAAGACACGACGTCCAAACCTTGTTGTATTTCTGCGAAAGTTTGTCAAAGAAATCACTCCTCGTGGTGTGGATCCGAGTTGGAGAGTAGCTCATATCGCACATCTCGCGGGCCCATCGGAGGATCTTTGTCTTGGAATTGCGAGTGGAATGCTCCGTCGACAGTTGTTCCTCGACGATATCGAAAAGAGCGATGAAGAACGCATAGCAATGGATTCGGTACTCCTCTTCATTAGAAGGGAATTCGGTCAATATTGTTGCTGGGATTGGATCACGGGCAGGGAAAGTCAGCCTGTCCGTCAACGAGGGTTCTGAATCACGTAGGTTCATGTATAGCACGATGACATCCTTCTTGCTCAACTAAATGGGATCGATTCAGCCTCCGCATTCATATGACAGCAATGCTTGGCACATACCTCTGTCAACATCCTTGATTTCCCTGTTCCGGAACTCTGGACGATCGAGCAGAACTTGGCATAGTACGATGGACTATTCGTGTTCCTGAATCGCTTCTCGTTTAAGGCTAAATACTCGTAGAAGCCGTCTATGGCTGCGCCACGGTAAGTTGCCTCAAAAGATGCCGAGAGGCCCTTCTGGAGATCTGAATAAGTGGGTGAGTATGTGACAGCAGGTGGATGGGACTACCAATAGTACTCGCCCTGATAGGGAATGGTCTGTTCTGGAAATTGCTGTACTGGTATTTCTGGTACTTTGAGAATGGCTACCACAAAGACCATCAGTCATGTGCAAGGTAAATAGACACGAATGATAAACACGTACCGAGATTTCGAATCTCGCGGTATGATTTGCGCTCCCATGCAGCTGCGAGCATCCTACGCAAGTCCTCGTGTGTTTGAATCAGTCGTTGAGCTTCGCGGAGCTTCGTAAACTTCGGATCCAAGTGCCCATTGGAATCGCTGACGATATGAGTGAGAAGAACAGTATACTCCATGAGCGATTCGAGCTTAGGGGAGGTGGAGTGCGTCCACGATTCAGCAGTGGCCTCATTCACCGCCCTGTCGAGTGCGTCATGTGTGGCATTGTCGAATGTATCTGGAAGACTTTCGAGGGGCATGACGGAGCTGATGTTGCAATTGAAATCGCCTGAAGCGCCGCCTTTATATTTCCAGAAGCACACCCACAATCGATTGATAACATCCACAGCAAGCTGTCACTGTCCACCGGATCGTTCGATGTGACTATTGTTCCTTGCTAGTGCCAGTTTGTCGTGACGGATAAGAGATGGATCTCCGACTCGGATGTAGATCCAGCTCAGGCTATTGTTCCCTTGAAAGAGCACTGGATCTGTCTTGAATATAGCGGACCTGATTGTGAGGACTATTTACTGCTTTGTGGACCAGGTCATCGGGTCCGGGTTTGTATGAGCAGCGCCGGAACCCTAACCCGAAATCAAGGTTTACGTGGGAGAGTGAACGTGTCATTGTGTACGTATGAGGGCAGTAATGTTCGAAATTGAACTTGGTTCTGCTTGAGCTCAGTATCGTTCTACTTATCACCTGCGATGCGACTACCTACATTGGCTGGTCTTTTGTTGTTGGTCTCTCCAGTTCTCGCTGATCCGTCAAACTCCTCCGGTTCGATCGCCCACCCCAACCTCCACCCCCTCATCGCTCGTGCAGATGCCCTACTTTCCGCAGGTCAGTTCAACGATGCTGCCAAGACCTACACAGAGGCTATCTCTCTCTCTCCTGGCGATTATCTTCTCCTCTACAAACGCGCTACCGCCTACTTTTCGCTAAGCAGGCATTCCAGTGCCCTGGATGATTTCTCCAAAGTCTTGGAGTTGACGTCGGGCGAATTCGATAAAGCCATCATGATGATGGCAAAGATCTACACCAAGGAGGGTGACTTTACTCAAGCAAAGAGCACCCTCGATGGCTATGCACTCAAGGCGCCCCGTAGTCCTGCTGTGGACGAGTTGTTGGCGGACATCAAGGATGCCCAGGGAGCAGCAAAGAAAGCGAGCACTGCGAAGCGTTCTCAGCTTTGGACGGTCTGTTCGGAGGCGGCGACCCAGGCTCTCAGAGTCGCCAGTCACAGTACCGAGATTCGTCGCATCCGTGCCGAATGTAGCCTTGCAGGCGGCGACACACAAGTTGCTGTCGTCGATTTGAGGTTCGTCGTTCAACTATGCCGTTTTATGATGTTGATCTATCTGTCGACAGCCGACTTTCTCATCTCTCTCAGCCAACGACGACTTCCTTGATGCACATATTCCGATTGGCATACTTCCTTCTCCCCCCTTCCCAATCTGCTTCCTCGCATACCTCTCATCTTGCGCCTATCAAGCAATGTCTACATCTGGATCCCGACTCACCCTTTTGTAAGCCTGTTCACAGGCTGATCAAATCACTCGACAAAAGCTTCACCAAACTCGACAAGCACATTCAGGAGAACGACTGGATGGGTGTCGTCAAACACGTCGCGGGTCCATCGAGAGAGTTCCCAGGCGATGGTCTCGCGGCCACGTTTGACGAGGCAATCCAGAACCATGGCTCACCCGAACTCCTTGCTTCCTCCTCCTCTGTACCGATCCCTGACGTGCGACTCTCGAGTCCACGGCGCGCGCATATTCTACGGTCGGCCTGTCGTGCGTATAACAAGCTCAATCTACCCAAGAAGGCTGAAGCATGGTGCGATGCACTCTTGGCAATGTCGGAGGACGCTCTCAAGGCTGCGAGCGAAATGATGTCCGAAGGAAGTCCGGAGGTGGATGGTTGGATTGGGAAAGGCGAGGCATTACTTATTCGCGAACAGTGGGAAGACGCAGTGAGAGCATTCGAGCGAGCAGCGGAAGGGAGTGGCAGGAGTGACCGCGACGTGAGCGTCTCACCATTTTGTCCAAGTTGATCAGCTATTCACCGTGTTTGTCCTACAGGTACTCTCTCGGCTGCAGAAAGCCCAAAGACTGCTAAAGCAATCAAAACAAAAAGATTACTACAAGGTCTTGGGCGTTGCACGAGATGCCGATACCAAGACAATCAAGAAGGCTTTGTACGTTTCCCTTTTCTCTCCCAGAGTCGGCGTGTGCTCACCCCTGAAATCAGCCGCAAAGCTGCCATGTCTGCTCATCCAGACAAGGGTGGTTCAGAAGCGAAGATGGCCGCCGTGAACGAGGCATATGAAGTACTTAGCAAGCCTGGTGAGTCCTTATGATTCGTCCAGGACAACATTTAATTGCCGTGGTCAATACGCAGAACTTCGCCAGCGCTTCGACAATGGAGATGATCCAAACGACCCAAATTCCCAAGGTGGTAATCCATTTGGTGGTTTCCAGGGTGGTTTTGGTGGCGAGCATCCGTTCTCGCAGTTCTTCCAGGCTGGTGGAAGGGGTGGTGGGTTCTCATTCACGTATGGACATTAATATCCATGAGGGGTTCTTCGGCACCAGGTTCGTGGACACCATGCTGAGTGACGCTAGTGTCGCATGATCTGCTGGACGGGACCCGGGGATACCTATGGACTGGAGTGACTGTTATTTACTTGTTGTACCACCCTATCCCCTCATTTTCTCTATCTCAATCACTTTGCAAAGAGAGACCTCCATCCGTTTCGATCTCAGAATGACTATCGATTGATGGCATAGTTTATCGTATTTCGACCTTGCGTCCTGCCCAATCTTCTCGCAAGCGCACTTCAACAAGCTTGTCCAAATCTTTTGCAATACCGACTGCGACGTTGAGCAACCTCAATATCTCCTCTGGTGCCGTCGGAACACCCCCCGCTTTGTGCAAGACACATATCTCACGCTGCGCGTTGAGCGCAACGCTCATCGTGCCCGCACTCAGCCTTTGCTCCAGCAACGACGGGTCGACGACCGGACGCGTCGTCGGATCAGAGAAAAACGCGAACGTGACACAAAACGGCGTGTGATGGATCGCGAGCGGTACCGGGGCGCGTTCTTCTGGCGCATGCTGTGATGGTGTTGGGTAGGTGACTGCATGAGAGGACGCGAGACGCACCACGATCACCTCGTCCCCGATCACCTCGACGTCAGGCCGACGCACATGTTTAAAAGCGACGATCCCGGCAAGACAAGCACAATCCAGCATGTTCCCTGCGTCAGCGAGACAGTGGATGGT
This sequence comes from Chiua virens, assembly GCA_019787685.1. Lineage (NCBI taxonomy): Eukaryota > Fungi > Basidiomycota > Agaricomycetes > Boletales > Boletaceae > Chiua > Chiua virens. The sequence goes on from JAHNUO010000030.1 coordinate 93,927, forward strand.
TAGACGGAGGTGCCAGACCTAGTTTAGTGTGAGCACGAACGCGGTAAGTGAAAAGCCACGCACGCGTTGCCCGGCGAGGATGCAGAGCGATTCCTTGTCGATTGCATCGCTGCGTCGAAGGATCTTGTCGAGCATGCGAGTCATCGTGACCTCCTCTTCGGAGGGCCTGCATACCATGAGCGCCTAGAAGCGCACGCAAACGGGAGGGCCTACCGACCAAGTTCGTAATCGACAGAGGCCATCGGCGAGATTTCAGAATGGATAGTGAGGATGCCTTCAGATGGCCGTTCTGGGAGTGGTTTAACCATTTTTGCGTCCACGTTGGCGACGACGCTGTGAAGAATATGTTGGATCACGACAATGGCCAGTGTCTCCGTGCTACGCACCGTGTTTTACCGTAGGTACATTCGACCCAGCCTAGTTCTGGTCCAAACGTGATGGTTGGCGTCCGTAATTCGAGTGCACCGCGTCCATCGAGACGGAGCGATTGCTTGAGGGCCTCGTAGGTGAACTCTTTCTCGGGTATGGATGGTGAATGAGGACGCATCTGTACAACCCATACTGCTTACGTACGCACAGATAACAAGCTTCTCCTCCTCCAATGGTCCGCTTGATTACCCACAATCTGCTCGCTTGCCACGCCAAGGGCTGCGCCGTCAACAACTTTCCATTGCTACTCCAAGACGTCCAAATCGAACTTTTCGAACAAGAGTTCAATCTCGAGTTCATCAGAAATATGCTGCCAAGGCTCGACTGGCGTGCCCTCGTCGACGCGGCCACGTTGGCAAGTGGTTGACCCGTATCATCTCGCTCGCGCATGCTGAGATGTATGTAGTAGGTCGGAGACACGTCGCTGCCGCGCGAGCAGCCCGAAATGATGGACGACGAGCTTCTGCAGAATCTGCATCACGTCCTCCTCGAGGTGACCCGCCCCATCCCGCGTTCCGTCTGATCTGTGGTTGCTTATGCTCGTTGCACACGCCACCCAGATCCATATCATGGAAGGCATGCTGATATGTCCGAATTGCAAGCACGCCTACGCGATCTCGAGTGGTATTCCCAACATGGTGTGTTTCTATGCTATGTTCTTCTGTGTTCTGCACGATCTTGATGGCGTTTGAAGCTGCTGGAAGAACATGAAATCGGTTGATTTTCGCCTCGATGGGAGAGGTTTCTACCGACCCACCTATCGAAAAAGGAACCGAGATCAAGTCCGATATTAGGTTATTGTGTTCTTCCAGTTCTTATCCCAAATCTCCCAGTCATTAGGTCTTAACTTACCGGATTAAATATAGTGACGTCGTAGGCGAAAGCTTGAGATAGAGACCAGTGCTCACGATATGAGGGATATAAGAAAGCATACTGAACCTAGAATGTCACTGGACGAAAGATACACCTTAGGAGACGAAGGACTGCATGTATTGATATCATATATGGGGTCACTTGGCATAGATGGGGCATAACGAGGAAAATCATACAGCATAACCTGATCGCAAAAACGAAAGAACACAAGAATGAATGAAGGGGTAAAGCAAAGAGTGGTATACACAAAACCGCCTCGCAGAACAAGCAAAGAACGCACAAGGAACCACAAGAAAAAGAATCCCCGTCGCGATCGAATAAGTTACCTGTACAATCAGCAACGACCTCTCCTTTATTTTCTCGAGTCCTAAAATCCAACATGCGTTCCATTAGGTTGTAAACTCACCCCGAGTGTCTGTCTCAATAACAACTCCACCTTCTCCCGCTCATCCGAAATCCGCGACATCTCTTCCTCCCATCTTGACACCCGGTGGTCATAAATTGTCCGTAATGTCTCGAGGCTCCTCAGCGTGGTCTCTAGTGCACGCTTCAGATCACCTTCCCGAGTCTCCGATGACGTGTCGGACCCGTCGCCCGAAACACTCGAGTTGATCAGACGTTCTAAAATGGAGGCGGTGGCCGTGCGTGAACGTGTGGCTTGTCGGCGGGTTGCGATGCCTCTGAAGGCCGAGCGCATTTGCATCATGGCCGGAGACCTGACCAACTGGTCGCGTCGCACGGAGCGCGATGTTAACGCATGGAGTCTTGTAGAATGGGACGGTGCAGCGAGGAGGATCATCGTCGTGTCCGTCTCACAATCGAGCGCTTGGAACTAGGCCCAATCAGTCAGCAATCGATGAAGCGGATAAGAATGGAACATGCATCTTACCGCTTGTTGTAGGGTTTCCCATCGCGTATCCCATTTCCGTTGCCTTTTTTCCATGCTCGAGATGAACGATGGATGGTATTCTAGGTCCAACAGTTCATCTTTGTCACCCTCTTCATCGACCCATTCTGCGTCCTCGCCATCGTCCCCGTTCGCCCATGCTGCCTCTTCGTGCACCTCGTATCCCTCCCCTGCTGTCTCCTCGCCCGATGAATAAGGCTCTGGACTCGTATCCCTTGGTTGCGTACTCTCCACGCGTGGCGGTGGTTTCACCACCTTCTGTTTTGCGCCCGATCCAGGCGTCCGTAAATTAGTCGATTTTTCCCGCCGCTTCAGCCCCCTTCCGCGGCTCGTCGGAAAAGGTAAACTGACAGGTTGATGGCTCGGCGAAGACTGTAGACTCATCGAATCGAACCGACGGCCACCGAATGCTCTCGAAGCTTGAAGGAACGCCCACGGGTTGTATCCTGTGCCTGGGAATGGCGTCGAGGAGGGAGAAAAAGTGGAATCGCTCATGGCTGCATTGTTGTTGAGCGCGTACATTTGCATCTGAAGCGCAAGTTGCTCTTCGATAACTGAAGGATGATTCGGGTCGTAGGCGGAAGTTGGGGCGGTGGGGACGGCATGTACAGGGTATGTATTGCGATGAACATGAGTGAAAGGATAAGGATAGGGTGAACCGACGGGGGGAGCAGGGCTGGGTTGAATGCTAGAAACGAACGGGGATGGAGATGGAGCGGCCGTTTGGCTGTGAGGTGTGGGAGGTATGGGAGCGTTGGGGCGAGTGGAGTGGAAGTATGTTTGGAGGTACGCAGCTGCAGCGTCGTCGTAATAATGGTCTTCACGAAATACTTGAGTCTGAAGCGGATGTGGTCGAATGTTTTGTTGATTTGGACCCTGGATCGGAGACTGCTCTGCACGATGACTTCGGTCGTCTCGACTGTCGTTGAAAGAGCGGCCTTGTTGACGTCTTAGCGTGTCCTCTGGGGTCCCATCAGCCTGCTCAGCGTTCACCTGCATGAGAAGCGTCGGCGACTCACGGCTCTCTTCTGATGGTCTGGCTTGAGGTTTCGGGTTGACGACGGCGTCGACACTACGGAGGCCAAGCTGATCAGTGGAACCATTTCGATGGTGTTTTGTAAGACTCGCGAGACGGTTGTTGGGATGAGAAGAGATGTAGTGGCGGGTAGGATAAGTCTCGGGGAGAGCGACGCTGGGGGAACGAGGGGTATAACTTCCTGAATCACCGTCGCGATCGTTGTCGTTTCCAGGACGCATATATCCAGTCTCGGTCTCAATCAATGTGTCGTCGTCGTCCTCACGAGGTGTGTTCCCACCGTGATCATACTGAAGGTGACCGGGACTATCCTTTGACGACGCAGCGACGTCGTCCTCGGGCTCCTCCTGGACGGGAAGAGACTTGTCAGGCGTACGAGTTTTCATCGCCTGCACAGGTGGGGTTTGGCTAGCAAGCTTGCTGGCAGCGGGTGGAGTTGCGCGAGTACTCTCCGTGTTAGTCGCGTTGGAAGATCTCCGAGAGGTCGGAGGAGTGGGGACCCGAACGTGCGAGCCGTTCGAAGACTGATATGAATCACGTTTTTGGGAAACGTAGTCTCCCGCGGGTCCACTTTCACCGGAAGAACCTTGGGGAGTATGATAAGGGGGTGAGACCCGATCCGGTGATGGGCCGCGTGCCTGAGAATGCCCCTGAGGGGAGTAGGACGGAGAATTTCCCGGGCTGGCAGGGAGAGGACGATTTCGAGCTTGTGCACTCTCGCTCGGCTGAGGGTCCCTCTCGCGATCACGGTCGTTGACACGAGTTGGTCGCCTCGAGGTAGGTCCACCCACATTCTGAGGACTATCACCATCTCTGGTGACAGAATGTTCGCCTGCTCGAACGCGGTCGAGGACGGAGTCCTTGTGGGGGGAAGGTGCTTCGCGAATATATACTGCGCCACTCTGGGCGCCACCGGCGTAGGCTACGCCGGACGTCCCTGGAGCAGCGGGATGCTGGTTCAGGGCCTGCACATAGTCAGCGCGCTCGATCTCTGCCATCAATTCATCGGTCATTTGGAAGTTTTCTTCCATGGCATGGAAAGATGCAAGGAATTGGGGAGTAATCCTATTGATAGGACGAGGATAACCCATTGTTGGATTCATAGGTACGTGTGAATGAATACTCGGCTGGCTATGTGAATGGGGGAGAGGTGGGGGTTGCTGAGGAGGTTGGTGGATGTTGGGCTGGGTGACGGAGTGGATCGGTAGGGCTGGAGGGGTGTAATGTTCCTGAACGTCCTCGCGAGAGAGAGATGGAGGAATGGGTGGCGAAGGGAGCTTTGAGGATGGTTGTGTCAGGGGAGGGGTGGTTGAGCGCTTGGACTGGAGGGATATATTAGAGGATGGAGGGCTCTGTTGTGGTGGGCGCTGATTTGGCTGCACGTTGGCCGCGTTGAAAACTTGCATGACTGATGGGACGATCGGCATGGACTGTGCTTTTACTGTGCGTTGTCTGTCACGCGGCGACGGGGACATCTCACGGGGTGGCGAGTCTGAAGGGAGCGAGACAGTCAGAACAGGCCAAGAACAAAGAAAGGATGCAAAGGGAGAAAGAAAGGGCCAAGGGGAATAGAAGGAAGTAGGGAGGAGGAAATGGACGTAAAGATGCAGAGCATGGGTAATCGTAATCAACGTGATCCAAGGGTGCAAGAGCGTCGGGGTGCACGGTGGAAGATGGCACGAGACAGAAGAGAAAGAGAGGGACATACTCTGAGGATACATCTGGGTCTTTCTGGATCTGTGCGGGGAATGACCAGACATGGGTTTTAAGATGCGCCTGATGAGATCGGGTTGGGAGAGGATGGAACAAAAGAAAGGGTGAGATAGGTGAGCTGATAACAAGACGAGCACGACGTACGCGCGTTTCCAACGTGGTTCGACGACAACGTTGCTGCAGCTACACAAGGGCCACGAATGGAAGCTGCCTCGAGGCAGTGAACGAGTCAGCGACCATTAGCCCTTCATTTCCGAACATCTCACTACAAAAAAAAAGAAGATACATATATGATCCAGACACTGAATGCACAGAGACTCGGAATATCAGCAACCCTCAGTTCGCGTTCGATTCTGGGGAATGGACGTACTTGCACGTACTCATACTGTCACGCCTGTCACAAAATAAGACTCGTGCTACAAATGGCAATCATACTGTAACATGCGCTTGTCAAGAACCGACACGATGCCGTCCACCGCGGCGAGCAAAAGGTACAACGCTCGCATCTTCTCTGGACCGTCCCATTCACCGTCTACCATCCAGGTTCCTCCAAGTCTACGATGCCCTCCCTCCAGACGCACAGCAGCTCCTCATCCAGCGTCACCTCGCGCCCCTCCTCGACATCGTCCCCAAGGACAGACAGCGACGTCTCTCCGAGTCCGCCGCAGCGATGCACCGTCGATACGCTCGCATGCCGTCATTGAACCTCAAAGCCAAAAAGGCCGAGATCGCCGCACTCCTCGTCGAGCTGTCTCGTGACTCGAAACGATCCCTGATCAAAGAACGCTCCCGCAGAGACCAACTTCTCTCCGAAGGCGTCGATAGCTTGGCTACCTGGCTGAACGACATCTGGAAGGTCGTCTTCGAGTTCCGCACCAACTTCGCTATCGCCCATGCCTGTCTACTCTTTGCGTGCGAAGCTCTCGATCAGATCGCCAACGGTTGCACAGGGCAAGTAGCTTTCTAACACCCCTTTCCTCGCCTCTCACCGCTCCACAGCTGCAAGTGTTACTACGTGACTATGTTCGTTCCCATCAAAATCAGGAAATCAACAGGCAAGGTCGTCAAATCGTTTATGCTCAGTGGTGCCCACAATCTGGAATCCGTCATACTGTGGATTTGGCGCGACCTTTTCATGGCCGTCCTTGCCACAGGCACTAAACGTCAGAGAAGCACCATCCCTGACATGATTGACGACATCCGCGTTCTTCTCGGTTGGCGCGCCTTGGAGCATCTCCTGCGCGGCGGCAGCAAATGTAGGTCATCGCTTCTCAGTTCTCCCACGTGTTCCTCACATTTTCCATTAGCATATATGGATGTCGGTTCCGACGACGACGACGAACCGTGCACCGCTGACAAACAACCCCCTAAATTACTCAATATTGTCGAGGACGACGACGACGAGAACTACACCTCTGATGATAATTCAACTGTTTGCGACGAGGAACTCTATCCAAGGAACTTTTATGCCTCTCATTGGTCATGGCGCATTACTGACCATCAATTCCATCTACGAGACCTCGTTCACCATGCCCTCTTTGATATTTTTAAAGTCGCACCCTCGCCTCCACTTTATTCCAGCATGGCCGCCATTGCCGATGATGAAGATGAGTTGGAAGAAGAACTCAGTCCCTTTTTGATGTCGGTAGCTGGCCATTCTTCGGACAATCTGTCCGCCGCGCTACGTATCATGTCCCTGAATAACAGGTCAGAGAGTGTCAACAAGCTTCTTGTGTCGCACAAACATCTCCTTCGTCCACAAGATGCCTCGTCACTACAATTTTCAGTGCTCATCCTATCGAGCAACTCATCCTACCGTGCGCGCGCCATTTCAATCATCGAGGAGGAGCTGTTTGATGTCACCAAAGCGTTCCGTGCCGCTATTCGCTTTGGTTTCTGTAATATTGACTCTGAGATCAACAAAGCGGAACTGAGACAAATCCTTACTCTCCGTCGAGATACGCTTAGCCGTCGCAATCGCGTGGAGCGATGGGTCAAGGGTGTCCTCACACCACAGGCTGATTCCGCGCACCCTATGGCACTCGCTGCACTCATGATGGGTTTACCACTTCCACCAGGAGCCGACGATACCGATGGCGACATGCTGGGGTATTTTGAAGTCGATGGAGACGAACCAGAGGTGGAGGATTTGAGAGAAGAATTCAGGCCGAACATCAAGGCCCGGCTACAGGGTTGGGTAGATACGGCGGTCGCCGTCAAAGGAGGGCAAGGCTTGCTGATGAAGGTGCATGCCAAACTCATCATCGACATGCCGTTTTTGCACGCGAGTGATATCGTGGAAGAGATGTCCCAACGGTGTGTTCCATCGTTTCATTCTTTTCAAGGGTTTTGACTGAGGTCACATCCAGATTGGCTGACCGTCCGAGTAAGCATCACCTTTTTGACGCGCTCGAGGCGTTTAGGGAATTCTGCGAGAAACAAAACTTGAAGATTGCAGCTGCGAAGGCTAGCCGGAAAAAGGCAGGAAACACGGCCAGCCGTCCTTCCGCGTCTAGTTGAGGACCGAACACGTCATCGTCTACGCCACAACAGAGAACGCCGCCAACCGTTGAAAATGTCGATTGAACGTGTCCGAACACATTAATGCTTTTTGTTGTAGATTATGCTCGCATGTTTTTACCTTAGTTACAATTCGACCTACTAGTCTTGGTGATTATAGCGAGAGTAAGTTGAGACCAAATAGGGACAAATACGGTTTCTCTGCAACGCCTGCTTGTATTCCCGATTTGGGTATTAGCTTGTTTCTGACGCACTCACTTGACGGCATCCGAATCCCTGTTGTATTCCGGACGCCGGGCAGGAACCAATCCTTGACCGGGTGCACACAGAAATACAAGAACACGTTTCATTATGGAATGTTGAACTGAAATATCGTCGTGAAACTAGCTTGCACGCTCATTCCGTGGGGCGATTAGGCTTTCTTTGTCGCCGCGTGCCATGCCAATACGCGTGGTCCAGAATCTAGATCGGTGACATCTCGCGTCCCTCTCATTCTATCTTTACCTTCTATCCGCGCTTGCTGCGCTTCACTCCTTATATGACGTTCATTGTACACTAATGCCCCTGCAACAGCGCGTATAAAACCGTTGCTCTCCACGCTCTTTCTCTGCAGGTTGCTAGCCTTTGGGTATCGCGTCCCGTCACCGTCCTCCGAGCAGGCTCTCTCCTTTCAACTTGTACAAACACAAGCACACGCTCATTCACCCGCCACAATGAAATTCATCCTCTTCCGCCCCACCTTTGTCACCGTCGGAATGATGTTCCAACTCGTCGTGTTGTGTGCCTTCCTATCCTCGGGTAAGCTCTCCGTGTCTGCGCGTTCGCCGTCGTCCTGACGTGTGCACTAGTGTCTGCCGCGCCACAGTTTGGACGACCGATGTTTCACGTGTTGGACGAGGCTGAGTCGGGCAATGTGGAGCACCATGCGAGTCCGTCTACCACGAGCACAGTCGAGTCCGCCTTGTCCAGCGTTCTAGTCGTCAGCGCGGCGCCGACGCCGACGGTCACGAACGACCCCGTCAACCACGACGTGGCGAGCACAGCCAGTGTACGTACCGTTATGCATCTCTTTTCAAGTTTGTCGCTCACGCGGGCTCTCCAGCCGTCCTCGATCCCGCCGCCTGTTCAGAACCAGAGCAGTGGCGCGTCACACCAACTCGGTGGTGTCCACACCGCGCTCGTCTTGAGCGCCGCCGCATCTGCCGTCTATTTCGTGCTCTGATCGATCCGCGACTCGAACGTGTCGCTCCTTCAAGTTATAGAATTTCAATACTTTCCGCCTTGCTGACGCCGTTCATGGAAAGGTTATTTATTGTTCCTACATCACGCACTTTCCATACTGTCTTCCTCTTTTTTTTCTGCTTACTTTACTCGGACTCGTCAAGGATTGCCGTGACCACTAACACGACACCTTGCAACACTTGAGCTGTATCCATCTTTTCTTTTGACACCTCCACCCGGCTCGTCGCCGCGTCTGTAGCCTCTGCGATTGTACCTACACATCTGGCATTGTATCGTACCGTATCTTTTCGCGCCTTCTGTCGTATTACTCGGACCAGTCGTGTTGAATACATGTGTCTGGATTTGACGCCCTTCCCAACTCGAGGGCGTAAACTACATACACGGAAAGCGTTGCACTACTCTTCTAAGGCGTGTCCCTAAAGCCCATCAAGTATTGCATGATCTGGAATGCAGCCTGTCGGGAAGCACATCAGCCACAACCGCGCCGCCAAACAGAACACGTACCACGGGGGAGAACTGCGGTACCATGTGTCCACTGAGGTCGACCTCATAATAGGTCAATCCACGCTCCGAGTGCATGGTTCCGAATGCACCGACGCCGTCGACGATGAAGCTGTCGTTGGTGATGGGGGTCTGGAAGCCTTGCATCCCGTTCCCTTCGAACGCGTCAGACCCAAGGCGTGTCGTTTATGAGATCGACCTACATGTCATGCTGTTGCGCAAACACACGGTCGTGTCAGGGGATCATGCGCCACACAGGATAGTATGGACGTCGGACTTACTTTTGGATCACGATGCGCGTCCTAGTCAAAGTGTCTGGTGTCAGTCCCCGGTTACAGTGACTCACACGACAAGTATCGAAGAGAGAAACGATCCCGGACGTACCCTTCGGCAATCAGGATGAAATCAGCCAATCCATGCACGATCACAGTCCGCACGTTCTTCTCAATCACGTTCGGGAGGACCGTAAAGGCAGGCGGTAAGCTCTGGTCGCCGTTCGGGAACACGTTGATGTTCGAACACTCGGTCCATTTCGTGTCAACCGGCGCATGAATCGCTTCCTTGACTTCGCGGCGGTTGAAATAGATGGGCGACTGTTTCTGTGGGAAGGAGCCTCTAATACAACATGAGTCTTTCGTTGGGAACATGGACGAGGGAAGCGTACGGGAAACCGAGGACGTCCCACAGAATCGGATACTGGCATTGATGTCAGTTTGTTTGGTATTCGGTGGCGCAGCGGTACTCGCCGTGTCCCAGATACGATAGATATCGAACGCTGGATTGATAATCAATGCATTGTTGAAGATATCATCCCAGACATCGCATCCATGCGCATACTCGATAGAGTCTCCTGGGAGAGGAAGGAGACCTTTCGGTGGGTACGTTACATAGGTGGAGACGTAGTCTGTGTAATTGCAGGCAGCAGCTTTCTTGTCGAGGTGCTCGAGATAGGTCTGGCTAATGAGGCAAGAAACCACGTGAGGATGAGGATACAGGGAAGGCAGAGCCGGAGGTAGTACGATCTTACTTGAAGGAAAACAGGCCTTTATATCTGTGAACGAAATCCACGGCAGGGATTTCTTCTTGCACAACATCCCACGACAACGAAGCTAGAAAACTCGCTCAGCTGATCAAAACCTGAATCCAGTTCGAATTGACGAGTACGCACGGTCACTAATCCACATTCCTTGGAGAGAGAGATCCAAGAGAGTCGGATTCTCATAGATGTAGTTTGCAATGTCTATGGAAGGTGAGTTTCGTTCCCGATCAAGTACGTCGAACGACTCACAAGGGACATAAGTGCCAGCATACTACCCAAAACAGATGTACCTGAGTTGCTTGTTCGTCAAACGAAAGACAGCAGACTCACACTCTCCCCTGTAAGAAAAAGTTTCTTTCCCTTGAGTTCGCTAAACACTTCCAGGAACTGTTGCATAAACCCGACAAGTTGTTCAGCGAGTTGGTCCTCGTTCTCTATATTGGGAGTTCCTTGCGAGAATCCTGTTCCAACAGGTTGCTCGACCCATAGAACAGAAGAGAGATTGGTCCAGCTGTACTCGTTGACCGTGGGTTTTGCTTGACCCCATGACCACGAAAGTGGCTAAGAGGGGTCAGCATCTGTGGAGGAGTTAGGGGAAGACGCTCACCCCGTTCTCTTGGAGAAGTCCCTCCAGCGAAGAACATCCGGGACCACCGTTCGTCCTAGATCAAGACCTCGTTCGTAACCATAAGCGTTGATTGAGATATGTAGTCGCCGCACCAAAATATGAGGTCATCAAGGCTCCCTTCGGGACCAGGAGGGAAAAACCAGAAGAAGAGCTACGGGATAGACAGTCAGAATCCCGTGAATCCAGTTGCAATAAACCATCCTACCTGACGTGTCTCATTCGTATTGTTACTGATAGGCAGCAGACCGGCCCAGCTGGGTCCGACGTCAAAATCGACCAACGGAAGGGCACTTCCGTTGACCCAAAACTCTACATAACAGGTTCACCAACGTAAATGCACTGATCCAAGGCACTGCAACGATTGTAAACTTACCGGATGCTTTGGGATTTGTGAATGTGATGTTTTGCACGCCACTTCGTTTGTTGACGTTGGTATCCGTTACGGCGGGTCCAGGGGCACGCTGCCATCGCTTCGCAGCCTCTGCTTGACGCAACCTTACCTCCTGCTTGCTTATCATGCGCGCACCCACAGCACTCGCAGCCGCGAGAAACATCACAAATGGTGTCAGTACGACCATCTTCGTAGGACGAACAGTCACAGTCAACTTGCTGCTGTTGGACAGCTCAACTTGGTACCAAGCGGCAGTCACGAAGTCACTACAGTCGACTCCCTTGTAACCCATACCCCTTATAACCCATACTCCCTAATAACCCATACATTTTCCTGACTCCCGAGTCTGTTCGCAGTAAATTCTGGCCATACCCCATACCCCATACCCCATAGCCATTTGGATGGTGATAACCCATACGTCGCTGTATCAGAAAGTGCCAGGATTATATAACCATTGTATTTTGCTCATCCCAACATGGCAATAATGACACAACTCTTCAACAGAAGTCCAATAATGGTCATTTCAATGAGAAAATTTATATAATTTTGTCGAATTTGAGATACGATCACATGGTAATTTATGGTAAGTCATTCCCGGCCATGCAAAAAAGTTGCGACGTACGCTTTAATCAAATTGACCTTTCCGAGCTTCTTAACCCTACTTGCGAGGCACACAACATGTCCGAAGCAACTGACCAGGAGATTTGTGATGCTGTCATGGAGCTTGACACTCACTTTGCTCACGTGTTGGAAATGATGTTGTGTAGGTTCAGTCGTGAAACATGTACGTAGGGCATGCAGAGCATGAATAATACCAAGATTACCATGACTAGCTATTTCACTCGTACATAACACCCTTGCATTACCACTAAGCTGGTGGAGATACATATATGAAAATTTGTCTTGTAATTAGTGACCTGTTGTATACCCCATACTCTCCCATAACCCATGACTTATGACGACTCCCGAGGGGGTATGGGTTATAAGGGAGTCGACTGTACATATATTTATATGCTGTGCCCCGGACCCGAGTCTCAAGCATGTTTTTATCGCTTCATTGGACGGCCGGCGATAGATCGTACCGTTCGGTTAGGTCACTTAGGCGAGGACTGCACGTGAACGCGGCGGGCCATGAGGCCTAGGTGTTGACCATGCGGCGTGAACGAGATAAAGAGGGATGGCGGACCAGGTTTTCGTATTGTGTCAGAGGGACGAAAATAACTGCGATGGGAACTTGGCAGCCATAGTAGGCTCTGGTGCCGGAGAAGGAACTTGAAGAACACGAGGTTCCTAGCCTATTTAGGCAGAGCATCCAAAATACGTAACTGTGAGAATCATGTGCACGTCCTTATGACAATGACATATGGATCCATCATCCCGAGGCTCGCGTGGGCAGGGTTACCATAGAAGGGAAGAGAATGTTTCTATTGCTCTAGTATACTTTGTCCCGTACTGATGCATACAAGACAAAAGTACTGTCCAAGAAGTCACGCGATAACAAAAATGACTCAGGGAGAAAGTAAAGGTACCACACAAACTCTGACAAAATATTCGTGGAATCTACCGTCCTTGGTCAATTCAGGATGAAAGGTGGTGAGTAAATGGTTTCCTTGTTGGACGGCTACTATTCTTCGCGGATCATCTTCGTCCAAGGAAGTAATTGCTTCTGGCTTTGGGACTCCAAGAGGTAGACGAGCGATGACGCGTATTGGGGGTCGATCTGGCGCTGAATGCAACGCTTTGATAACCTGGAGACTGTTTGGTGGGACAGATCCATGACAGAGTAAGAAATAAAGACATACGGGCGCACGAATAAAAATGCCAGTAAAGGTGGTCTGCGAATTTTGCAATCCTTCAACAGTAAGTGGTGCCTCAAAGGAGTCGACCTAGATAAGTCAACTTCCATCCATTGCAGCCAGAAACCAGTGCGACAAACCTGTGAGCCCCAACCGTTGCGTGCAATGGTGAGAGTCATTCCATTCAACAGCTCTTGCCCACCCTGTTTGGAATTCTCTACGATTTGTGCCAGGAGAATCGCACCTGCGCAAGTACCCCAGATCGGTTTTGTTTCGGTGAATTCTCTGAGTGGCTCCAGAAGCCCTGCAAGCTTGGCCAAAAGGGCGATCGTTGTCGACTCTATGGACCGTAAGAAAAGGCTACATAATTCAGAACCAAATGCACTGCACTTGCCTCCGCCTGGGATAATCAAGCCATCACATTTTGCGAGGTCGTCAGGGGTGCGTACAAGAAGGGAACAAGCCTTGATCGGTGAGGATATTTTTCGGAGTGCACACTCGTGCTCTGCGAATGCTCCTTGGAGAGCTTATGATGAACTGTCGGCAGCTCCCCCTGAGAATGAGGGGACATTGCTTGCCTAGTATCCCAATAACCACCTTGCTTTGCATTTAGTGTTGTCAGTTAACGTTCACAGCAAACGTCGCAGGAAACAGACACTTGTGGACGAATGAGATGGATGGGATCAAGGTACGTACGAATGGTAGCTTCAGGCGCGCAGAGGGATTGGTTGGTCGAAAACTCTGACCCGATTGTTTCGTCGGGCCGACCGGGGAGCACCGTGGGAACTTAAAATTCCCCGATGACTAATGACACACACACAACTCCCCACTTTTTCATCTCTGACCATTACCACCATGTCTGAACTTGACGCTGACCTCTACGGTGGTAGGACTTTTATGTTTGAGGCTTGAACCCACCTGATGTTTCTGTAACAGATCTCTACGAAAACGACGAAGCTGACTTCGCGTCCGCTGTCGAATCACACGAAGTCAAAATGGATGAACCCAAGGCAGAGCTCCTCCCGGAAATACCACCCTCTCCAACTGCAAAACCTCCCGAGGCTAAGCCGGAACAGCCAGCAACTATTCTCGCTCCCCAGCTAACAAGGTTAGAAGGTATCGAATATCGTGACGACCCAACTGCAACGTCGGCGCAATCGGGCTCCTCTCCGCAAAATGCGCCACAACAAATTCCCACGTATCAACAACCCTCTGATTATTTAGTAGACGTTTCACATTCCGGCTCGTATGACCGCCCTCATATGCCCGAGCGCAGCATACGACCCTCAGAGATGAAGGACGAAGGGTGAGTCGCTTGCAATTTTTATGCTGATCATGTACAGTTTTCCGTTATTGCGCTCGTCGGTATTACTGGGTTGTCGCCAAGTAAAAGTGTAGTCGGTCTATCATCGTCTCGCCTAGCTACACGGAGGTCTGTCGACTAGGACTAGGCTAGCTCTAGCGTACAGTCTAGTCTAGGCTAGGCTAAAACAACCCTCCAGAGACAGTAGCGTCCTCTTCATTTCTCCTCTGTTATAACGTCTCCTGTCCTTTGCAGATAACTAATAGCAACCTTGCTTTTTTCATATCTCCATCCCCTACCGCGTTCATCCTTGTCAACCTTGTGCGCGTGTCCAACTCGCGTTTCTATCTTTAGCAAGATGTTCATTGGTGGACTCAACTGGGATACAACCGATGGTACTTAAATTATCATTAATCTTGCTGTAACCGTTCAGTAGTACTAAAATTAGCGTCTCTCCGTACCAGAGTCGCTCAGGAACTACTTTGCACAGTTCGGTAAAGTAGACGCATGTACTATCATGCGTGATGCCGCTGGGCGATCACGGTGTTTCGCCTTCTTGACGTTTGAAGATCCAGCGAGCGTTAACGCGGTGATGGTACGGGAACACTTTTTGGATGGCAAGATTGTACGTACATTGCTGTATTTATTATGTGGATTACGTCTGCTCATATATGTTTTTCGTGATATGAAGATTGATCCTAAACGAGCAATACCAAGACAGGAACACCAACGTGCGACCAAGCTGTTCATCGGTGGCCTTGCAGGCAGCGTGACGTCTGAATCCATGCGCGAATTTTTCTCTCAGTTCGGAAAGGTCATTGATTCCACTGTAATGCTCGATCGGGAGACGGGACGGAGTAAAGGTTTCGGTTTTGTTTCCTTCGAGGATACCAATGTCCAGCCTTTCCTTGGTTTTGGTAACCTCCAGATTGACGGTAAACTGGTGAGTCTCGACAATTGCCAGCCTTGACCTAAATACTGACTTTGTAAATACAGATTGATGTGAAATTGGCACAACCGCGGTACCAGCGAGACAATTTCCAGGAGGATGGTGGGACACAACCATACGGAAACCCCCGCGGTGGTGCCGGCGCGAGTGGAATAGCTGCGGGTGGCGGTTTCAATGGGCAGACGGGTGGTGGTGTTAATTTCCCTGGCGTTCAAGGAAATGCGGGGCCCATGGGTGCGACTCCGGGAGGTAACACGCCGTTTGACCCGCAGGCGCTGGCACAATTGTATACAAGAATGTTCCAGATGGCTGGTGCAGGCGGTATGATGGGCGGTATGGGCATGAGCCCAATGATCGGTGGCATGGGCACTGGCATGAATACCGGTGGGTACGGTGGGGGCATGGGGGGTATAGGTAGGGGAATGGGCGGTGGAATGGGCGGCGGAATGGGCGGCGGAAGTAGCGGTGCTGGGATGGGAACCGGAGCGGGCAGAGGAGGACAGGGAATGGTCCAAGGCGGTCCACCGACTGGCCCAAGCGGATTGGGCCCGAATGTTCCCCGTGGTCCTCGAGGTGCTCAAGGCGGTGCAGGAGGATCTGGCGGACCTGGGGCGGGACCACAACGTGCCGGCCAACGTGGTCAGCATAGCTATCACCCCTATGCGCGGTCATGATTGCCCTTGTTCGGACGCGGACCTCGCACTCAAAATCTAGATGGGTGCCAATTCTGTGCACCTCTCGCTCTCCGTGGTAGTCGTATTTTCGTTAACTTTATAACCTATGGTGATGTTTCGTTCTTTGACATGCTAGCAAGTACAGTAGATAATTTTGATGCTGCTGCCTAGTACCGCCACTACATATCAAGGTTAAGTTGTGTGTGGCGGTGCTCTTTGATCGAACGACTCGGAGGGAAACGAGGTCGACTAGCTTGTTGACCTTTTTCTTTCATACAACTGCATTCACGTTGAACTACGACACACCTATCGAACAGCAAGCCAAATCCTATACAGAGCCTTCTCGAGAGACCCCCTAGAATGCCCCCATACGTCGATGTAGTCGTCGTCTTTCGCGCGGCGTCAAAGGGCGCACCGCTATCCAAGGAGCAGACACGTAAAAACGCGGCGAAAACAGAACGCCAATATACGAGGCTCATGGAGACCCTCACTCGGGCAAACTTGAAGGCGGTCGGGCGGCGTGGGGAGAATCAAGACCAGCTCCTCATCCTCGTCACCTGTCCGCCCACTCTGCTCCTGCAATTGGTTCATCGAGAACGGTAAGTTGGTCTTACATCTCAGGTATATTGAACTAGTTCTACGTTCTCTAATCGCACATATGCATTCTGCCTCAGATATTCCGACTTTTTATGTGGTCTTCCAATGACGAGGTTGCCTTCCGCGGAGGCAGACCTCGATTCCGCACCGCTCTCCTCTGCGGATCGCGTGCGACTCGTACATGCATACATCACATCGACTCCACACGGCGGTGGTCTAGGAATCATACCAGGCTGTGAAGAATGGGATCTCGTACAATCCGTAATGGCACTCCACAACCACGAATTCAACGACCAATGGATACGACTATGGACACGGCATAGAATAGCTTCGATGGAGCTCGAAAAAATACGAGATCAGGTGTGTTTCCTTGTCTGGTCGCTCCACGCTAAGCTTAACAAAGGGATTAGTTTGGCGATTCAGTCGCTCTCTATTTCTTTTTCTTGACCGCATATACACGCGCCCTTATTTTCCCGTCCGTACTCGGCGTTCTTTTCTATTTCTTTGGTATCCCATACTCTGCGATTTATTCGTCGCTTTTGTTTATATGGTCCGTTGTGTTCGTCGAATGGTGGCGTCTTCAAGAACGCATCCTTTCTGTTCGATGGTGTACGCGCGGGTCTTTCCGTGTGGAGAAACGAAGGGCAGATTTTATCCCTGGTTTTCCGTGGTGGAGGAAAGAGGCAAGAAAGATGGCAAGCATACCCGTCATATTACTGTTTGCCAGCGTCCTCGCCATCGTTTTGACAGGAGTGTTCGTCCTGGAGGCGTTTGTGACGCAACTATATAAGGGTCCTGGCCTTCGAATTGTAGTAAGTCTCGTTCACTCACGGCGAGTGCTTCGAATGGCTCATTCCCTCAAAGGCTTTTACTCCGACCCTCCTATTTTCAGCATTGGTTCCACGATTACTTGGAGTTTACAAGACTATCGCGCAGCGGTATACGGACTGGGAGAATCATGCACACCAATCTAGTCATGCGAATTCTCTGAGCATCAAAGTATTCACTTTGTCCGCCGTTAATGCCTATCTTGGTCTCGCGCTTTCTGCATTTGTCTACGTTCCATTCGGACAGATGGTAATGTCCCTCGTTCAACAGCATCTTTTCTCTGGCCCCCAAGGAGTAACGACCGCGATCCTGGAAAGGCTGAATCTCAATATTACCGATACCTTGAAGTTTACATTAGGAGCCAGGGGAGTAATCACGCAGTCGGCTGCAGGAGCTATGACCGCGAAAAGCCTGTTCGAAGCGGATACTGCTCGCGCTCGACTCAAGTTGAATCCTTCTCGGTTACAGGAACAGATGTTTGCGTTCTCGGTTACCAATCCAATATTGGATAATGTCCAGGACGTCGTTTTACCATTCCTAATGCGAGCCATCGGATCGTTTCGCGCTGGCAAGGGATTCAGAAACGGTGGCGGGAAAGGGATCGGGAAGAAGAAACGCGTTGCTTTTGATGATGAACCAGCCGGACAAACCCACGACGACGTGCAAACACGAGAAGAGCGCGAATTCCTGGAGACCGTGCGGAGCGAAGCCTGCCTTCCCGAGTACGACACTTTCGACGATTATAGCGAGATGGTGACCCAATTCGGGTACGTTGCGCTGTGGTCAACGATATGGCCCCTGGCGCCGCTTATGGCGCTCCTGAACAACTACATCGAAGCGCGCTCGGACGCGTTCAAAATCGCGGTGCACGAGAGGCGACCAATTCCAGTCCGCACCGACACCATTGGTCCGTGGCTGGAATCTCTTTCGTTTTTGGCGTGGCTATCTGCGGTAACGAATTCTGCGCTGGTATACATGTTCCGTACGCCGTTCAATGGTTTGGCTGCGGAGAATGAGAATCCGCATGAAGACCACGTGGATACCGCAATCAAGGATTTGCTTGTCTCCGCATTCCTGATCGCACTTCTTGCGTCACACGTGTACTTTGTTGTCCGCGCCGTCGTCCGACACACTCTCGAGGTTGCGTTATGGAGAGGCAGCAAAGAGATGAAGGAGGTTGATCGGGTGGAGAGAGAGATCAAGCAAAAATACCTTGCCCAGTCCCCTTCCACTCCAGTGGAGAGTCAACTGGACTCAAAACACTCGATCTGCATGCAAAACATGGAAGATTGGGCATCCTTTTGGGCCAAAGATGAGGGCCTGGAAGAAATCCGCAAATCGGACAAGGATGAATGAAGTAACTTGCAGCCCATATTGGTTAGTATTTGTGCCCGTGTCTTGAAATTGTGATATAGCCTGCTTGATTACACACTTTGTCTGTTTTCCGTACATATCAAACGTCACGCGTCACGTTCCGGCTCTGTCCTCGTTTTACGCAGTATATAGACCCTTGTATTCTGTATCGTACACCATCGAGTTATTCGTAATGGACACCAAAAGGTTCGTACATGGTAAATTTCGAGCCACCAAGGAACTTGAGATCATTAACGATTTAAATTCTTGAAAATCTACTCTGCCTGTGATCCACTGTCGCACACCTCTCCCAAGGCAAGACCTCGCCGCGATCTGTTACCCCCTGAACGAAAAACCTTACTCCCACCTGTTCCACCCAGCCAGTGGGGAAACAGGCCCGTTCTACATAAAGCCTGTTTGCGTGCCCGCCGATGCCCGTGGTACCGATAAACACCGCGTTCTCGGGGTCCGCATTCACAGAGACGTCCAACGGTACCGCGTAGACATTGAAGTACACGAACTTTGGGAAGCGGCAAGTAGGTGTGTCGTGCAAGAGCCACGCCGGCGTTGTGGACTCTTTGTCGTCGACGTCGACATCTTCGGGGATAAACGTGGAGGCTATGTCCCACGCGAGAATTCCTTCGAGAGGGTCGGCTGTATGTCGGGTGGGTGTGAACTTGGCCCCGGTGATGGAAGGTGTACCGATGGAAACAGATTGGGAAGATGGCGTGGCGTAAATGGCAAGCTGGCCGAGGAAAAGGGAGACTGTAACTTGGGCGGAGGGGACCGTGGGTTTGATGTCGACTAGGAAACCTATTGCGACTAGCTCGGTAGTTTGGTCCGGGGTTGAGGTAGAAGTGAAGTTGATGACCTGCTGTGTCCATCCGTAGGGAAGTTCAGTGATGGTGACTAGACTGACGGTCAACGGCGTGCTATGACTCTTCGACAGAGATTTGACATAAAGGTAAGGACTGAAGTCAACGTCGGTGTCCGCAATGGTCTTGTAGACCACGCGGGCTTCGAATGACTCTCGAGTTGTCACAGCGAGGGACTGCACGGGCAGCCAGATGGCTTTGACGGCATTTTCTAACTCGTTTCCGGCATGCGTGAGGGTCAATTTTAGCGTATTTCCTCCGTTATAGCCATCTGTCATGTCGAGGGTGGTCGATGCAGTGGGAAGAGCTTCATCCTGCTCGGCACCGTGCCAAGAAGGAGTAGGCCACGGCCAGACAAGATTGCCAATCGAACTCTGCTTATCGATGTCTGTCCACCCATCATTCGTGCCCAGGACCTTCTTCCCCTTTACGAACCAAAAATACCCGACGCCGGGAGAAAAGTTGGTGTAGAAGGTAAAGTGGAATGGGTCAGGTGGTGGCAAGTCTAGGAAGAACGCGGTGGCGGGCTTGAACGGACCCTCTGGAGAATCCGGGACAGGAATAATCTCCCCAGGTTTGAGTGGACCGAGCCAAAACTTCCGCTCATTTTCCCACCAAGTTTTCCAGTTTTTCTCTGGGTTCTCTGTTACACCTTCCCAAGTCCATCCTGGAGCGAAGATCGCTGTGCTGAAGCCCAGGGGGCTGGTGTGCGTGAAAGCACGGTAGCAACAGAAACCACTGTCACCGTATTGCCCACGACCGGGCCAGACATCAACACCTGAGTAAATGCTTTGGAGAGTCTTTGTGGCAGCGATGGGCCGTGGATCCGTCGAAGGACCAGGAACAGGGGTTGGGTGGGTGAGATTTGTAAAATATTGGATCATCGAAGTTTGGGTTTCAGGTTTCCACTACCATATCACTTTCAGCATCTCTGGGACTGCAGTTGTGTATGCACTCACCCAATAATTGGTGAAAAATGAATCGGAGACGAGGAAAAATGGCAGATTATAACCATTGATTCTATTTTGATGCCATATGAACCCATCATATATGACACTGTCGTACCTGATTTGCCGTTGAAATCTTCTACGTTAAGATGTGCGCAGAATGAACGGCTCACCACATAACTTCCGCGTGGGGGCCAATTCTAGCTCGGAGTTCAGCTCTGAGTAACAAAATCCATGCAGCCAGAGCTCGTGCATGACCAGCCTTGTACGGTAGCGGAGCCTCGAAGTTAAGTAGGTAGCCATCGAAACCACGCTGGTGTGCTAATTCCGCAAGGACGACAGCGTAACGTTGGGAGATAGGTATCTTTTCATCCCTGACGACGTGAGCAGCGCGGCCTACAACAAGTTGAAGGCAATCTGGCTGGGACTCGACGTGTTCAAATATCCTGCAAGACTAATGGAGTGGAGCGTGGAATGGTTGGCTCGGTTACGCTTACAATGTGCCTAGCATTTTAGTGCCTTGCTTGTGCGCAGCATTGATCCACCCAGATGGAGGGATAGTAACCCGGTTATGCGAGAAACTACACGCTTGGTCGTCAGACGTCCCCGCGACGGAAACCTACGTACTAAACAAAAGTGTCGCAGAGTGGCCAAAAATTGAAGGTATAGCATAAGCTTGAAGGAGACTCGGTATATCCACCCTATCGATTGATAATGTTAGGTTACACCCGTCCGAGGTGCTCTCGATCGGACACGATTATGGTATTACAGTGGATTGGTTCACTGACTTTAAAGTCGTGACAGATCTGGTCGACAAATAAGAAGCGACCGCGCAACGCTGGAGTGTATATCTCCTACCAGTAATTTCCCCCTACTTTGCGACTGTTCATCGATGTCGGGACGGGGCTGGTAAGGCAATACTCCGGACAGCTTATCATGTGGCTGAGCGAACCATACATCAAGCTCAGCGAGAGACTTGAAGTACGGCGCTTCATCTCTGACGAGATCCGAATGTCTTTCACCACGCAAAGGCATAGTGCAGTTTGAGAACTACGGCAAGAACTACGGAATATGCTAAGTAGTTGCGTGTTGTGGATGCGGATGATCGCTGGTCAAGGAGCGTGGGAAATGTTTGTCGGGTTGCAAGTTTAACGACTTCCGCCTTCCCTTTTGAAACGTTTTTTCGACGGTTCCACTTGTTGGCAATGTCTGACCAGCAAGACATACAAATCGACAATGGGACTCCTACGGAAGCCACATCCCAAGACGTCTACAACCCAAATGGTGATAAGACCCAGCCGACCGAGGAAATTTTGAATGCCCTCAACGCGCTCAATTCAAAGTCCATCTCGACTGCTCCTCAAAACGGCCACGGACTTGACCCTGTTCAGCCAGAGACGCCTCGGGATTCTCTGCAAGAGCCACCTTCTGAATGGGATGCATTGCGCGAGAAACTGCGCGGACATCCGCAAGACCCAGAAGGCTGGAACAAGCTTGTTGACATCGCCGAAAATTCAGGCGATCTCGAACAAATAAAACAAACATATGAAGCTCTCCTTGAAGTGTATCCAAACACGGTATGATGTCTTTTTACGACCTTCAAATAGTGCGGTCTGACGCAAGTCTGATCCAAGTCCTCTGCCCAAATTGCCTATCTCAACCACTTCTTGAGCCCCGGTTTATTCCAGTATGCTGAGGAATTGTTCAAGAGATTCTTGAGAACGTCACCCCTAGTCGATCTGTGGAAGTTTTATCTCACCTATGTCAGGTCAGTAAGGATGTGATCAAAATCCGAGGATGAACGGCACATTGAAGATTCTCTTTAGGCGAGTGAATACGTCCCCAGCCAGTCGGGAAGCAGTTAGCAGGGCCTACGAATTCGCTCTCAATCGTATCGGTCAAGACAAGGATAGTGGTGAAATATGGAGCGACTATATTCAGTTCCTCAAGGCAGGAGAGGTACGTCTATTCTTACATTTCTCGAGCTCTGCTTACGCATATACTAGACGTCAACGACCTGGGAGGAGCAACAAAAGATGGATGCTCTTCGTAAGGTCTACCATCGAGCCGTGCAGATTCCCCTTGAAAACGTCGAAAAACTCTGGTCTGAGCTTGAGGCATTCGAGAACTCGTTGAACAAAATCACGGTATGATCTATGACCGGTTCTCACCCTCACCACCCCATTCACCGTCTGATAGGCGAAAAAGTTTATGACTGATTTATCTCCGTCGTACATGCAAGCACGGACTGTGCTTCGTCAGTTGCAGAGGCACCTTGGGCCTTTGTTTCCGCCACCTCCAGCGTCGTCGACATCGCGACCACCGATATACCTACCTCCGGCTCCAACATTCAACGCAGCTGAAAGGGCTCTTGTGGGTTCTTGGAAGACCTATCTGAAATGGGAAGAGAGCAATCCACTTGAGTTCGAGGAAAAAGACAAAGCAACACTGATCTCCCGTATACAGGGAGTTTATCGTAAAGCCGTCATCCGCATGCGATATTACAGCGAAATATGGCAAGTCATATTTGATTTGACATATCGTTTCCCAATAGCTCATCCGACCCACAGGTATATGGCATCCGTGTGGAACACGAGTATCGGTAAGCAGGAGGAAGCGTCGAACATCCTCAAAACTGGTATGGAAGCAAACCCTACAAGCTTCTTGCTGCATTTCGCGTATGCCGAAGCACAGGAAGGCCGCAAGGAGTATGGCGAAGTGAATACGACATTCGACAAGCTTCTTGATTCCCTTCGTGCCGAACTCGAAGAGCTTGAGAGTCGAGTGAATTCAGTGAATTCATCGTTCTCGTCTGATGCGTCTGGTCGCATTGCGCCTGTGGGAGCTTCGAATATGACTAGTACATCGGTGACGGGGCTCACAGAGGCGGGGACGGTGTCGACCAACTCATCTTTCGCCACCCAGGCTTCTGAGGAGAAACCGCCTAAATCAAAGGAGCTACAAGAACGTCGGACAGAGTATGGACTTGTTTGGATCATGTATATTCGATATGCTCGTCGTGCGCATGATCTCAAGACATTTCGAGCAATATTCGCCAAAGCCCGAAAGGATCGCTGGACGCCTTGGGAGGTCTACGAAGCTGCAGGTATGTCCGAGTGGAAGGTGTAATTGATTGTAGAGTTAATAAGTACTGCAGCGCTGATGGAGTACCACTGCAACAAAGATGGCGGGATGGGAGTTGCATCCCGTATCTTCGAGAAAGGTCTGGAAAGTTTCGGTGACGAGATTGAATTTGTGTTGAGATATCTTGGCTTCTTGATATCCGTCAACGATGACAACAGTGGGTGGTCCCGATACTGCTCGCTTATAATCAACCTGATTATGCATATGTTCCAGATGCCCGCGCATTGTTTGAGCGCGTTATCCCAACATTTTCCGCTGAGCGCGCTCGGCCGCTTTGGGAAAGGTGGGCACGTTATGAATATCAATTTGGCGATCTCGAAGCTGCACAGAAGCTTGAGAAGCGTATCGCCGAAGTTTACCCAACAGGTGAGTTGGCATAGCTTTGGCCAAGCCGACGGAGCTAATCGACCCGTCCGTGAGATCCCCCAATCAAGCGCTTTGCACAGCGACACACGTATCTTGGTACAGATGCTATTGCGGCGAGAGACCTTGGTTTTGCTATGGCAGGTCGTCAGCCTGTCGGAACCTCGTCTTCCACTTCGTCTCTTGAGAAGCGTACAGATTCCTTGTTGTCAATATCATCCGCTGCACACATGCAGCCGTCCCAGCCGTCTTCAAAGAGGCAGCCCTCGCCTGAACTGAAACGTCGCGAAGAGTCTGTCAAACCAGAGTTTGCCCCACCAGCGAAGCGTCCGAGGCCAATGTCCCCCCCTCGCGACAGAGATCGCGATAGGTTTTCTGACGGGCCAAGAAAGCGCTTTGGTAGCCCAGCAGCGTGGGAGAAGGATCGAGATAGGGAGTCTCATCCAATAAAGAGAGACCGAGAGCCCGATGACAAATCAACTACGTTACCTACTGTCCTCTCATGGTTTGTCGGTCAATTGCCAAATCCAACGTCCTTTGATGGTGAGTCCACCCTCGCTTTTCTATTGTTCGGCTACTTCAAAAGGAAATCTGACTCGCCATGGGTGATTTTGTCATTTCGTTTCTATAGGACCCATATTCAGGACCGATGATCTTATGATGCTGTTCCGAAATGCTGTAATCCCGAGTGCCACGCGGCGACCGAGCCCGCCGCCTCCACCGCCTCCGCCACGTATGTTGCTATTCTTTTTAGACGTGCGGTGACCTGACTTACTTTTCTAGGTGGGCGTCCCCCGCCAGATTATGGACCTTACCAAGGACCCGGAGGAGGCCGAGGTCGTCGATACTAATTCATCATCGTGTCTTATTTTCTTTCGTATTCTTGTTCATGACTTATTATCTGCTGTTTTCCGCGTGCATTTTGAAAGTGGAATTCGTTTTCGATTGCACAAGGTCACGAACGATAGTATACCAATGCCGTCGATATATGTCACATCTTAGCAGGTGCCTTTGGCGACAAAAACAATGAAATAGACGAATAAGAAGACGAATGTGACAAAAACTGTGCAAAAGTTGATTGGGAAAGAACAAATGTAGCCCGCGAAACAATCTCGATTGTCTACGGGAAGGGGTCAATGGTCATGCATTGAATCACGTGTTCTACTGTTGGCATGAAGCTCCACGTGGCAAATCATCGGATCCGTGAGCTGGAAATAGACTAACCCCCGATTTGTCATACACTTATCTCCGTCCCGCGTCCGAATAAAACCGGGTCTCACTTCGACGCTCAACAATTTCGTGCCCTTTCCACGGCTAGGTCAACCACCGCGTAGATCTCGCACAATGGAGTTTGCGAATCGAAACAAGGCCGAAAAAATGCTCACCGTGTTCCGCATTGCTACACTCGCTGGATCCGTCCTTGTCGCGTTGAGTTCTGGAACGAACTACGTGGGTGATGGGTTTGAAAGCGCAGAATCAAAGTACTGACAGACATTCTTGCTTTAAAGATATATTCTGGTGCGTTGTCGTCCATTTCACCAAACTTTTATGATCCTAATCAATAATGTCTTTGCCAGCTTATGCCCCTCAGCTCGGTGCTCGTCTTCGAGTATCACACACGCAACTTAACATCATCGGTCTCGCGGGAAACAGTATGGGTCCAAACATTTTATCTGGTTGTCGTCTGATCAGCTCACAGTGGGTGTGTATACCTCTGGCCCTGCCTGGGGCCGTATCGTCGATCGCGAGGGCCCGCGAATTCCGCTTATTGGCGCTTCCATCTGTCTCCTCGTTGGCTACTTCGGCATTAAACAAATGTACGATGATGGCATAGGAAATGGCGCAACTGTTTCAGCGCTTCACTTTACATTACTCGTTGCATGCGGCTTTTTAACAGGCATGGGGGGTAATGCGGGACTTGGTGCCGCTATCAACACGACTGCAAAGAGTTTCCCGCCTGCTGCTGTACGCGCCCCTTGTGTTTCTCTTTATGTATGCTGAACACTTACCTGGTATGTTATAGCGTGGTACTACTACGAGTCTCGTTATGTCGGGTTTCGGGCTTTCGGCATTCTGGTTCTCGCTGCTCGCACATACATTCTACCCCGGGAATACATCTGCCTTCCTACTAATTCTCGCTATCGGAACAGCATTCCCGATGCTTATTGGATTGTTGATCGTGAAGCCTGTGCCTCTACCGCCGTGGGACAGAGCCACAAATGAGGGATACGATCCGGTCCTAAGTGACGACGCTGTCATCGTTGTCGCGGAACCGCAGGTGGCATTAGGTCAAGAAGTGAATGCTGAGGCCGAAACAGACTCCGCACCCCTTTTATCACATCAGCGGGGAACGAAGGTACACCAGGATTCTATTCCACCCTCCGGTGTCGAGTCGAACACTGCGATGGCTCTAAATCACGAAAGAAATACAGGAGATGAAGATGTGTTGCCGAATATTCACGGCAAACGACTTTGGCTCACCTCAGACTTTTACCTTGTCTTCATAATTATGGCCATATGTGCGTGACTGTCCGATGTTTCTCCGGGAGTTGAGGCTTAAACTTACTTTTATCTCACAGGTAGTGGCACTGGTCTCATGTGTCAGTCCATTTGAGCTCGTTAATGGCGTTCTTGCTCATGTTCCTCGATAGATATCAATAACGTCGGTTCTATCTCACAGGCACTTTACGCTAAAACGCATCCAGTCTACGATGATATCGAGGCCTCCAAATGGCAAGCTGCTCAGGTATCAGTCCTAAGCTTGGGAAACTTCGCGGGCCGCATTCTAATTGGTGGTGTCTCTGCCTCTTACATGTGTTTAACACATTCTAATCCCAACGCATTATTCCAGGCTTGATTTCTGATTTCACACACAATCGCCTTCACCTTCCGCGTACCTATTGTCTGTGCATCGTCTCGTCACTTTTTATCGTCTCTCAAGCCACCGCGATTGCTGTCTCCTCCGTCAAGACATTGTGGATAGCGACTCTTCTATTGGGGCTTGCGTACGGATCTTTGTTCGGGAGCCTCCCAGCCATCATGATCGATTGGTTCGGACTCGGTGGGTTATTTTTATTTTTTAGGGTAGTGTTACCTGGTCTCATCACATTCTCTACACCAGCGCACTTCTCTGAGAATTGGGGCTACGTCTCTTTCTCTCCAGTTATGGGGGGTAACCTTTTCTCCTTGATGTTCGGCTATGATCTGGATACCCATGTGCCAGCAAAGGACGCAAATTCTTCATTAGCGTTGCGAACATGGTCTGGGTTGTCGGACATCTTGGTATCACGC
Source organism: Chiua virens (assembly GCA_019787685.1). Lineage (NCBI taxonomy): Eukaryota > Fungi > Basidiomycota > Agaricomycetes > Boletales > Boletaceae > Chiua > Chiua virens. Next base: position 121,326 of record JAHNUO010000030.1, read on the forward strand.
GAGCTACCCTCGGAACATCAATGTTTTGATGGGAAAGCGTGCTACATGGGGAGCTTACAAGTGACACTTGTTGCATGCATCATATCTCTCGGGCTGAGCTGGTGGGCTGGAATTAGAGACAGGCACAAACTCAGGGATAGAACAGCCCACAATTAGCAGTGGAACAAAGTACAGCCTAGTTCATACGCAATTGAATCTCCCTCGAGTTCACAATTTAGTTTTTACAGCGGTTTTCATATCTCTGCGGAAAGCAAAATCAGAGAAAGTCGCACTTCGGTATTGTTCCTGTGAGAGTGTGCGAGAGCTTGCGATTGGGGCTCGAGGATTCCCCTGGAGGTGACCGAATGTGTGTGGCTGGCGCTTCGTGCCTGCCCCGCTGAATGTTCCCTAGGCTACCATTACACTCTGACGTGGAACCTGTACGAAGCTCCTTTGTTATGCAGGTAAATTGCCCCTCGATCCAACCTTGGCTGAATACCGGGCTCCAAGACTTCCTGACTTCGTCATCCTCCCTACTCGCGATGATTCTGACCCCACCATTCCCGAGCATATCCCACTCGTCCACCCACCCCCACCCCCATCATCTACTGATGATGTATTCGTTCCCGGATGGCTGCCGTAGGACCCTGCTGGAGATGCTGCGCTGTTGTGTCCACCAGGACCTAATTTGTATTCTCAAGGAATCGAACAACCTCGATTTTGAGGTGATGCTTCACAGGATTATCAACGCACATGCCAGAGCTATCCTCAAAGTATTTCAGTTCCAACTCCAGCGTGGTACGACTCGCAACGTGTTCTCTTCCAAAGGGAAAGTTGTCTTAGACTCTCATGGTTCGTACCTTTGTTTCGCATGTGTGAAGGGATATCTGACTTGTGTAGGCGGGTATCACGTACTTTGTGTCCATCTTTGTGTGGACAAGGTCGTTCTTGTTTCAATCAACATCAGAACTGGTCGCACGCATCTTCGGGACACGGGTGACCTCACCGCCGCGTCCCGCGGACCACGGTTTGCGATCGTCTCGGATCGTTTGAACGACAATCCGACTATGCTGCTAGGGGTCTTAGTAAGGCTATGCATCACTTCTGCTGTCCAACCCTAGCACCCTAGGGTTACATTGTAACCCTAATCCATCTAAATATGGAAATACCCCTATCTAAATGGTCCATAAGATCACATTTGACATTGCAAAAAGAATGAGATCATAACAGATGACTATATGTGGTTTTGTTTTTCCCGCATTTATCTGTGGCAGTCGGGTCCGAAGTTATAGCGCGTGTGACCACCCAACGACACAAGGTGTATTATGTTGATACACAGTTGAGCACACTGTGCAATAATGTGGGCGTCCGAGACGACCACCCGACAACACTTTGTGTATGACACACAGAGTTGAGCACACTGTGCGACAGTGCAGTGTGGGCGTCCGAGACAACCACCCGACAACACTTTGTGTATAACACACAGAGTTGAGCACACTGTGCGACAGTGCAGTGTGGGCGTCCAAGACGACCACCCGACAACACTTTGTGTATGACACACAGTTGAGCACTGTGTGACAGTGCAGTGTGGGCGTCCGAGACGACCACCCGACAACACTTTGTGTATGACACACAGTTGAGCACACTGTGCAACAGTGCAGTGTGGGCGTCCGAGACGACCACCCAACGACACCAGGTGTATTATGTTGTACACAGTTGAGCACACTGTGCAACAGCACAGTGCAGGCGTCTGAGATGACTGCCCAAACATGCTAACCAAAGTGTGTGAATCAGCATTGCACCAACATGACAAGTGTTCTGAGCATGTGTGGACGTCTCACACGACCACTTTCATCACCATGTATGTGATTTGTGATGGTGCTGCATGAGGAATGACAGCGACAGTTTCTAGACACACACTATCGTCGGGTCCGGAGTCTAGTCGGGTCCGAAGTCACATGTGTGCGACTTCGGACCCGACTATACTGTGTGCCTAGAAACTGTTGCTGTCATTCCTCATGCAGCACCATTGTGTGAGACGCCCACACATGCTCAGAACACTTGTCATGTTGGTGCAATGCTGATTCACACACTTTGGTTAGCATGTTTGGGCAGTCGTCTCAGACGCCTGCACTGTGCTGTTGCACAGTGTGCTCAACTGTGTACAACATAATACACCTGGTGTCGTCGGGTGGTCGTCTCGGACGCCCACACTGCACTGTTGCACAGTGTGCTCAACTGTGTGTCATACACAAAGTGTTGTCGGGTGGTCGTCTCACAGGGTGTTGTCGGGTGGTCATCTCGGACGACCACACCACACTTTTGTACACTGTGCTTAGTTAAACTGTATGCCAATTAATATACTTGGTATGGTCGGGCGGTCATCTCAGACACTCATAGTGTGCTATTAGTGCAATCATGCTCAACTATACATCACTGCGATGAAGCCTGGATGGCAACTATTGTCTCTTATGCATAACCAGACTATTAAATAAGGTAGTCTGTTCGTTGTTGATAAGTCCACTCGGTCGACATGTAGATAGTCCGACCACCCGATGGACCCAACCATCACCATGACATTGGTACGGCTAGATTAACTGCTCACGAAAATGTATTCACTATGTAACTATGCATGTATGGTCAATCAAATGTACCCGAGGACCCCTTTACCACTCCCGATGGTTAATATACGGTAAAGATTTGCCCGACAGAGTCATCCCCGACACCCGCCAATCCACAAAACACATCGCATCTGTGTATGTATGGTCCGCCAGTAGACCCGACGTCCCTTTATTCCCGATGGTGGAAATGGATCCAAATATTTAAAACCGACTGTCTAAATACACATGCTACATACATACAATATAATGCCTATCAGATTCTTCTGCACATCAGAGGCGTCTGTGACGACCGAAACGTGTCAATGAGACGGGCGAAGCTTATTGTCAATCGGGAGTGCGAGCGTGTGGTAAGATTTGAATTCCGCCAGATCACATATGTGTGGTTGTGTGTGGTCGACGCAACGGAATTAGGTAAGTATGGACGCGTGTCACATCGGAAATATTTACATCCTCCATCCTTATCTTCGCCATCTCTCGACCACTCCCACCTCACCGCCTTCAGTCATGTCTAATGCCTTCAGCCTATTCGCAGACCCCATCGACACTCCCGAAGAAATCGCGACGCGTCAAGAGTTCGAAGGCGCCTTGCAGGCTCTGCAGGCACAAGCACTCATCACTCCAGACGATGATGCTGACCATCAGCAAGACCAAGCTACTTGGTGTGTTGAGTGGCCACAACGCGTTGTAAGTACTTTGAACTCATTCAGATTGTTTGTTTAACATTGACTGACTCACATGTAACAGGCTCACCTGACCAATGTGATGAATACCGACATCGCCCGCAGATTGCGGCTCCAGATCCCACCGGCCGGCGTCGCAATGCTGCACGATGCAGACCAGACATGCCAAAGGTGGCTACGCGAACAGGCGGAGGCGAGAGAGCACGTACAGAGGGAGCGTGAGGCAGACCAAGCCAGGCAGCTGGCAGAACGGACACGCGAGGAGGAGGAGAGGCAGCGCTGAGAGGAAGAGGAGAGGCAGCATCGGGAGGAAGAGGACACGCAGCGTCGGGAGGAAGAGGAGAGCGAGAGTCGGAAGCAAGAAGGGCAAGCAGGCGACGACAACGACAACGACGACAACGACGACAACGAAACAGAGGAAGACGAACTCGACGAGGAAAATCAGAGCGAGGCGATGCAGATGAGCAAACCTGAGTCCCCGCCCCCCGTCGTCCATCTCCGCAACCCCCGAAGGATGGCCGTGGTGGATATTACACGACATAAAGTGAGTCAACATTCTTTGTCTGTATTGTTCATACTAACTATGACTATATTTCAGCGCAAATGAGTCGAAACCACCGCTGACGAAAGCAAGGGGGTTAGTTTTATTCAAACCAACTAGGCCAGTGTGTCTAGGACGAGTGAAATAGAGCAACAGGTTAAGGGAACCACCCTTTACCTCCCTGTTTCGTTAGGTACTCATCAGGCTCTATTCTTGATAGTATATTTGAACATGTAGACTCACGGGGGTTTATATACCTTTAGACCCGTGATTTCGGCAACTTGCGGGATAAGCTGATTCGACGATAAGACACAACGGGACGGACCTCAAAACCTAAAAATATTCCAGTAGATCCGCTCTATCTCCTGTGCCCCTGACTGCGTTTTTAATACCCGCTATCTTGATAACGGTGACAGTTGATCCCCGTCTATTGACAGCGAACCTTATCGGAGATTGATGAAACTCTATGTGACGTGAGTTCCCCATTGCGTGAGAAACAAACCCTAAATGCCCTAAGATTAAACCAAAACCTTGCGTGACGTGAGAACGCTGCTCCGTGAGAGAGTTCCCATGAGATCTGACAGCGTGAGAGAACAGATTGATCATCCCGATATGGGTGGCTATAAATATTACATTAGTAAGCCGGGGAACTCCGGTACCTGGCACGTGACTACCGGGCCGGTGGGAGTAATGGTTAGACGCGGGCCGTAGGCCCGCTAGGGGTTTGTCCTAATAATCTGATGGCAGATAGACACGCATCTATCCCCCTGCGCGCATGCGCGCCATGCGCGTAGATGCGCGTCAGATTTTTTACAATCTGAAAATACTTCTAGCCACTACACCACTGCTAGCCATGCTAGTAAATCACATTGCAGTCTGGTTTGGTTAACGATCCATAAGGATCTTGTTAGGCAGTTAGGCAGTTAGGTTGAGACAATATTGAGTGTGCGCGCCCATGTGAGTGTGCGCGCCCATGTGTGTGTGCGCGCCCATGTGTGTGTGCGCGCCCATGTGTGTGTGCGCGCCCATGTGTGTGTGCGCGCCCATGTGTGTGTGCGCGCCCATGTGAGTGTGTGCACCCATGTGAGTGTCCACACACTGTCTGTGACTGTGGGGATACATAGGGTAGGGATGCATGGGGTAGCACAGGGTGTTATGGGGTCACATGTGGTCAGCATGGGGCAGCATGGGGTAGTAGGAAGTAGCATGGGGTAGTGTGGGGTTGCATGGGGTAGTATTGGGTACATAAGGCCTTTGTACTGTCCATACACTGTCTACAAAGACTATCTATGGGTATTGGGTTCAGTTCACACCACCCTTGCTCTCATAAGTATCCTTTGATGCTATTTCACTCTTGGAATTCAGTACCATGAAGTGCAAGCTATGAGCCTTATTAGACAGTACAATCTAATTTGATTTGATGTAAGGATTAGGTTTGTTGTGTCAGGATTACATAATTATAATTTTATATATAGTATTACATCATCATTGCATATTTGTCATATAGATTATGTCATCATATTTCATACAAGAACAAGATGACTCATCAATGTTGAACCTTTCTTGACATCACACCATCATCACCTCATTACATCCATTCTCTTCTTTTACACTATGCCCACTTGTGGAAAGTGTAAGCTTGACTTTAATACTCGCAAAGAATACTCTAAGCATCAAAAGCGATGCATTGTTGGTCTTAGTGATAGTGTCACCATCACTATTCCAGAACTTGGCCAGATTACAGTTCAGATGAATGAACAAAACAATTACCAATGTCATTGTACAGTGGGTGGATGTTCTAAGGAAGGAGGGTTTTCCACTTTGGAGGGCCTAAAGAAGCATCTACGCAAGCGGAAGACATGGGTAAATCCATCAAATGTGAGTCATTGGTAGCATGTTTTGGTATCCTAGCTTTTCATCTGTTATAGTTCCTGGACAATAACACAGCAAATAAGGATAATGCCATGGATGAATCTATTAACCATGAAAGTATTTCTTTAGATGCTCAGGAAAAAAATGGTGTATGTGTCATATTCTTTTTCTTAGACTATTCTCTCACATGTATACCTTTCTTCACAGGATTCTTCAACAGCACTTGCTAACACATGTGGTTCTTTGGAACAGATGGATGCAGAGGTGTGTACAATCATATCAGTACAGGCCTTCTCTATTGATACTGGTTCTTAGAGTGCAGAATCTGGCATTCTGGACAGTCACCAGAGTGACCACAATGGTGATCCTATCTGCAATTTAGAAATCCTGTCTCTACCAGTAAGTACAATGTTCAATGAGCATACTGCAGACAACAACACTCACATTGTCCAGACCTTAGATCCAACAGACCAGTTACTCCATCATCCATTTTTGAACAGTATCAACATTGTGATCGATCCTGTTCTCAATGCTTTCTGCTGCAACATTTGTCTTGTAGCCCTGACTCCAGATCAGGTTCCAGGCCACTTACGCCACAAGCATCATGGTACTAAACTCCAAACAACCTTCTTTGATGAACTGGTTGCTTTTTTAGGCCTGCCAGAGGATCTTCCTGAACCTCCACTTACCATGGAAGGCATGCCAGCATTCAAAGGTTTGAAGCTTTTGGATGGATTTGCCTGTTCTACATGCCCATGTGTCTTGGGATCAAAGAAGAATCTGAAAGCCCATCACAACCTCGCCCATCCAAATATTCCTACCCCTCAGAAATGGATATCTTGCAAGATGCAACAGTTCAATGCAGGTGGTCCTTCTCGTATGCTATGGCAGGTTGCCAATTCTACCCCCATGGCTGTTCCTATGTCGATTTCCCAAGAGCCTATCACTCATGGGATAATTGAAGCTATCCGTCACAAAATGTCACAAAATATGAAAGTTCAACCACCTCCTCAAGATGAGCGGCTCATCTCCCCCTGGCTCCGCTTCACTCGCTGGCATGAGCACATTGCTGGATATGACCCTCATAAACTCCGCAAGTTGGTAGAAATTCCAGACACACTTGACCTGGATCCTCAAGTTCCAGGAATTAGAAGTGTGGTCCAGAAATACTTTGAAAATGCAATGGAAACATTGAGGTATTCGGATGACCTGGTTAGGCAAATGTTGAATTCTCCAGATCCCAAGTCAGAGTAAGTAGTTTCATAAACATTTGTGGTCAATTCTAAATCTGACTTGGAATTTCTAGTGGTATATCTAATACTCCATTCCAACCACACCAAGAACCAGAAACCCTAAAAAGATATATTCGACCCACCATTGGTCTCCTCTGCATGTTGATCCGGTCATTATCTCAAAATCACTATCAAATCCCACTACCTCAGGAGGTGAAGGATCAAGTTGAACGATTGCACTCTACACTTCAAAACAAATCTCAAAGTGATGCTATTCCTATATTGCATGAGCTCTTGTGTGGCCTTTGGCTAGCCACATGGACCAGGTCACTTGAAAACCATATCCCCTGTCCTACAGAACGCCTCCTCATTCTCTATACCCTCAAAAAAGATGGTGGACATTTGGAACCCAAAGATATCACTGGTTACCTCGCTAAATTCCAATACTGCATTCGTCTCACCTGTCTTTTGGAGATCAAACACCTTGCTCCCATCAAGCATGAAGGCAATGAGATCAATACTTGCAATGACCTTCTTCCATGGTTTACAGAGAAATCCAACTCCCCTTTCAGTCGCATTCGGGCTTTGCAACATTATGCATCTTCGGTTTCTTTCCAGACACAAAGCTTACCTTGCATCTGGTGGCTGGATCGTACAAACTGGAAACATATGTTGTTCAAGGGAGACCGAATTCACCTTGACCAGCTGAGGACTATGTTCCAATCCAGTGGAGAAACTATTATAGACCTTTGGGAAAAAAAGGTTTTGAAAGGCATTAATTTGCACATCTCCTATGATCACCTTTCAGATTCATTGGACAATCATGAAGTCAATTATTCCTTTCTCACAGATACTCGCAACACTTGCTTCAATAATCGTGATGCATTGGCCAATGCTTTTATGGCTAATCCAGATGTCCGGCGCTTCTTTGGACGCTTCACTGAAGGAACCATGGAATGGAATCGTGGAGCACTTCGACATTGGCTTCGAGACTATGCTGAATTTCAAGGACATCTCCTCATGCGTTGCGAAATGCTCAGTGGTGCACCAGGACGTGGCACAGAGCTCACTCCCATGGTCTTCTGCAACACCAGGTATCGCTCCCAGCGAAATTTAGTCGTCCTTGGAAGGCATGTAGCCCTTCTTCGCCAATATAACAAGATGGGATCCCAGACTGGTCATGACAAGCTTATTCCCATTCACTGGATAGCATTACCAGCGACCTCATGATTCAATCCCTGGCACTGGCAAGACCATTTGCAGAGCTTGCTATATTCCTCTGCTATGCAAATCCACAAGATACTTTGCATCTCTATCAAAACCACATCTTTGTCAATGTGGATAAACTATTCACTACCAAAGATCTCAGCAATACTATGGGTCGATGCAAGTTTACCACATGTTCAGTGCAAGCTCACAGTCAACCCATGGCGTCACATTAGCATCGCCTTCAAGCGAAAGCTGGCAAATTATACCGAAGACCTATTAGACCTTGATGAAGGTGAAACAGTTGATGCATTACAAGCTGGTCACTCGCGAGCAACTGAGAATCGTGTTTATGGTCTCAGCCCTGATGCTCTGGCAGGTGCTGCAGAGGACCTTCTTCCTCATTTCCTAGATGCTAGTGTCAAATGGCAGCAAATTATGCACACCATGCCAGGTGGACTAGGTCTATCATACAAGGATTCTGGTTTGGCCAACTTCCATCATCTCGCCAAGTCAGGTCAACTGGGCAAGGATTTACAGAGAGATGTACTAGGCAACCTTCAATCACATCAACCAAACATCTCTGAAGACCGTATTGTGGATCGAATCTTGGAACGAATCACAGACATGATGCTTAGTGGAATGGAAGCTCGTTTAATCAAGGCATTCATAGAGAACATCAACCCTACCATCATATCCACAATCAAAAAGGCCCTCAATGACGATGAATGGTCATCACAAGTGGCCAAAAGCCCATGTAATATGGATGGCATGGATATTGATGCAAATCCACTTTCCACACCAAAGCAGACTGGTATGTACAATTATGTTTAAACCTATTCTTACTTACAAATACCTCTTAGAAAACAACGCATTAGGAACAAACCTTGAGGATATGGACTTTGAAGAACTCTATGACAGTCCACAGGTAGATATGGTTTCCATGCACACAAAGACACGTAAGTGTCATCATCTTAGAAATCATCTCCACTTGTTTACCAATGGATTCTAGAAATACCACCTCAACCAGCTAATCTTGAGGTTATGAACTCAGAGCATTCCCATGACCAATCTCACATGACATCCAATATGTCAAGCTCACATGATTTCAGTATGTGATTCCATTGAAATACATTTTCTTCTATTTAACCTTAGAATATATCTCAAGATTCAACATATCAAATGCCCAACACTGAAAGGAAGTGTCTTGAAGTTCTGCAACATACCTTAAAGAACCCAGAGGCTACATGGATTTCAGATGAACAAAAGCATGCTGTTATTGCTGTCATTGAACGCAAGACAGATGTGGTTGCTATGTTGAAGACTGGTGGTGGAAAGTCTATGCTAGCCATACTTCCTGCCAAGCTATCACCAAACACAGGCATCATTGTCATCTTGCCATTGAGGTCCCTGATGACTGATTGGCAGCGAAAGCTGGAAGATATGAACATTCCCTATCAGGAGTATAATCCATCTACTCATGGAGGAAAGCTCAATCCTGGCATCAATTTGATTCTTGTGTCTGCAGATCGAGCAGCAACTGGTGGATGGCGTACTCAAATTGCAAAACTTAATGAAGACCTTCCGATTACTCGCCTGGTGTTTGACGAAGCTCATCTCCCATTACTCTCGCATGATTTCCGCTCCTCCCTTGCCCATGTCAGAGAGCTACGAGAGCAATGTGTGCAAGTCATCTTGCTCAGTGGGACTGTGCCTCCTGGAAGCGTTCCAGCTCTGAAAGAGACATTTGGATTATTGGACAATGCAGTGGAGATTCGTCAAAGCAGCAATCGACCAGAGTTGGAGTATGTTCTCAAGGGACCACTTCCAACCAATAACATCCCAAGGCAAATCATTGATTCAGTAGCCCAGGAGAAGTTGGAATGGGCTCCACATGATAGAGGACTTATCTTTGTTGCTTATATTGATGATGGAGAGGAATTGGCATCTTTGGTGAGTCCCATTTCCATGGATCATTACATTTCCTGATTTGGTGGTTAGAGTGGTTGGCCATTCTATTCTGGAGCACCGACTGTGACTGATGAAACCAGGATGGCAATTTACAATCAATGGAGATGTGGCGCCACCCCTGTTATGATCTGTACCAGTGCCTTTAGCACCGGAAATGATTACCCTCATGTCCGGCTCATTGTCCACTTCAAAATGGCATTGGACATGAGTGACTTTATTCAAGCACAGGGCCGTGGAGGACGGGATGGAAACCGGGCCCGATGCATAGTATTTCCTGGATCAAGTCCTCAACTTCCCAAAGTTTCTCCTGCCACCCACGATCACAAAGGACATGTGTATGCACACAACTATGCATACAGTCAGGCCGCCACACAGTGTCTCCGTTTCAAATCAACATTCTACATCGATGGAAAAGGAATGCAATGCAGTGAAGATCAGGAAAACGTCCCATGCTCTATCTGCAAGGCAGGCACAATGACGAACCACACGACAACAATATATCCTGGTGCTGCACAATATTCCAAGGACCTTGCGAAATGTGTCCAACAACGGCCTGAACCAGTGTGGCCATCACAACAATCAAAACGCCTGCTTGACAACACACACTGCTTACCACATGATACATTCGAAGCTGCTGCTATCATGGCAAAGCGGCAGCGTGCAGACCGCCTTGCATCTGTGATTGAAGACGCTGATCGAATCCGAATGGCTCTCAATGCTGTCAAGGACCATGGATGTGGTGTCTGTTATGTTCTGCAGCAACCATGCAAACATGACACCATGTATACATGCCCTAATCTGAAGGAGTGGTTTGGAGGATTTTTCTATGTCATGGACTGGAAGAAGAAAATTCGTTATCCAACTTCTATCACAAAAAACCAAGGAATCTGCTGGAAGTGTCATGTGCCATCCTGTGCTGATATGCTGCATGGTCCCTTCACATTGTCAGATGCCCCATGCGAATGGGAAGACATTATAGTGCCAACATTAATTGCAATTTGGAAGGCGCCCAACATCCATCTGTGGAAGAATAATCCATTTGGAAAGTTATCCAAGGACTTGGATGGTTATGCAAAGTGGCTACTGGAGAGGCCATCTCCAGGATACTGCAGTAAGGTAATTGAAGTGTTTCTTAGATACGTAGAGTGGAGGATGTCATAGTGGTACTTATACAATACTGTTTGTACTGTTTATACAAGACATTTATCATGATGCTGCATTTTCTAGCCCCAATGTCTCTGAAGTCCATAGTGACTATTCCCTGTGCTGTCTCATGCTGTCTCATGCTTTGCTCCCCCATGCTCCCCCATGCTCATGCTCTGCTCCCCATGCTCCCCCATGCTCCCCCATGCTCCCCCATGCTCCCCCATGTTCTGCTATGCTCTGCTACCCCATGCTACCCACATGCTACCCATGCTCCCCCATGCTCCCCCATGCTCTCCCATGTTCTGCTATGCTCTGCTACCCCATACTATCCTATGCTCTTCCATGCTACCCCATGCTACCCCATGCTCCCCCTATGCTCTGCTACCCCATGCTACCCCATGCTCTTCCATTCTCCCCCATTCTCCCCCATTCTCCCCCATTCTCCCCCATGCTCTGCTATGCTCTGCTACCCCATGCTACCCCATGCTCTTCCATGCTCCCCCATGCTCCCCCATGCTCCCCCATGCTCTGCTATGCTCTGCTACCCCATGCTACCCCATGCTCTTCCATGCTCCCCCATGCTCCCCCATGCTCCCCCATGCTCCCCCATGTTCTGCTACCCCATGCTACCCACATGCTACCCATGCTACCCCATGCTCCCCCATGCTCCCCCATGCTCCCCCATGCTCCCCCATGTTCTGCTATGCTCTGCTACCCCATGCTATCCCATGCTCTTCCATGCTCCCCCATGCTCCCCCATGCTCCCCCATGCTCCCCCATGTTCTGCTACCCCATGCTACCCACATGCTACCCATGCTACCCCATGCTCCCCCATGCTCCCCCATGCTCCCCCATGCTTCCCCATGCTCCCCCATGCTCCCCCATGCTCCCCATGTTCTGCTATGCTCTGCTACCCCATGCTATCCCATGCTCTTCCATGCTCCCCCATGCTCCCCCATGCTCCCCCATGTTCTGCTACCCCATGCTACCCACATGCTACCCATGCTACCCCATTCTCCCCCATGCTCCCCCATGCTCCCCCATGCTCCCCCATGCTCTGCTATGCTCTGCTACCCCATGCTACCCCATGCTCTTCCATGCTCCCCCATGCTCCCCCATGCTCCCCCATGCTCTGCTATGCTCTGCTACCCCATGCTCCCCCATGCTTCCCCATGCTCCCCCATGCTCCCCCATGCTCTGCTATGCTCTGCTACCCCATGCTCCCCCATGCTCCCCCATGCTCCCCCATGTTCTGCTACCCCATGCTACCCACATGCTACCCATGCTACCCCATGCTCCCCCATGCTACCCATGCTACCCCATGCTCCCCCATGCTCCACCATGCTCCCCCATGCTCCACCATGCTCTGCTATGCTCTGCTACCCCATGCTACCCACATGCTACCCATGCTACCCCATGCTACCCCATGCTCCCCCATGTTCTGCTATGCTCTGCTACCCCATGCTATCCTATGCTCTTCCATGCTACCCCATGCTACCCCATGCTCCCCCTATGCTCTGCTACCCCATGCTCCCCCATGCTCCCCCATGCTCCCCCATGCTCTGCTATGCTCTGCTACCCCATGCTCCCCCATGCTCCCCCATGCTCCCCCATGCTCCCCCATGTTCTGCTACCCCATGCTACCCACATGCTACCCATGCTACCCCATGCTACCCCATGCTCCCCCATGCTCCCCCATGCTCCCCCATGCTCCCCCATGCTCCCCCATGCTCCCCCATGCTCTGCTATGCTCTGCTACCCCATGCTACCCCATGCTCTTCCATGCTCTTCCATGCTACCCCGTGCTCTTCCATGCTATCCCATGGTACCCCATGCTCTCCCATGCTCTCCCATGCTCTGCTATGCTCTGCTACCCCATGCTACCCCATGCTCTTCCATGCTACCCCATGCTACCCCATGCTCCCCCTATGCTCTGCTACCCAATGCTACCCCATGCTATCTCATGCTCATGCTCTGCTACCCCATGCTCCCCATGCTCTCCCATGCTCCCCCATGCTCCCCCATGCTCCCTCATGTTCTGCTATGCTCTACTACCCCATGCTACCCCATACTCTTCCATGCTCTTCCATGCTCCCCCATGATCTCCCATGATCTCCCATGCTCCCCATGCTCATGCTCTGCTACCCCAAGCTACCCCAAGCTCCTCCAAGCTCATGCTCATGTTCTGCTACCCAATAAATACTAGTACAAAATACAATATATGCTAGCAAGACAGTTATTTGTTGAGCCTGAGATTAGTACAAATATATACACCACTACTCAGGCTAGACCTAGTTAGTGGCATCTGGACGAATTGCACCCAGAATTTCGGACATGATTTCTGTCTGCCTCTCAAGTGCAGCCCTTACATTTTGCAGATCGCAAGTTATATTCTCCAGGCTAGCCAGCAATTATGCTATGTAATGAAGATGGTTCCATTGTGCGAGAGGGACTCTTGCTTCGGGATGCACGGAACCCCAACTCCTGGGTCAGTAAATCACTGAAGACACAAGGTTTTGAATTGAATTGTAATTGAGGAGTTCTGCTGTCTTGATCTTGAGTCTCGCAAAGGAGTTACTTGTATTGAAGAGCATCGGGCCCTTCCCCTCGGATGTCGTCGTCACCGTCTTGGGAGCTCGCTTTTTCCCAGTCTCTTTATTGGGACTTTGAACTCAGATGAAGAGAAACTCGACGCGATGCGAGCATGCCTTATCGTATCAATCCTCACTGATGGGGACGTCATTCCACATGTTTTTCAGCTCTGAGCATCCCTTGCGATGCTACGTTGCCAGGACTCTGTCATCATTGCAGGTACGGGCTCCTGGAAGACACTTTGTCTATTGCTTCCCATCCTCCTTCGCCCGGAATCAATTTACATCACCATATCTCCATTGAAGCGCCTCCAAACAACCCAGGTAAGTGCTACTATTACAGGTCTAGCTAATGTACATTGTCATGGTGGTCGTCAGGTAGCCAGTCCCATCTGTATCGCCATCATTAGGGTCCATGATGTAGGTTCGTGTGCAACGAGAGCAATGTCAACGAAGTTACAGCCTGAGGGGACTTAACAAGGGACTTAGCAGAAATGAGATAGATATTGATAACATCTGATCATTCGGGAAGCTCGGACCAGTGTATCTTACACCAGAGGCAGAATGAAAAAAGTCACCTGAACTTAGTGATTACATAGTGGAGAACTTATTCCGCTTACGATGACAAATATTTCGTGAATAAATATCTTGAGTTTATATTCAGAATAGCAGACAAAAATATACAGGTATCATATTATGAACGATATGCAAAGCATAGAGGCTTAGCATATGCAACCTTTGTCAATTAACTATATGTGAACATCAAATTTTATTACGGAGGTTGGGTATGTCTGTAAATTATGTATTCAAACGTATTCGCACACAAAGTCTTCATATACGACAGGATCGTACTCTTAGACTGAGCCAGAATAAGTATACAATATGTTACAAGGACACATATTACATAAATTCATTGGATAAAACTCTGTACGTATTCCAAAAAGATTTAAGGTCTGTCAACCGTACATAGGTAAAGTCAAATTTTGCGTATGACTAGAAAACGTACTAGGGGACCACTCAAGGGGGCCACCTCGTGGGCCACTCAGAGCCGCTCATCAAACACCAGGCGTCACATTCTTTGCGTAACGTTCCTAACAGCAACCAAAGGTTAACCACGGTCACTCTAAGTGATATCCAACCTACCAGATTGGGGAGTTCAACGTCGTTTTTCGGAGAAAGAATTGTGCACTGTCCAGTACTCAAACCCCTAAACCACTCATCGCTATACCAATTCCGGGAAGTCCAGCAAGGGGTTTTGCCAAACTATTCTTGCGTGGTTCAAAGTAACGGCGGAGTGAGGAATTCCCAATAATGCGATCGCATATTCTCTTCTCTGAGGGAGGGTTCGTATGATTCTACAGCACGGAGTAACTGGGAGATAGAAGGGCTTAGTCACAGTATGTCAATGCGCCTCAAAACTTTGGGGTAAATGCCAGGGGGCGAGTCCGTTTCATCACTGCTCATCCCTTCCACTCCTAGGCAGTCAAGGACCTTTGTGATCGCGTCCCACGCAGGAGGGTCTCGGAATCGATTTTCGCGGGCAACTTTGCGACGCCTAGCAAATGTCTGATAGACAAGATAGATCAATCAGCAGAATTCACATGGGACAGGTTTGTTTGCGCACACCATGTTTCCGAGCATTTGACCTGTCGTTCTTTCACTGAGTGCTTTGTTTTCCTTGTTGTTTTGAAATAGCGCTCCCACGAGCTTGTTCGTCGGAATTGCATTCTATAGCTGCTTGCTGTCGACAGGCTTGGTGTGTTCGTGACAACTTCTGAAAGCAAATCTGGCTGAGGGACTGAATTGTTATGGTACGAGGGTCATAAGTTACACTAGGATACACGCCCGACTGGATCTCGGACTGGAAGTCAAGGGCCAATAACCGGATTACCTCCTGGTTCCAGGGTGACTTCTTCAGCGAGCTCTTCCAGTTGATAGCAATATTTTCACACCAGTATCAGTAATAATGATGTATCAGACTATTGTACTTAGCATAAAAATGTCATACATTAATAGGCTAGTAGGCAGACACTGCGGATCAAGTAACCAAATGATATATCAATGATATATCAATGACTGTGACTCGTGTGTGCTACTAAAAGTACTACTACTGCACACACTCGTATTGTACTACTGATGTATCACTCAAGACAACTTGAATATTGGGCACTGTGGCCAACCAAGTGATATATCACTTGTGTAATCGTAGCTTGTAGGTGCATACTCATGATTTTACTCTGATACATCACTCTGTAACTATAGGTGCATGCTCACGATTTCACTGATATATCATTCAAACTGCACATACACTGATGTATCACTTGAGCGCACGGTGGCCAATTACACTGGCAAATAATATATCACTCTGTAACTGTAGGTGCCAATGCATACTCACGATTTTACTGATATATCACTCAAACTAGTATGACCGTACGTAGGACTCCGACACCCTTGATCCACTGATATATCACTCGAGCCAATAGGCAACATGGCCGACTAAATGGTATATCAATTGTGTAAACCATAGGTCAATGTGTACTCACAATTTTACAGTGATATATCCCTTGAGCGCTCAGTGGCCGACCAAACGATATATCACTCTGTGACCGTAGGTGCGTACTCACGATTTTACTAATATATCACTCTAAGTAGTATAATTGTACATAGGGTCTACCAATGTATCACTTGAGTCAATAGGCAACATGGCTGACTAAATGGTATATCACTTGTGTAAACCGTAGGTCAATGCATACTCATGATTTTACGGTGATATATCCCTTGAGTGCTCGGTGCCAGTGGCTGACCAAATGATATATCACTCTGTGAGTGTAGGTGTGTACTCACGATTTGACTGATATATCACTCGAAGTAGTATAACCGTACATAGTAGGGTCTACTGATGTATCACTTGAGCCAATACTGGTAGGCATGGTGGCTGACTAAATGATATATCACTCTGTGACCAGTGACTGTAGGTGTGTACTCACGATTTGACTGATATATCACTCGAAGTAGTATAACCGTACATAGTAGGGTCTACTGATGTATCACTTGAGCCAATACTAGTAGGCATGGTGGCCGACTAAATGATATATCACTCTGTGACCATAGGTGCGTACTCACGATTTTACTGATGTATCACTCGAACTAGTATAACTGCACATAGGATCTACTGATGTATCACTCAAGCCAATACTAGTAGGCATGCCGGTGGCCAACCGAATGTACGATTCTACTGATATATCACTCAAATTACTAGCAATGTATTCCTGTCCGAGTCTCTGCTGCCAGTGATATAGTCACTAACAAGCACAATGTATCAATTAATTGTGCGTACTGCACGTACTCATGATTCTAGTAGTCTATTGATGTATCGCTGGCACATGCGCCGGTAGGAACAGTGACCAACCAAATGATATATCACAGTGTTGCTTGTGCATACCACATACTCATGATTGCACTAATATATCCCTTGAGCTACTACTAGTAGGCACTGTGACCGCCTGAACAATATATTAACGGCGTGTAAACGTGATATATCATATATCTGCTGTGCTCGACAGGTGCGTAGTACTCTGATAGATCACTCAAACTATAGCAATGGCCCGGGACTAGCTAGTACTAGTGATCCTACATCAAGCAACCAAATGATATATCAATTACTTGTGCATAATGCACGTACTCGTCATCCCATTGATATATCACATGAGCTAGTAGGTACGGTGGCCCCAAAAATGATATATCAATTGTGTATTCGTCATACATTTGCTTTGACAGGTGCGTACTCACTATTCCATGGCCGATAATGATATATTCGCTCGAGCTAATAGGCAGCTATTACATGATACATGTACACTGGGACGTGTCTTCCACCAAGAAGGACGAACGGCCAATCATATTTCAAGATCTCGAGACTATAAAGTGGCTACTTGCAAATAGTAGCGAACAAGACTCCCGGATATTCTACAATGCAGTCCCCAGAAACTCTGTCACTTTGTCTTCCTTTTCCTAGCAGGCCAGTTAATAATGACCAGAGGCATCATCGGATCAACCACTTACTTTACAGACACACCCCTTGTGCTGCTCGCCCCTGCTGCCCGTTTCTGGGACCTACCACTCTGGTCTCCAATACTATTTGCCTCCTCATTGCGCTTGGACGGCTGGCGTTTTCGTCTTGTGACGGATTCAACAACTACGGCGATTGGGGGACTCGGAAGCATGGCGGCTTCACCTTGACTATTGATGAAGCCTTCAGGAGGCGGCTGAACGGGCAACTCAGCTTGAGGTTGCGTCACAGAGGGGAGCCTGAGTGACAGAACACTCTGAACCATGTCCACCATTTCCAATTTCCAATTTCTGATGGCTTACCAGGCACTTGATCCAGAAAGGTCCTGAATGGACGCATGATTACCGAGGCGAAGTCCGGGTATGCCTGGTCAACGGTATATCCAAGGTTGGTCGTCCCAACATGCAGACTACACGCCTCAATCTTCCCCCCAGTATCTGGCGTCGGACCACCCATTAGGACGCAAAATGACCACCCTGTCAATTCTTGTAGCCCACCCAATAAATGGCCTAGGGTTGGGGCCAATTTATCGACGTAACTGCAACACAGGGAAGTGTGCAGACACACAATTCTGTCATATACTTACTACTTGGTGCTTTTCATCGCGCCAGCCTTTTTCTCCTCCTCCGTCTCCCTCTCTGCAACCATTTTCTTCCAGTGTTGCTCTACCATCGTCTTGACCTCATCGCTCTCTTGCTTAAACAATTCCCGCGACTTTTGCATGATATTGCCAAGTCTGCTCAGAAGCCTACCTGATTTGGGTCTGTTGTCTGCCACAGCAGCGAGTGCATCGGTTTTCGGTATGTCCTTGGCACATTCAATGACCGGCCAAATCTTCTCATTGTAAAATAGGTCCATGTAGGCTTCAAGCTTCTGCGGCTTTTGAGTCCGAGTCTCCCTTGCCTGCATTAATTCCACAATCAATGATGTGGCGGTCTTCATGTCCATATCTTTTGCTTGACGAGTCTTTCGACTCGCACCCCACAGGTTGCGCAGCTTGTTCTGCAGTTGCTACAACCAGGTCAGTAATGTCACCTTCATCAAAAGGCTACTTACATGGACCGAGACGTCACCACCATGCAATGGGAGGGGTTATTCCTATATCAATCACTCAGCACTTCATAGCCACACATGCATCCAAGTCAAATCTTCGGGTGGGCAGGCGCCACAAGTTTTTTTTAGCTACAAACAATTACCATACTGCTCGGATCAAGCGAGAACACGATGTACATTTTGTACTAATGTTGTATCAATCATCCTTTGAGTCTGAGTTACTCTGTGAGTCAGGTTCTGGCTCCAGATACCAGTCTAAATGGAAATAGCGGCAGTCGTAGTTAACCCACAGCCAGAGGTACTGAAGGTGCTGTTTACAAGTCAGGTATGTCAGTGTCATATAGTTGTGCTGCACACCTGGCGGAGTTGGTCAAGCTCATGTACGACCTCTTGCTGCTGCACATGGCTAAGCGCAACAGGGAATGGGACAGAGGGGAACATGTCATTCCTCAGCGGCCACCATTCGTCAAACTCGCAGATCATTTCATGAAAAAATGACTGGCACTCTCGGGTGGTCTCGAATACCCAATTACCTCGCGCATAAAACCTGCCCATGGCCCATGCCACCTGCGATCCACGAAGGGGAAATGGTGTCATCGTGTTCAGCGCCAGCATTACGTTTTGGGGAATCAGCCGCGGGTGATGAGCGTGCGTTGGAATAGGTTAGCATCTTGGGAAATCAAGAAAAATGTGCTCACTACATTATTACTGGCCATGTTGGAAAGCATGTTGTATTGCAAGGGGACGTTAAGGGCGAATTTTATACCTTGACGGACTGAAGGAAGATCGAGAGGCAGATCTTCATCCAACCTTTGAAGGCAACTCAGGTCGGTACTGTCATACCCCGTGGACCACCTACCAAAAAGCTTGGCGCTGCTGGGTTTGATTCACGTCAGTCCTGCTACCTTCGTCCAACGCACCCTGCGGACAACCTGCTAATAAACTTTGCGTGTCTGGTTTCAAGAGTAAGCAAGAATAGCTGGTGGTCTTCAAAAAGCCACCTCACATCATCCCATCACGTTCGTCTGACATGTCCCACGGACGACCGACCAAGAAACTTTGCGTGGCCAAGTTTGAGAGTGAGCCGAAGGAAACATACCATCGGCACCACATATACTGAGCCAATGAACATGGAAATATATCAGTACAGTTGAAATTTGTAACCGCAGAAGCAGCAAGCGGGAACGACATACCAACATCGTCTGATCCTGTGGGGACACACTGGCCAGAGATACTGTCAGATTATGTCGATATGGAAAGCGAGCCCGGACCAGGCATAGAAGCAGCAGATGCACCTAGAAAAAAAAAATTCCCCAGCATAAGCAAATAGTACGTTCATTATCGATCAACATGTGATGGTGAGATTGCAGCTCCACCCTCTGCTTCAGTGGCTTCCTGAACGGTCCTCATTTCTCGATGAATTCATTTGCCTGGAAGGTCGTGGTGGTGATCAGCGGGATGCGTGTGGCTGTGGTAATGGTACAATGCCACGTTACCACTGCAAGGACTGCTTTGGGACACACCTAACGTGTTTAGAGTGTATCCTATCCCATCATACAACTTCTCCTCTACATAGGATTGAGGTATGACATAGAACCTCGGTGGGCCTGTGGCATGAACTGATGATGAGTTGACAGGAGTGGAATGGGACCTATTTTGAGCGTGTCACCTTGAAATCACTCGGCCTTCGCATGCAACTAGGTCACCCTCCAGGACATACATGCTACAATCCCAAGCCTGCCAGTGGAGACGAGTTTTTTGTGATTGATGTCAATGGTATTCATACGGTCAGCCTGGATTTTTGCGGATGTGAGTTGGCACAAACAAAATACAAACAACTACTCCGCTGTCGGTGGTTTCCGGCGACTACTACCGAACCCCGGATGGCTGCTACGTTCGCTGTTCTCAAGGCCTTTCACCTACTTTCTCTGGAATTGAAGGCATCCGCATATGAATACTACAACAGCCTTGCATGACTTATGGATAACTCTGGGCTGGGGGAAGTACATGATCGATACACAGCCTTCTTGCATATGACGAGGCAGTTTCGACACTTGAAGCAGTTAAAACAGGCAGGGAGGGGACATGACCCGAATGGGATTGAGGCTACGAAAGAAGGCAAGTGCATGGTCAAGTGCCCAGCCTGTCCTCACCCTGGGATCAATTTACCTGAAGGATGGGAAATGAAAGCGCCTGTTCAAGGTTGGCTCTATGCACTCTTTGTGGTGATTGATGCCAATTTCCGCCTCAAGCGGAAAGCTGTGTCGTCGGAGGAACTGGATCCCAGTCCGAATCATGGATGGGCATATTTTGTCAAGGAAGATACGTACAAGACGTACCTGACTCGTCATGCAAAAAAACCCCAGGAAGTGAGTGATATATTAGTACTCGTTTCTCAGTCTATGTCTGATATATGAATAGAGGAGCACCTGTGTGAGTCACAGCGCTGTCAACAGTGCAGATACAAAGCCTTCGCGCGGGCTAGCTGCAACTGGAGTCGGAACAATCAATTGTGCCCAACATGAAATGAAGCTCCCCAACGGTGTGGGAGACCTTCAAATTGGAGAGAGGTCAGTGAGCATGCATGGTCAGTGTATTGTGAGGCTGAATGTTTGGGTATCTAGATACCTCAATATGGACTATATTGTGTTCTCGGCCGTTTCCCATTTCGGACTACGCATGTACAACTTTTCATACGACATAGCCTGCCAATGGCACAAGAAACTATGGAATTGTATGTCGGACCTCCCTGAACATCTCCAGCTCAACCATACAGATAAGGTTGTGCGATTCTTCATCCCAAAATTTCATCTTAAGGTGCATGTTCAGGCTTGCCAAACACGGTTTTCTTTCAACTTCTCACGCTGGGTTGGCCGTACTGATGGAGAAGCACCGGAACATGATTGGGCCAATTCAATCACGTGGCTTCAAGTACGAAGGAGATGGGTCCCGGTGGGTGCCAAGACCAGCTAGATGACCATTTTGGTGATTTGAACTGGAAGAAAAGTATTGCAATGGGTAAGCCTGGCCTTCATTACTTGCTGGCACACATTTTTATTATTCTGGCAGGACGAACTATGCTCCGCAAATTAACTGACGCGCTACAGTGGGCAGAACACCATCAGCAAGAACTAGAAGAGCTTCAGGCAGCCATCAATCCCTCAAAGCTGGCGCAGAGGCTCTCTGACCTGGCATCTTGGAATGACGACATGACTGGGACAAGAATGAATCCTTTCAAGAATCAAGTTACGTGTGAGTGAAGATTGGTGCATTCCTGGCTTCACTGCTCAATCTGGCTGTGTAGCAATGACACTGTCAGAGGCAAGGCTCCGTCTCACTGAGGAAGAATCTCAGGAACTAGTGGACTGTGCTGACATGTCGCTCCACACTGATATATCTCCATTTATATTAATGTCACAAGGGGATAGACATTGAGGAGATCCAGTAAGTCATTTACTCACCTGTCCTTGCTGGTCATACATTAATTAAAACCCTATTGAGATGTCGTTTGGTTTGTGATATTGCCGAGCTTGGAGTTCACGCTACTGACCTACATAAGGCCAACATTACAGCTCACCATAATGCCCTCCAAAGGAGGTTGGAGTCGTGGACACAGGTACAGCTGTTGTATATGCCTTCAGTCGCTGTGCTACAGACTGGGGATAAACTTCAGAGTAATGACTTAGATGTGGTGGATGAAAACAAACCTGAAAAAATCAAATTGTGGCTCCCTTCCGAACTACTGACTGGCACTGCTTGTGATCCACGACTTCGGCAAATTGAATAGGAATTGCGTCATGCACAGGCCAACCATGCCCTCAATGACGTTCGGCAGGCCATCCAGGTTCATGCTCATATCTTGATGTTCAAAAAAGTCAACTTACAAGGGCAATGTGGTAACACGTGAGCGTGTGGAGCCCTGGATCATGCTGCAAAAAAGAGACAACAGGCTAAAGCCAGGTATACAGTAGCACGTGAGCGTTTGCAGGCGCTTGCACCATGGCTCGCCAAGGATGGTTGGGACGACATTCTCCATCCATTGCGTGATGCCGACATGAGGCATATGACGGACATGTTGGATGGCCAGACGGAAGGCACTAGAGATATGTCCTGGATTTGGAAGTTGCCAGGTGTGCTGGGAAGGAAAGATGACGATCTTCAGGACTGTAAGTTGGATCCTTCCCTCAGTTTAGCCTCAGATAAATGTGGACACAACAGGCTTGCGGATTGAATGGTGCAAAGCACGAGCACGCAAGGCTCGATGGAGTGAGGAGGTTCAGTTACTCCGAGAAGAGATGCGAAGAGTCGAGATATTTTTTGAGTGGGAAGGGAATCAGTGGCTACAGCGGGTGTGTGCTTGCTCATTCGAAACTGAGGCAGAACATGAGGGTTGGACGGCATATGCTAGACAACAGGCCACATTGTGCTCGAGCTTGGTGGCATCTTTCAAAGAGTTGTGGAAGTCGTGGTCCAAAGGCCCTGTTTTGGAGGGGTAATGGCTTAAATGTCATTGTATTTCCAAGTCTATGCTACTAGTAGTGTATTTTACTTGGTGAATCCACCTCAAATGCATAGATAAGTTGGTTTACAGTCGGATATATTGCAATGGGACTGAATTGATTGGCAGGAATGATATATCAACAAAAGGGGTCCAGTCTGATATATTGCTAGGGTGAACACGATATGAGCGGGTCAGTGATGTATCACACAAGTGCGAGTACATACTAGCATGTGGGATATATCACTTGTAATTCAACTGCCTGTGATGGTGGAGCACGAGCGATATATCGCAACTATGGTGAATACAACACAAGCGGGTCAGTGATATATCACACAAGTGTCAGTAGTACATACTAGCATGTTGGATATACCACTGGTAATCAGATCGCCTGTGATGGTGGAGCACAAGTGATATATCACAGCAGTCACCTGATTTCTGGTCCCTGCTCGTAATACAAGCGGCTCAGAGCCAGTGATATATCACACAAGTGTGACTGTGAGTACTTACTAGCATGTTGAATACACCACTGGTAATCTGGTCATGGAGCACAAGTGATATATCATATATCATATCGATCATGTTATTCTCCTGCTGGTAATATATCACTAGGGTGAACATGATACAAGCAGGTCAGTGATGTATCACACAAGTGTGAAGGTGAATACGTACTAGCGTGTTGAATATATCACTACTACTAGGAGTATCTGATCGCCTGTGATGGATCCATCACGCCATGGACTGTAGAGTCAATGAAGTTGGTGGTGGTGGAGTTGAGTCGCTCTATTATAGCATGATGGATGATGCTTTCCAAAGCCTCAGGCAGAGGCAATAATCTGGAACTTCCGGATACCTGCAAGTTCACTGTGAAGGGGTTTGAGGGAGGAGTGTGAACTTGGGGGGCAGGGACATAGCTGCGGGTAGAAGGGGGTTGCATTTGAGTGGAAGGTGAAGTTGATGGAGTAGCAGGTACCATGGGCACATTGGCGGCCACATTAGCAAGAGTAGGTGTGCGTAGTACTTCTGGATCTGGGTCAAAATCCATCATAGTAGGGGACAATGTGGGACTGGACTGCACTATTGCGACAGGCTGTGCAGCTACCACAGGATCACGTTCAAGGGTTGGGGTGATTAAAGTCTCCACAATCACCTTTTCTGCATTGGAAAAGACGGCAGACACAGAAGACCCTGGGGATGGGTCAGATATAGAGGTTGCATACACATATTGAACTAAACCTACCCGGCATGTCATCATCTGTGCAGTCACCAGGAGATGACGGTCGGGAGATGGCAGTCGCGTATGGTGACCCACCAGTGGACTCAGATTGGGAATCATTCTAATAGGATGGGCTGAGCATGGTGGCACTAGAGTAGGTAAACGATACTCACCATAGATAGAACACCTCGATCTCTGGCATGCTTCTTGTGGCTAAACCTAATCTTTAAGCCGTGACGGGATACACGGAAGGGCCCCAGAGGTTGGGGTGTTGGAGCAGGTGCAGCTTCGGGCAGGTCCCGATGCATAGGCCGATAAGGTTGAGCCCGGACTGGAGGTGGGGCTTTGAGGCTATCCCTATGTTCGGGTACGATTGGATTGAGAGTAAGTGCGCCGCTATTAGTTCTCCGCTTGTTATAAACCCTATAAGACACCACAGGCTGAGGATTTGGGATGGATTGAGAATCGGGAACAGGCTGAGGGCTGGGTGCTTGCTGAAGTTGAGCCTCAATATCTTCCTGGGCTGGTGAGTTATTCAGAGTACTGTTAAGGGCTCGAAAATTCCGCTTCGCCTATCCTTTGGTTAGAGGGGGTGCACAGTTGAGGAGAAAGAGAACAAACCATTTGTGAAATGGTGGCAAGTGCATTAGAAACATTCATAGCCGGCATGACCATTGGCTCTGACTGCAATAAGGACAACATACAAGAACAAGATACAGAAGTACGTATCCATAGTTGAAATTATATATGGTCTCCCTGAGTTCCTACACGGTAAGTATCAGTTAGCAGACAATAACGGAGGACAACATACCAGGTACACACACCGAATCATTTGATTAATTGTTATACAAGATTGCATTGCATCGGCTCTTCTCAACTTTGTACAATAAAGAAGACTGTACCATTAATGTTAAAATGGAATTCTTTTTTGTTTGCGTATCAAGGGGAGAAGTACAGTGACCTCAAAAACCCTTTCCATACTAACCACAACTGCAGTGCGCGAAGTGCACTGCCAGACACTGTGGGAATCCTGCTTAGCTTTGGTGGAGTTATAAATAGCACTTACTCTCAGCTACAAATCAGTCCCCAAGATCATGTGATTTGGTTCACACGCTGTTAAGATATGATCATTTTGAAACAGCCATGTCATAGAAAGGGTTTTTGAGCTTTTGAAATCACAAGGGTATTTGGGTATTATTAGTGCTTGGTATGGCCTCCTTTGGCTTTAAGCACTGCCTGAACCCTCCTAGGCATGCTCTCAATCAATTTCTGACACTGCTCAACTGGTATCCTCTCCCACTCCATCTGAACTCTTTCCCACAACTCATGAATCCCATTAGGAGGGTTTTCATGCTCTGCAAGCCTCCTTTTAAGCCATCCCTAGAGATGTTCTATAGAGTTTAGGTCAGGAGACTGTGCAGGCCAACCCATGGTATCAAATTCCTGCTCCTCTAGCCATTCCTTGACCTTCTTGCAGGTGTGCTTGGGATCATTGTCTTGCTGAAAGATGGTATCAGGAGGATTGAAACCATAATACTCCAATGTTTGCTTCAGCTCATCCTTCAAAATCTGAAGGTAGAGATCCCCATCCATCCTACCATCAATCTTGGAAGCAAATCCAACACCCTTCCAAGTCATACAGCCCCACATCATCAGAGAAACTCCCCAAAACTTGAGGGTCCCATTTACCAGCCTATTACTAAGCCCCTCACCTGACCTTTTCCAAGCCCATTTACGCCCATCTGACCCTAGGCGATTGATTTTGATCTCATCAGACCATATTGTCTTCTTCCAGTTCTCTATGGTCCAATCCTTGTGGGCATAAGCAAAATCCAAACAAGCCTTGCAATGCCTAGCAGAGAGAATAGGGTGTTTGGACTTGACCACAGCCTTCATACCAGATTTCTTCAAATGAAGACAAACTATACTGGCAAAGAGAGGTTCATTGATGATATTGGAGAGAGCTTTGGTCACTTGGACAGCATTTTCAGCTCTGCCAGAGGTGATAAGGTGCTAGGCATGGCGAATGTTGGCAGGAGAAAGCTTGGAAGGATGACCTCCAATAGCTTTGGGAAGGGTAGAACACTTCTTTGAGCAAAGTTTGGATATAGCAGAAGGGCTGAGACCAGTTTGCTTGGAAATGGCTTCACCAGAGTGGCCAGCATCAAGCAAAGAAAGAATAGTGTTGTGCTAAGTAAGAGAGAGGGATTTAACCATGATAGTAGTTGAGAATTAGGAAGTGTGTGAACTTTTTTAAACTTAGACATGCTATTTACATGTATATCCTTGTTTGCATTAACAAAGAATGACAAATATTGAATGATTTGATTGAGATCCTAATTATCATTTCAAAAGCTCAAAAACCCTTTCCATGACATGGCTGTTTCAAAATGATCATATTTTAACGGCATATGAACCAAATCACATGATCTTGGGAACTGATTTGTAGCTGAGAGTAAGTGCTATTTATAACTCCACCAAATCTAAGCAATATTCCCACAGTGTCTGGCAGTGCGCTTCGTGCACTGCAGTTGCAGTTAGCATGGAAAGGGTTTTTGAGGTCACTGTAGATTACTACATGACTATCTAGAGTATGTGACAAGAGGAAAAGAAATATCGTGTGAAAAGTGCCAATCTTTACTGTGATGGTCACATTCAAACTCAGCTTCTGATTAGATAAAATTGTTATTTCACCTAGCCACTCTAGCACCACTGCACTCAATTAGCCTAGTAAAAATGTATTCATAGATACAGTCGAAGATCAGGTTTTAGGAAATCTCCTTACCCAGATAACGGCGAGTTTCGTCACAATTGGACACAGGATGGTCAAGAGCGACGTGCGTAATCGGGATGACAAAACGAGGCTACTGACACTATTAAACAAACATGCATGTACAATGGAGGATGCTTACCGGGTTGACCAGAGGAACGACCTCTAACATCTTTGTGTCAAGGTCAACAGCACCAACTACTCCCTTCACACCAATTGACTTGCCACGCACAACTACAACGGCGTCTCCTACCCTCACATTGTAGCCGTGATCAGGTGAAAATTTGAGAGCATTTCCAGGCGGGGTGCATGACAGGATGCAACCAGATCATCCCTGCATGGACATCATCCACCTTCCCTACCTCATTGCGATAAGGTCCCGAGTGAACACACACAATGTCTCCAATCTGAATGTCACGGATGCTGACTGGACTATCACTATCGAGTCTGGCAAGAGTTATGTCTGGGACATAAGACTCCAGAAGGTATGGTGGAACACAGATCTTATGAGACCGCATTAGTATAATTTTGGATGAGAATTTGATGAACTCACCGTCGTTCGGGTATCATCGAGGAACGTGACTTCCTGGGTTTCAATGTTGACATCAATGACCTGTCCGAATTTCCCTATATTTTGGTGGTGGACACTGCTCAGATTGCTGTTGGGGTTGAGTATAATCCATACAGTGTTCCCCACCTTGTACACTCTTTGTATACTCGAATTTGATACCGTCAACTGTTGTTCCCCATCCACCGTTCCGATCGTGACTGTCCAGTTTTCAAGGTCAATCGAGAGGAGTCGAGCACCGATGTCAATGTGATTGGAGTCATTTACCACGACAAGATTGCCTGGGATCCAAAATTGTTGGTTGTACGCATTTTGTGTGTCCTTCATGAAGGTCAGGTTCACCCTTGATTTGACGTGGAGCGATATTCGATGGGGAGAAGGGATGGAACATAGGTGCACTTGCCACTCTGGCAGTTGGATCAGCAGGAGTCCCAAGACATACTTGTGCCTGCGGTAATTGTACACAACCTCACCGTGTACCAGATAAGCCTGGGAACAGTCATAGACCTGCAGGGAGAAAAGCTGGTGAGCGTGTAGAGGGTGACCAATGTGAATGTTGTCGTGTCGTGAGGGCAGCTTCAGTTCTCTGGATGCAATGAGTAGAAAGACCGTTTTTGACTCTGAGTTGAGAGACGAGATGTACACAAGATCACCGTTATACTGTCCATGCTTAGCTATGATTCCCCACGCAGGGAGTTCACTGTTCTGAGCACCAAAGAGATCGGATGTGGAAACAAGCCCCTCAGCCAGCATGCGCAACCAGTGCTGAATGCAACCTATATGAGAGGGTAGGACAGCGCTAAGAAAGCTCTTTGGGCTCTCAGCCCAAACATGAACGCGACCGGGGAGTCCATTCACCAGAGACACACTCATGGGCCATATCCAAAGCAGCTGCAATGTAGCTCGCAGTGGAGCCTGCATGACAATGATTATGCTGCAGTCAAAGAAAATCATATGAAACTCACTAGGAACAATCTGTGCTAACCACAATCTTTGTGAATTTCCACTGTTGGGCGAGAGATCTGGTGGTGGAGGCGGCAGTGGCAATGGGGACAGAGGATGGAATATGGACTGCGAATGTGCAGCTGGGCAGTTGTTACTGTCACACAATCTACAAATATGCTTCTCAAATGGAACCGCATTGAATATCGCGTCACACTTATTGAGATTGTTTTTGAACGCAAGGTTTGAGACAAGATCCTCCCAGTACCTGATCTTTATGTGCTTCCCAATGTGGAAGTTGAATATTTTGGTTAGTCTGTCAAAGGCTACAGACCCATTTAGCCAGTTGTTGATCATAGTCCAAAGGCCTCTGTCATCCAAAATCTCGAAAGCGTCCTCGATCTCATCCACACTATCATCCGAGTTGCTCCCTTATTGCTGTGATAGAGCATGTACAACGTCTCTGTATTTCATCTGAGATACAGATGGCGAGGGCAGCAGAAAATGCAAACCATGAGGGTACCTACACTTTGGTTACCGATCAGTGGCATTAGGGACAATAAAACCATCTAAAATCATGAGATATGAGAACCTAGATGACATGGGGGATATACCTTCTTCTTCCTCTTCTTCTTCCTCACCGTCATCTTTGTTCTCACTGACCCAAGCCTCCAAATCGAGATAACATTGAGCTATCCCTCTGTGTGTCTAGAGGCAATCAGATAAATTAGCTATGAGAAAACTTAAGACATACCTTATGCCATTTTCGTGGAGAAGACACCAGGGTAGGCTCTGGGTGTCAACGCTTTGGGCCATCTGAAGGACCTCGAAGACAATTATCATCAGCAAACAATTGAAAGAGGTTGACTCACCTTGGTTTGCTGGATCATTCGCCAACATTGTCGCGAATCCCTGGGCCTTCATCACGTTCTCTACCGCACTCATGGCTGCTACCTGATCTTCCTTCTCCAGAAGATAATTGAGCAAGGGTCACCAGTGTTTGACAGCACGGGGACTGATGTTTTCAAGAATGTC
Source organism: Chiua virens (assembly GCA_019787685.1). Lineage (NCBI taxonomy): Eukaryota > Fungi > Basidiomycota > Agaricomycetes > Boletales > Boletaceae > Chiua > Chiua virens. The sequence goes on from JAHNUO010000030.1 coordinate 151,313, forward strand.
ATGGAGCTGGATGAATGTGAGCCTGTTAGCAGTGTAGTCCCTAATAGCTTGCCATGCATTTTCATGATTGACGAATGGGAGCGAGCCACTGCCTAAAAACATATCCGTGAGTCCAAATTGTTGAGCACACACACATCACTCACTGGTAGCAGGGCTTGTGGGCAACATTGGTTCTACATGATTCAACCGTTAGCTACTAAATAATTAGGGGCAGAGTGTATTTACATTACTTTCTTATGGTAGTGCCACAATATGTAGATTGAGGAAGAGGAAAGAGAGACACGAGTGGGCTTGACATGCATTTTGTAGTGATAGCTGATTTAGGAAAGTGGACCCCTTTCCAAATTTAGCAGTGAAAGTCATGTGAGGCTATTGGTTAACGGAACGTCTCAAAATTGGGTAGGGGCTTGAGACGGGGTATGAGTGAGATCTCACAGTACACAGTGGAGACACCTACCATTGTGTGCATGCAATTGCATGCAATCGAATGCAACACTACTTCGGTCTGACCTTGATGTGCACAATGTGGACTGGACTGGTTAGTGTTCTGCTAGGCAAGTACCCTGAGACTAACCCTTAATTTTTGCGAAACCATAAGTATTGTATTAATTATCTACAGTGATAAATGCATAGTCCTGGTCACTAAGGGGATTAAGGGGAGGATCACTGGGGGGGGTGTCACTTGGTGTTATGATAGTTCCGGGTAGGACCTAACGTAGCCACAACAGCGCCAAGTACCAAGTGGCTGTGATAACTCAAACAACCACCACTTGATACGTGGTGCGCTGAAGAGTTGAATGAGGGTTTTCTGGTCAGCGGATTGCTACCAGAGAGATGAGTGAAAACTCAGGTGTTGCTGAGAGTTGTCCGGTTGGGAATCTATACCCAAGGGATGGTCGAGGGTCGAGGGTGTTTTGACTACGTTGAGTCTGAGTGGAGCAGTGATACTCAGCTAGATTGCGGAGATCAAGACTGGTGTACATGAGTATCATCGCGCACGGACCAAGTAACTAAAAGGGGAAGGCCAAAAGAGCGGAAGGGCAAAAGGCCAAAAGGGAAGTGTGCGATAACCAAAAGGAGAATCGTACGATGTGAAGGCAACGGATGATGATGAAGATGAAATGACAAATGTGAAGCCATCGGGTGATGACGAGAATGAAATGAGTAAGTGTGATGCCATTGGATGATGACGAGAAAGAAATGAGTAAGCACTCGGGTAACGCCGGTGCGGGGTTAAGAACGTAAGAAGTGAACGAGTACGGATGAATGTACAAAGATACCTAGGTATCGAGTGGACTGAAGTAGTACAAGTGAAAGAAAGAAAGAAATTGTAACACTTGGATGGATTGTAGACATAGTCACGGTCAAGTCCCCTATCCTAAGGAGGGTGGCATATGGGATAGATGGGGTAAGTCACATAATAACATTGATAGAAATGCAAATGATGGCAAAGAGTAACATCTGCTTTGTAGAAGATGGATGATGGAAGTGCTGAGTTGCCAGGGAAGAAGATCCCTGTAAAGAATGTTGACTCCATTCAATAGCTTGGTGGAAAGTGAGGAACTGGATACAAACTTGCTGTTTTAGGGCCCATATGTTCACACTGCTGTGACCATCTAATGCACTCCCCGTTGCAACAATGCATCCGCTCGTCCCTTTGAATGCCTGACAAAGGTGATGAGAGGTAATATTGGCCATAGAAAGAAACTCACTGCAATGGCAACTATGTGATCTCCCACTAGAGACCAAGTGGTTAGAACACCCCCGAGTAAGATGAGAGTACATATGGCGCCCATGATCTAACTTCTCATGAAAAGCACCTGTCTAATAATCAAATACTCGCGTGAAACCATTGTCCCCACTGACTATCAGGCATCCTGCTTCGCGTGCAACTGAAATTTGGATGGGAATGTTGATAAGAATGGCATGATGATAAGTCTTGTCGAGATACATGGTAGGCAAAGTATATCAGTCAACACCATTGTGGAGGTTGGTAATGAATAGTTGCTGGCCATCTAGACAGGTACTACCGCTGCAGTGGGTTCAGTGCCAATCATCTGGGATCTGGGATGTGAACAACACTTACATGTGTCCGTTAACTTTCTTCTTCCACTTAAGGTCCCACAGATTGCAGGAGAAACAGTATCTGCCCCCAATAAGTATGGTCAACAAAGTCACATGCAAATGAGACACACACACGAGACCACATTCGAGAAAGCTGACGAGGAGATTTGAACCATCGTCATAGAAATGAACAGAACGAGCTATATAAGGTTGTTTCTCAGGGTTGGGGGTCAATGACACAAATGATTCTAAATAGTAAATACAGAAGACAACAAAGTGAGATATAACATGTACTGGCTTCAGGACCAAGTTTCCACAGTTGGACTTGACCGCTACCTGCGCTTGCCAAACGACTATGGATGGGATCCCATGCAAATGACTTGATGGCACCGCCATGAGCAAGAGTAATTGACCTGAATGTGAACAGAGGCTCGTCCTTGTGTCATTCGTACAGATGGATGCTGCCATCCGATGCACCAAAGATGAATGTGACTTCCGGTTCAGACAGCTTGATCCATGTGAGGCAAGATATGAACCCTGCAGAGGGGACGCAGACCTCCTGGATGATCCATGCTGTGCAGGTATATGGAATGGAATGAGGGTATCAAGGTGACAAGGAAAAACAATAATGGTAATAAGTGTTGGGGGGTGAAAGGGGTGTATCGATTACATCAATTACACACAAAATGTAGTGGATTGGGCTATTACACACAAAATGTAGTGGATTGGGCTATTAGATTAGTACTGGTGATGGAGGAAGGAGAAGAAGATAACATGGAATTCTCCAATCCTAAATAGTGATGGACAATTTAAACTCAGCAACTCTATCTGGATATGCCCCTTTCTGAGATGCAAAACAAGGGCGTAGCTACACAAGCAAAAAAACAAGGACAGCCACACCTAAAAAACGGCCCACCAATAGGTTTGAAAGTAGAATAATGCTTGCTAGGACGACAGTCAAACTGTATATATAATGGTTGAGAGATTATTGAGAAATACACCATTCACTATGCCCAAGGTTCTGACGTACCATTGGTCCTACCATTGGCATTTTTCTCCTCTCATATGCCAGTCTGTCTTCTCCCCTGAGTGGGGGGTGACTTCTCCGCCCCTCACACAACACAGAATGTTTCCTCGAAATGACCACCCCGAAGAGTCACAAAGAAATCCTTTGCTGACAGAAATCATGCAGGCCAAGACAAAGATCCTTAAACCACGCAGGGAGGTTTCTAGGATCAACCAGGGTGGTTATAATCTGCAAGAGAAATTGGGATGGCCAATGACTGATTACGAGGAAGTGCGTGTAAGTAACTCACCCTTCAATCTAATTGTTCACCATATGATGAGTGGGCAGACATTTGTGATCCAGCTGGCCCAAGAGCACCTTTCCATCACAAAACCATGGAGCAAGCAAAAACAAGAGAGCCTCAGGGTTGTTTTTGTCAAAGTGAGTTAATCCATGTCTCTGGAGAAATCAGCCCCCTACAGAACATAGGCAAAAGAGCAGTACCCACTTTTGAATGAGTACAATGGTGATTGGGTCATTTCTGATTTTCTGACATTGTTCCTAAAAAACACCATCAGGTGGGGAACCTAGCACTCTTCAGCACAAGCACAAACTATATTTTGTAACCTCACAATGTAGAGATGGGTAGTCACAAGTGAGGAATACATGTACATATACAATATTTACGTTCAGTCATGCCATTCTCCTGGCAATCTGCCCTTTGACTCTAAACGGTTGATGAGCACAACTGGGGGAAAGGAAGAGAGTATAGATAATGGACCTAGAGCAAGCTGGTGTAGGACAACTGAAATAAGGTACTGACCACCGATACTAAGTGCTTCAGCAATGTTGGGCATTGCAACATGCATTGTGGTCTGTGAGATGGATGGATCACCAGGATCATCCATGGTAATGTCTGCCAATGAAGTTGCTGCCATGCTGAGGGTTTCAGCATATCTCAGCTGCTCATCAAGCTTGTACAGAGCATCCTCAAGCACCTCTAACTCCTAATTAAATGCCCGTTTAGTGTGCTTGATTTTTTGGAGAATGCTGTAAAGGTTAAAATCTTGCCCCTGCTGTCAACATTGGGATTGTACAATCGATAGTCAGTGAAAGACCAAACACTTATGGTGGGCATGGGTCTGATCAAAAAGTGAGCGGAGAACGGGGTGTGGGACAGTCATGACCACACTTATCCCACACTTTTTTCGCTTGTTGCAGCTGTGTCGGCTGTGAGGCCTACCCGACGCTTTTTTCGTCTGTCTCACTTCTGTCGCTTAGCAATACACTCCTTCCTTTTTTGCTCAGCAAAACCATGTGGCTCGGCTGGTGCCTCTGATCGATGTCCATATTTGGTGCATCAAAAAGTGAGCGGAGAACGGGGTGTGGGACAGTCGTGACCACACTTATCCGACGCTTTTTTTGCTTGTTGTGGCTGTGTCGGCTGCGAGGCCTACCCGATGCTTTTTCGTCTATCTCGACAGCCGTTGCTTCTTTCGCTTACCAATGCAGTCCTGCCATTTTTGTCCGATGAAACCATGTGGCTTTTCGAACTCAGCTTTCGCGCAATATGCTGTCCGTTCAGTAGGCAGCCTTCAAACTCAGCTTTCGCACAACACGTCAGTTGGCCATCCCACATCATCACCAGCCTCAACACTTCAATACCTCTTCTCGACACTTCAGTACCTCCCCTTCAGCACAACTGGGCAGTAAATACATCATACATCATTCTTGAGGTCCTCTGGTGTGATTCTCTGGTGTGATTCCACTTTATCTTTGCTCATGTCCTCTGATCTGATCTGATAACAACTGATCTTTGCAGATCTCTTGAGGATCTCATCTGATCCATCCCTTTCTTCTGGTGAGTTGCCTTTTGTCACATCATGTTCTCAAAGATAACTGGTCTTTTCACATTTCTGGTCTATTTCCACCATAAAATCAAACACTTGGAACTTTGCTGATTCCTGTATGTTTCATCACTCTTTCTTTATTCATTGGCTGATAACAATGTATATTTGGCACTTTCTGTGTGCATTTCAAGGATTCATCCCAATCCTTGCCTCTAACTGGCGAGTTTCATCAATTCTTCACATATTATTGGTATTGATCTTGAAAAGGTCCTCTATTTTGGTATGTGTCATCACTCTTTCTCTGTTCATTGGCTCACAGTAACAGATATTTTCTGTGTAACCCAATCTTTGTCTCTACTTGGTGAGTTTGACCAATTCTTCACATATATTGGTACTGATCTTGAAAAGGTTTTCTATTCTGGTATGTTATATCACTCTTTTTTGTTCATTGACTGACAACAATAGATATTTTATGCATTCTTTGTGTATTTCAAGGATTCAACTCAATCTTTGTCTCCACTTGGTAAGTTTAACAAATATTTAATGTATATTTATATTGGTTTGACATATTCTGGGTGTATTTCCAGGATTCAATCCAATAATAATATCTTAGAGGGTCCTTGGGTGAGTTTATTTATCTTTTTCTTGGTGCTTAATATAGACATATCAACAGCTGGTAGTTTCATATAAGCCATTTCTCAGATACGTCGCTACAAGAGCAAATCTGGGAGAACAGAGGCTCTAACTGTCCAAACGGTTATCCAATCAAGAGACGTACTTTGGGAAGTGAGAGAGAAGTATTCTGGTAGATTTGTATTCTGATTTCTTGCTGTCAACTCTTAATCCAGAGTGAAAACCACACCACAGGAAAGTGTTTGTCAAGTCCCTACTACCTGGCTTCACAGATTCAACTCTGTGTGTTTGCTGGTTGCTGAGGCCTTTTTGGCTGGGACCTCTGATATCACTACAGAGCTGAGATTGTTTGGCAGGGCTGTCACAGCCAAGAAGTTTGACTTTGTCAAATTTTCTTGCAGTTGCCATTCTTTTCCTCTCAGGCTTTTTTGCCTTTGTGCTCTGTCACTCCTTGTGCCTAGGTTACCTTTAGTAACATCTGGTACAGAGCACAGTAAGTTATTCAGGTGCATCCCAGTTTATTTTCTCTTTTTCAAGGTTTGATTTCTGGATCAATGTAAGTGTACTCTATGATATTTTTCTTTGAATAATATGATTGATGCTTTATATTCAGGGCATCTCCTCCAACCTCACCTCAACGTGCATGGAATGCTGGTCGTCAGGCTGAACGTGACCAAAGGATACTTGGCTCTCCTCCATCCCGTCGCCGTCCTGCTTATCCTCCTCAAATGCCTCAGAATATTGTTGATGCTTTGAGAGTATGTCATTGTCATATAACTATGACCACATATATAATGCTAATTGAATACTTTAGTATCATCCTCCTGTGCCTGTGGATCAATATCCAGGCATACCACGTCATCAGATTGAGAGAATGCATCGTCTATGCTCTCCCCCTCTACCACCTCCTATGTTTCCTGCTCATTTCTATCCACCACAGCCTATACCTCAGTTTAATATGGCTGAACCCCCACCACCACCTCCTATGTTTCCTGCTCATTTCCATCTACCACCACCTATACCTCAGTTTGGTATGCCTGAGCCAATATTTTCACCTGCTCCTCTGCCTCAGCCTCAAACATTTGCTCAGCCATTTCAACAACCTATGAATGTTCTTCAAAGAAATGTTTTGGAAAACAGAGTGGATTACAATGCCAGGCTGTTGGAAGGATTCAATTCAACTCATCAAAATTGTCGTAACAAAAGATTTAATCGTCATTCTTCTGTTGTTCCATCTGCCAGTGTTCCATCTGGTCCTGTCTCCAGTCACTCTTCTGTCATCAGCTTTCAATCTGATGTAGTTCAAGAAAGACAACAACAGTTTCAAATGCAGTTGTTTGAACAAGAGGAGCATAGAAGACAATTGGCATTACAACAGCAGGCTCTACACCAGCAAATAGGATACCAAAGACAATTGGAGCTACAACCAGAGATCCAGCATCAACAGGAGTCAGAGCAGCAAAGACTATGGCAACTACAATGTCAACAGGAGTTAGAGCAGCAGAGACAGTTGCAATTACAACAGCAATAGGAGATAGAGCAGCAGAGACAATATCAGCAGGAAATGGAACAGCAGAGACAGTTGCAATTACAAAGGCAACAGGAGTTAGAGCAGCAAAGACAATTGCAAGAGAGACTACTGGTACTTCACCAACAGGAATTGGAACAACAAAGACAATTGGATCAGGAGCGACATCAGGCACTACTTCAACAGGAGGAAGAATATCAGTCTCAAGAAAACAATGCACTCAGTCAAATACGTCAATTGTCTCAAGCTTTGCTCTCAGAAGCTCTTAGTGAGCATAGTCAACGTTCAGCAGAGCATTATGAGCAGGATCAACAAAGACAGCAGCAGCAAAATAACCATGCTGGTTCTTCTTCACTACCATCACCTAGACCATCTGTATCCAGATCTCTAAGCTCACCACCATCACCATCTGATCCTGATCCTGATCCATCTGATTCTGGTTCTAATTCCTCTGAAGATGTTCCTCAACCACCTAATCCTGATCCTGATAACTCTAGCTCCAGTAGTTCTGATGATTCCATTGATCCTCAACCACCTGCTTATGTTCCTCCTGGTGCAAGACCATATGCTGAGCCTGTTCAAATCCACTCTTTGGGCCCTATGAATGTTCAATGTCCAAACTGTCATGCTCTTCACTTTATCTCTGAGAAGCTGGTAAACTCTGGTGTTCATAATCCTCGCTTTGGTAGCTGCTGTCTTCAAGGCCAGGTCTCTTTGCCTCCTATCCAGCAATGGCCACGTGTGCTTCAGGACCTCTTTGATGACCCACAAGATCATAGAGAGTTCAAAAAGAAAATTCAACAATATAACAATACTTTGGCTTTCACTTCTGTGGGTGTGAATATGGACAATCAAGCTATTCAAGGATCTGGGCCCTCATCATTCCGTATTCATGGCACACTTCATCATCTTATGGGAGCTCTTGTACTACCAGATGATCTTCAGCCCTCTTTTGCTCAGCTCTACATCTATGATCTAGAGGAAGCAACCAATAGACGTGTTCAACGCAATCCTCAGCTGGATGCTGGCATTTTGCTTGAGTTGCATACAACTCTTAGAGATCTTCATCCTTATGCCCCTCTCTATAAACAAGCCTATGAAATCATGAGGGTTAGTTTATGTATTTTTTTATTTCATCACACAAGCTAATAATATTAATCATATAGGCCAAACCTCCAGAGGAGCATACTGATGTGTGCATGAGACTCTATTTACAACAAGGGGATGATGCCAGAAGATACAATCTACCTACTGTGGATGAGATAGCTGCAATTGTTCCTGGTGATGGTGAAGAAAATACAAGAGTGGATCGTGATATTATCCTTCGTCTTCAAGGTGGTGGTCTACATCGTATCAGCAATCTCCATCCATCCTATCTTCCTCTTCACTATGTTCTCTTCTTTCTACATGGTGAGGAAGGCTGGCACCTGGATATTCCACTCCAAGATGTTCATCATGGTCGTGCTCATCGCTCCAAAAAGGTCACCCAATTGCTTTGGTATGCCTATAGACTGCATGTTTGTCCACCACACATAGAACCACCCAATCTTTTCAAAGGAGGAAGGCATTTCCAGCAGTTGATCTGTGATGCTTGGGCTTCTATTGACCAGTGTAATCTCACTTGGATTGCCAACAATCAAACCAAGCTTAGAGCTGATCTCTATCAAGGATTACAAGACCGCTTGGCTCATCTGGATGGTGTTCAGAATATGGCTCAGGTTGGACGTGTCATTCTTCCCTCTACTTATAAGGGTGGTCCTCGCTATATGCAGCAGCTTCTTCAAGATTCTCTAGCCATTTGTCGTGAATATAGAAAGCCAGACCTGTTTCTTACCATGACTGCCAATGGAAGCTGGCCAGAGATCACTCAGAATTTGCTTCCAGGTTTGTTTTCTTACTCATTGTGTCTAACCACAATCTGATCACCATATATCACAATAGGTCAAAGTGCTGTGGATAGGCCTGATCTGGTCACCAGAGTCTTTCATGCCAAGCAGAAAGCTTTGCTTAAGAAGATCCGTGATGGCTACTATGGTGGTGTGGCTGGTTTTGTCTATACCATTAAATACCAGAAGCATGGTCTGCCTCACATGCATCTCTTGATCTTCTTAGAAGGGCCAGACAAGATTCATACTGTGCAACAAGTTGATGCCATCATCTCTGCCCAAATTCCAGATCCTCAGATTTATCCCCAACTTCATGCTATTATCACCAGATCCATGCTCCATGGTCCTTGCTCTCCTCAGAGGTGTCTTGAAAACAATGTCTGCAAAAAACGCTTTCCCAAGCCCTTTTGTCCTCACACCATCATCAAAGAGGATGGCTATCCTGACTATGCTCGCCCTGACAATGGCAGGACCATTCAAAAGAGGGAGGATACCTTTGACAACAGACATGTGGTCCCTCATCCAAGGGAGCTGGTGACTCAGTTCAACTGTCATATCAATTTGGAAGTTTGTGGGTCCATCAAAGCTGTCAAATATATTCACAAGTATATCTACAAGGGTCCAGATCGTGCTACCATTCAGACAGAAGGTCATGATGAAATTCGCTCCTATCTTGATGCCAGATACATCTCCTCCACCCAAGCTTGCCATAATATCTTTGAGTTCCCCATGCACATGGAATGGCCAGCCATCTATCGTCTTTCTGTCCATCTTCCAGGCAGGCAAAATGTTGTCTTTCGTGCTGAAGCTGCTTTGCAAGAGGTTATCAACAATGCCAAGGACACTCAACTGCTTGGATGGTTCAAGGCAAATCAAGATCCTGATCTCATTGCTGCTGGAGCACATGATTACCTTTACCAAGATTTTCCCAAGAAGTTTGTTTGGCATCAAGGCCATGCTGTTTGGAAGATTCGTCAGAGATACAAGGCTATTGGATGCATGTATTCCATTCCTGCCACTGCTGGAGAGGCTTTCTATTTGCGTCTTTTGCTCACTGTGGTCAAAGGTCAGATTGCTTATTATACACATATAGATCAACATTGATCATTTTTTCTCATAGGTGCTACTTCCTTTGAAGATCTTCGTACTGTCAATGATCATCTTCATGAAACATTCAAAGAAGCTTGTCGTGCTCATGGTCTTCTTCAAGATGATAGAGAATGGTTGTCATGTCTTCAAGAGGCTGCTCATTTTAGAATGGGTGCTCAATTACGCAATCTCTTCACTATCATTCTGGTCCATTGCTCTCCTGTGGCTCCTCATCGTTTATGGGAGGCCACAAGAGATAGTCTTTGTGATGATCTTCCCTATTAGCTCATTCACACATATCATATTCCTGAGCCAACCCAAGATCAGATCTATGACTATGGCCTATACCTCATTGCCAAAGCTCTTAGAAGACATGGAAAGCACCTTCATGACTATGCAAACATGCCTTTGCCACAGGAAATTTGGGATATTATTGAAGGCAATCAATTGATCAATGAGCAAAGAGCCTATGATAGAGAGGAGCTTCAAGCCTTTGTTCAAACAGGTTTGGCTACCTTGAATCCTCACCAAACCACACTCTACCATGCTGTCATGAATAGCATTGCCCAAAATCAAGGCACCATGTTCTTCCTTCACAGTGGTGGTGGTTGTGGCAAGACTTATCTCTCCAAACTTATTGCTTCTGCTGTTCGTGCCAGAGGTCAAATTGCTCTTTGTGTTGCATCCACTGGTCTGGCCTCTCTTCTGCTCCCTGGTGGTCGTACTGCCCATTCAAGATTCAAGATTTCAATTCCTTGCCATGATCAGAGCACTTGCAACATCAAAAAGGATGATCTCAATCATCAACTCCTTCAGCAAACCTCTCTCATCATCTGGGATGAAGCTGCCTCTCAGCATCGTCATGTTATTGAGACTGTGGATCGTACTCTTCATGATTTGCTCAACAGGAACCAGCCATTTGGAGGTATCACCATTCTCTTTAGTGATGACTTTAGACAGACTTTGCCTGTTATCCAACATGGTTCAAGAGAGCAGATTGTTCCTGCCACTCTCACTCATTCCAACCTTTGGGTCAACATGTCTGTCCACTATCTTCATCAAAACATGCGTCTTGGCCAGGATCCTGAGTCTGATAATTGGGCCCAACATCTTCTTCACATAGACATCACTAATGGTGATCTTGCTCTTCCTGATCATATGAAAGCTGGTGACTCAATGGATGATCTTATCAATGCCCTCTACTCTGATCTTATTATTGGCAACAATTATCTTCCAGATCAGTACTTCTTGGATCATACCATTCTTTCCCCTAGAAATCTTCAAATGCATGAAATCAATGCCACTATTCTCAACTCTGTTGCTCCTCCAGAAACATCCACCTATCTCAGTGCTGACTCTGTCACTGATAGAGAATATGACTACATCCAACCTGAGGTTCTTCATACCTTCAATCCCTCTGGATTTCCTTTGCACAAACTGAACCTCAAGATTGGTGCTCCTCTCATGCTATTGCGCAATCTAGATCCCTTTCATGGTCTCTACAATGGTACAAGACTCAGACTATTGAGATCTACCCCTAGGATCTTGGAATGTCGTGTTCTCAATGAAAATGGTGATGGAAATGTGGTCTTCATTCCTAGGATGGCCTTGGACTCTGGTCTAGAAGATTCTCCTGTTCCCTTTCGTCGTCTCCAATTCCCTATCCATCTGGCCTATGCAATGACCATCAATAAAGCTCAAGGTCAAACTCTCAGACATGTTGGCCTCAATCTCAGTTCTTCTGTTTTCTCTCATGGTCAACTCTATGTTGCTCTCTCTTGCTGTACTCACCCTAGAAACATCAAGGTCTTATTCTCACATGAGGAAGATACCAATGTAACAAATGTAGTTTGGTCAGAAGTCTTTAGAACTTTGAATATTTAACATCTACTTCATATTTATACTTACTCTTGCTTCTTTGTACAATCACAATATATATATCTTGATACTGAATAAAACTTCTATACAACAAAAGACACTTGATTTTACAAATTGTGGATTTGAATTTTGATATCCTAAACAAATCTATTATACTTATTCAAATTCAAACTTTACAAACCCCCAAATTAACCTTACGAGGCAACGACTCAGGTGAAACGCCTCGTGCTGTGATTGTGCATTCATGGTGTTGCACACTCTGGTATGTTCGTTTCGCAACCGGTCTATTTGATGCCTTCGTACTTACTCTATGTAATCTATTTGGGTACCATTCCCTGCTTTACATCCACTTGAAATGGCCCTGACACGTCCCGGTCACCCTGCTTGCCTTGACCCCCCCTTTTGGACCTCAAATTCTCTCTGGTACGTCCGTTTCGTCGCTGTTCGTTTCGTCGCTTGATACACACTCCATTGAGTGTATTAAGGTGCCATTCCCAACTTTACATCAACCTGAAATGGCCCTGACACATCCTGGCCACACTACTTGCCTCAGCCCCCCCTTCGACCTCAAATTTGCTCTGGTACGTCCGTTTCATCGCCGATCGATTCGTCGCTTTGTACGCACTCTATTGAGTGTATTTAGGTGCTATTCCTACCTTTGCATCGACCCAAAACAGCCCCGACACATCCCGGTCACCCCACTTGCCTCAACCCTCCCTAGATCTTATTTTCGCTCTGGTATGTTCATTTTGCCGTCGATCAATTCATTGCTTTGTATTCGCTCCATTTAGTCTATTTAGCCACCATTCCTACCTTTACATCGACTTCAAATGGCCCCGACACATCCCAGTCGCTCCTCTTGCCTCCCTTCCCCCCTTGGACCTTAATTTCAATGTGGTACGTTCATTTCGCGACCAGTTGATTTGCTGCTTGGGGACCACTTTACTGAGTCTATTTAGGTGCTATTCCTGTATTTACATCGACCCGAAACACCCCCGACATGTCCCAGTCGCTCCCCTTATCTCCCCTCCCCCTTGGACCGAAATTTCAATGTGGTACGTTCGTTTCACAACCGGTTGATTCGCCGCTCTTGGCACACTCTATTACGTCTATTTAGGTGCCATTCATGCCTTTATGTCGACCCGAAACAGCCACGACACGTCCCAGTTATCTTACATGCCTTGACCCCCCTTGGACCTCAAGTTCACTGTGGTGCGTTCGTTTCGCCCCCGATCGTTTCAGCGCTCAGCACTCATCCCATTGAGTATATTTAGGTGCTATCCTCGCCCTTACATCTGCACAAAACGGCCTCGACATGCCCCAAGCTGCCCCACTTGCCTCGACCCTCCTTGCAACTCAATTTACTCTGGTACGTTCGTTTCACTACTCAATGATTCACCGCTTTGTACTCACTCCATTGGGTCCATTTAGGTACCAGTCCCGCTTTTACTTTGACCCGAAATGGCCCCGATCCATCCCAGTCTCCCCAGTTGCCTCGATCCTCCCTAGATCTTAATTTCATTTTGGTATGTTTATTTCGCTGTCAATCGATTCGTCGATTCATGCTCACTCCATTTAGTCTATTTAGCCGTCATTCCCACCTCTATATCAACATCAAACAGCCCCGACATGTCCCAGTCACTCCTCTTGCCTCCATCCCCTTTGTGTCTCAATTTTAATGTGGTACGTTCATTTCACGACCAGTTGATTTGCCCCTTGGTGCCCACTCTACTTACTCTATTTAGGTCCTATTCCTGCCTTTACATCAACCTGAGACTGCTGCGACATGTCCCGGTTACCCCACTTCCCTTGACCCTTCCTGATTTCACTCTGGTATATTTATTTCACGATCAATCATAAATTGAACTACATGAGTCTACATTTGAATTTTGTACATACTTGAATACTCAAATAAAATAAAACCTTGCTCATAATTTATTTTGACTCAGATAATCCACTACCTACTCAAATTTACAAACCCAAAAAAATGTAACCTTACGAGGCAACGACTCGGGTGAAATGCCTCGTTGAAGATGGATGAAGGAAAGGAACCTCCTGCTGGTGAGGTTAGGATCGTGCAACCCATGAAAAGAACAAGTACTTACCCTGATGAGGGGCTGCTCATGTCGAGGTGACGAATAAATATTTTCCTCCTACCATGAGGTTAGAATCATGCAAGCCATGAAAGAATAAGCACTTATGCTGAAGGGGGACAATAAGGGGGGTGCTCTGACACCGGTCATGATTTCTCTAGGAGCCCTGGGTCCATTAGGACAAGCCAAGGAATCTTTGGTGGGGGTAAGTGGGGGCCCGGGGCAGACAGTCCATGAAGGGTGATTAAGGATGTATGGACAATAATAGGCACACTGGTACATCTTCTGACGGGAAGAACTCTGCATTAGGTGTTAGTTATGAACCTTGTGAGAACAATTATACTCCATACCTGATTTGGGAACGAGGTATGAGATATCATCAAGAGTGGCATATAGTGAGCATTAACAATTAGGGGAAGGGATATTGATACCGCCCCCTGGTCCGATTGACTGTAAGTTTGTATCAAGCTTGCAAAAACAATTATACTTAATTTCTGACTTGGAGGGGCATGGATTGCAATGGTGACAAATGGAATGCTATGAGTGTCATTCATCATTTGTTTTGAGACAACCGGAACTTGGGACAAAGACAAAGTACTACCAGTAAGTATGGGCTAGTTCGACAGAGGTGGCATATTAAAGCTAAGTGAGTGGTTGAAAGAAAAGTAACAAATTACCTAAAGTGGGTTGAAATAGTGACTCAAAATTCACACCTCACCACTCTCAATATCTTTTTATGAACTCCTCAGAGAGCCGGAAAACTTTCCATCTTCATCGTGTGCAGTGGAGATTTGATTTTGATGTCTTTAGCTACCAGTGCACTGTGGAGTATGAGATTAGCATGGTGCCCTTGGGTCTCCTTCTTGCATTGCAAACCTACTCCTGCTCGACCTCCTCATATCAGATTTCCACTGACCACAGGTGTTCTGCTTGCACACCTTGATGCTGTCTCAGTTGATACATATCTCGCCTTCTCACCCCAGATGATCACCTTTACAATGACCACCCTGTTGCACTCCCCCCTCAAAGTCTTATCCATCCACAGTACTAGGTTTAGCAGCACGATGTGGAAAAAATTGTTATCATCGTTGACGCTGCCTTGCTTAGAAGACCTTCATTTGGATTGTGAGTGCCCCATGAAGACCTTGCTAGAATTTATCAAGTGTCACCTAACCCTCTCTAGCATCTCCTCCCATGAAAATGCAAATCACAAGTTTTCAGCATGACATTCTCCGATCGAGCTCCCATCCCTCTGCCATCTTGATGGGCCTGCAGAGTATATTTGTACCCTCGCCAAAAACCTTCACAACCCAGGATTGGTAAAGTCTCTGGTGGTGTCCTTCAGTGATTCTGGTTCACTGCAACTGATCATTTCTAAAGTCCTGGATTGCACCCAGCAATTTACCAACATAACCTCTGTCCAGATCACCTTTTTCACAAAAATCATTGAGGAATGTTTTCAGTTTCCTGAGTGTGAGAAACACACTTGCAATACCAAGTGACTTGACATTGGGGAGCATGTAGGTTCATTCAATACCAGTATGAATGTATTGGTGAGCTGTCTGTTCTAACAACAGCTTGCCGACCACTAATGCCCTCCGAAGCCCTGTTGTGGAGCATGGCTCCAAGCTGTCCCAATCGTGCAAACTGTCAAACTAATTCCAGACATGTTGAATGATGAAGAATCACTCCGTGCTCAATTTATGAGCTTCTCCCCTTGCTGTGAGGGAATCTGACTTGTAGTATCCCCTTTCTAGTGGCACTACGTTGTACCTTGTGAAATAGTGTATTCCTATAGTGTGGCGGATATGTATGTACTGTATCCTTGTTGTAAACTAATTCTTGTAGCATCTCTTTGGACCACTATCTTCTTCATTCAAAACTCCTATAGTAGTACATACAACCAGAAAAAGGGGTGTAGTGAGAAAATAAATAGGCATAGTGAAGATGTTTACTCCACCATAGGACGATGTCAAACCAGAGATTAGGGAGATATACCCATCGTCGATATCTTCAAGTCCCCTCGCTTTCCTTGCTACCAAAAGCCTTTCTGATCTTGTAAGTTCCTGTTTCTTCATTTCATGAAGTTAAGGGTACTCACCCTATCCAACACCTTGATCACCAGTATTCCACTCACCCATGGCATACTTATTGCATGGCAGATGTTTCCTTGTGTCAAAGGAACAATCTCTAAATTGGAAGAATGGGTGTTCATCCAGAGACTGGCTCCAAAATCTTTGTATTCCTGGAAAGGATTCTGCATCTTATCTGGGATCTAAAAACTAAAGGGAGAATGGTGCGGGAAAGTAGTCTGACCATACCTATCCAACGCTTTTTTCGCATATTTCACTTATTTCGCTTCTGTACTTACCCGTCGCTTATTTCGCTTATTAATACAAAGCTGCCTTTTTTGCTCAATGAAAACCATGTGGCTCACCTAAGTACCATACTGTTGTCCATTAGTAGGGCTAAAGTACAGCCACTGCGCAGCACCACCCGAGTCACGGCTGCACAGCCACAATTGTGTTGAACACGATTTAGTGGACACTAAAACTCATGCCTCATGTGCGCTGTGACATGTGTGACCAAAAAAATGGCTGGGTCATATATGGGGGAAGTAGGCAACTTGAGTTACATAACAAGTCAAATACCTTGACACAACCTATCAAATTTGCTACACAAGGCTGCTACTTCAATTAGATTGAAGTATACACGAGTGATTGCAATCAAACCCTTCTCCTGCAGCCCTGTGTAGAGCATTTGTGGGTACAAAACTGAATATTGAGCTTGGAATCAACAAAATTATGTGTGTAATGGTGCAATCTGTGTACTATAAAACATCCTATCTAATAAATTTGATAATAATTAGGACAACACCACCTACATCACCACAACGAGCACAACAAGCTGCTCGCCAAGCTGAGCGGATGCAACGTCAGATGGGTTCACCACCTGGACACCACCAGCCACAACATGTCCCTAATGCTTTAATGGTATGTTATATTTGTCACATACTGCTATATAATATGGCATTGATTCAAAATTCAGCATCATCCTCCTGTACCTGTGGATCAATACCCAGGTATACCACGTCACCAGATTGAGCATCTACATGTTCAAAGGATACGACGTCTACACTCACCCCCACCACCTGCTGCACCATCACATCATTTTGACCAGTTTGCTCCACCTCCTATGGGCTTTTCTACATTTGCTCAGCCACCCAGTGATATGTTTCGGAGTAGTGCTTTGGAGAACAGAGTGGATTACAATGCCAGATTGATGGACAACTTTAATACCACTCATCAAAATCGACGTAACAGAAGGTCCAATTGTTGTCCTGCTGTTGTTCAATCAATGAATGCCCAAGCTGGTCCTGCACATTCTCCTCCTCCTCCTATCCAACAATATCAGGACACAATTGATTTTCAAAATCAGGAGAGACTACGGCAAGCACAAATGCAACACATAGAATATAGGAGACAATTGGAACAAGAGGAGTATAGGAGGCAATTAGAATTACAAGAGCAGGCCTTGGAGTACCAAAGACTACTGGAACACTGGCATCAAAGAGAATTGGAGCAACAACAAGAGGCACAACATAGACTATTGGAGCAGCAGAGAATATTGGATCTACAGCAAATACAACAACAGTTAGAACATCAAAGACTTGGACAATTGGAATTGCAACAAGAATTGGTACAGCAAAGACTATTGGAGCAACAGCAGCACCAGGAAATACAGGAACAGGAGGAAATCCATCAATCTCAGGAGGAAAATGCAATCAGTCAAATACAACAGCTTTCTCAGCTTTTGGTTGAAGAAGCATTGCATGAACATAGTCAGCGTTCTGCGGAACACTATGATCAAGATCAACAGAGACAACAACAACACCATCATTCTGATGCTGGATCTCCTCCTCCCTCTTCTCATGCATCCCCCAGACAATCTGTATCTAGAAGTCCATCACCGGGACCAGCTCCAAGATCTCCACATCCACCACCTCCTGATCCTGATCCATCTGATTCCAGTTCCAGTGACTCTGAAAATGCCCATGGTAATCCACAGCCTCTACATCGCATTCCACCTGGTGGTAGAATATATACCGAGCCAGTTGAAGTGCACTCTCTTGGACCTATGAACATTCAATGTCCTAATTGCCATGCTCTCCATTTCATTTCAGAAAAGCTTAGCAACTCAGGTGTTCACAATCCTCGGTTTGGAATATGTTGTCTTCAGGGTCAAGTTGATCTGCCTCGCATACAACAATGGCCACATGTCCTACAAGAGTTGTTTGATGACCCTTGAGATGTCAAAAACTTTAAGAAGAAGATTCGACAATATAACAATGCCCTGGCATTCACCTCAGTTGGCACCGACATGGACAACACTGCCATTCAAGGCTCTGGACCAGCATCTTTTCGTATTCATGGTGCACTTTACCATCTCATGGGAGCTCTTATACCACCTGATGGAGTACAGCCATCCTATGCTCAGCTCTATATCTATGATCCAGAAGAAGCCACCAATAGATGTGCTCAACGCAATCCTCAGCTTGATGGCACCATCTTGCTTGATCTTCATACCACTCTCAGAGAAATTCATCCCTGTGCTCCAGTGTATAAACAGGCCTATGAAATTATGAGGGTGAGTACTTACAATTATTACAGGATAAAATTATTCATGGCATTATATATAGGCAAAACCACCAGAAGAACATACTGATATTCATATGCGTCTTCATTTACAACAAGCAGCTGATGCTAGAAGATACAATCTGCCTACTGTGGAGGAGATAGCTGCAGTCATTCCAGGAGATGGTTCAGAGAATGTGAAAGTGGATCATGACATCACTATCTCCCACTACATTATGTGCTCTTCTTTCCACATGGAGAGGAGGGCTGGCATTTGAACATACTCTTGCAGCAGCGCAATGGAAATGGACACTGCTCCAAGAAGGTCACACAACTTCTCTGGTATGCCTACAGACTTCATACACATCCACCTGAGATAGAGGCACAAAATCTCTTCAAAGGAGGAAGGCTCTTTTAACAATTCACCTGTGATGGCTGGGCATCTATTGAGCAGTGCAATCTCACCTGGGCAGCCAACAATCAGACAAAACTCAGAGCAAACCTGTATCAAGGATTGCAAGATCAT
Organism: Chiua virens; assembly: GCA_019787685.1. Classification (NCBI taxonomy): domain Eukaryota; kingdom Fungi; phylum Basidiomycota; class Agaricomycetes; order Boletales; family Boletaceae; genus Chiua; species Chiua virens. Next base: position 170,500 of record JAHNUO010000030.1, read on the forward strand.
ATGCATCAAGATGGTGGTGAAGGTCAAAACTTAGGTCAAGTTGGTCATGTCATCCTTCCTTCCACTCACAAGGGTGGGCCTTGCTACATGCAGCAGCTGCTTCAAGACTCTTTGGCCATTTGTCAAGAATTCAGAAAGCCTGACTTATTTCTCACCATGACTACTAATGGAAGTTGGCCTGAAATCTCTCAAAATTTGCTTGCCAATGTGTACATTTCAACTTGGACATTATTAACAAAGCCAATCACTCATTCTCATCTAGGTCAAACAGCTGTGGATAGGCCTGACTTGGTTGCACGTGTTTTTCATTCCAAACAACAAGCATTGTTGAAAAAGATCGGTGATGGGTACTTTGGACAAGTGGCTGGATTTGTTTACACCATCGAATATCAAAAGCATGGACTTTCTCACATGCACCTTCTGATCTTCTTGGAGCTACAAGACAAGATTTCTACTGTGGAGCAAATTGATGCCATTATCTCTGCACAAATCCCTGATTCCCACATCCATCCCTAACTTTACTCCACTGTGTCCAAGTACATGCTCCATGGACCCTGCTCTCCTCAAAGATGTTTGGAAAACAATGTCTGCAAAAAGCGCTTTCCCAAGGCCTTTACCAATCAGACTATCATCAAGGAGGATGGATATCCAGATTATGCTCGCCCTGACAATGGAAGGACTGTTCAAAAATGTCAGGATGTCTTTGACAACAAAGTTGTGGTTCCTCATTCAAGAGAGTTGTTGGTACAGTTTGACTGTCACATCAACGTGGAGGTCTGTGGATCTATCAAGGCTGTCAAGTACATCCACAAGTATATCTACAAGGGCCCAGATCGTGCCACTGTCCTAACTGAAGGAGAGAATGAAATCCACTCCTATCTCGATGCCAGATACATATCATCTACTCAAGCCTGTCACAACATCTTTGAATTCCCCATGCATATGGAATGGCCAGCTGTCTACCGTCTACCTATCCATCTTCCTGGTCATCAGTTTTTGATTTTCCAAGCTGAAGCAGAGATTGAGAATGTGGTCAACAATGTCAAGGACACTCAACTACTTGGATGGTTCAAAGCCAATGAAGACCCTGACCTCATTGCTGCTGGAGCACATAATCATCTCTATCAAGATTTTCCCAAGCATTTCATTTGGAACAAAGGTCATGCTGTTTGGACAGTTCGTCAAAGATACAAGGCCATTGGACACATGTACTCTATTCCTCCCTCTGCTGGTGAAGCATTTTACTTGCGTCTTCTACTCACAGTGATCAAAGATGAGATAAATCATTATGAGTTTGTGAAATAACATTCATATCTTCTCATTAATAGGTGCTACATCCTATGAAGATCTTCGTACTGTTGAGGGTCATCTGTATGAGAATTTCAAAGAGGCCTGTCGTGCACGTGGGCTTTTGCAAGATGACAGGGAATGGCTTTTATGCTTAGAGGAGGCAGCTCACTTCAAGACAGGCTATCAGCTATGCCATTTGTTCATTGTCATTCTGGTCCATTGTTCTCCTGTGGATCCTCATCGATTATGGGAAGCCTCAAAGGATCATCTATGTGATGACCTTGCACGTCAACTCATTCGTATCTTTAATGTCATTAAGCCCAACCAGGAGCAAATCCATGACTATGGTTTGCATCTCATAGACCAAGAACTCAGAAAACATGGAAAAGGATTGGAAGACTTCCCTTCTATGCCTAGACCACAAAATGACTGGGGCCGTCACAGAGGAAACCAACTTATCTTTGAACAAAGAAATTACAACAGAGAAGAACAACAAGAACAAGTTGACAGAGGACTTCCCACTCTCAATCCTCAACAGATCACTCTTTATGATGCTATCATAGATAGTGTTCTCAACTCCCATGGATCTTCTTTCTTTCTTCATAGTGGTGGTGGATGTGGAAAGACCTATTTGGCCAAACTTATTGCTGCTGGTGTTCGTGCAAGAGACAAGATTGTTCTTTGTGTGGCCTCTACTGGTCTGGCAGCTCTTCTCCTTCCTGGTGGTCGCACTGCACATTCACATTTCAAAATTCCCATTCCCTGTCATGAGCAAAGCACATGTAGCATCAAAAAGAATGATCCCATTCATGAACTTCTCAAAGACACCTCTCTTATCATTTGGGATAAGGCAGCCTCTCAGCATCATTTCATTGTGGAGACTGTGGATCGTACTCTTCGTGACCTGTTGGATCAGCCCAACCATCCATTTGGAGGAATTACGATTCTATTCAGTGGAGATTTCAGGCAAACACTTCCTGTTATCTTACATGGCTCAAGAGAACAAATCATCCCAGCCACTCTTACCCACTCCAATCTATGGCCAAGAATGAACATTCATTATCTTCATCAAAAATGCGTCTAGGTCAAGATCCAGAGTCTGATGAATGGGCCCAACAACTATTGCAGATAGGTGTAAAAGATGGAGATATGATGCTTCCCGAGCACATGCATTGTGGTGACACTATGGCATCCCTTATCAATGCCCTTTACTTCCAACTTCTCACCCAAGATGAGCACCTTCCTGATCAATATTTTCTGGATCATACCATTCTCAGTCCCAGGAATGAACAAGTCCATGAAGTCAATGTCACCATTCTAGGCTCTGTTGCACCTCAGGAAAAGCTCACATACATCAGTGCAGACTCTGTGACAGACCCACAATACGAGTACATCCAACCAAAAGTCCTCAATACCTTTAGCCCCTCTGGATTTCCCCTTCACAAGCTGGAGCTTAAAACTGGAGCACCACTCATGCTGTTATGCAATCTGGATCCTATGCATGGTCTTTGCAATGGTACTCGCTTGAGGCTCCTCAGGTCTACTCGCCAGATTCTGGAGTGTAGAGTGTTAGGTGGAGATAATGCTAACAATGTGGTCTTTATTCCCCGCATGGCCCTTGACTCTGGTCTTCAAGATTCTCCCATTTCTTTCCGTCGTCTGCAATTTCCTGTTCATCTAGCCTATGCTATGACAATCAATAAATCACAAGGTCAGATAGTCAAGCATGTTGGGTTGAATTTGAGCTCTTCTGTTTTCTCTCATGGACAACTTTATGTTGCTTTGTCACGTTGTACTCATCCCAGAAACATAAAAATTCTTTTTCCTCATGGTCAAGAAAATTCAAAAGCTACCAATGTTGTTTGAACTGAAGTATTTAGAACTTTGAACATTTGATATACACCTCTTCAATTTTCCCTACTATAATCTTTGTACTTATTGGCTTTGTACTTATATCTCCAATGTACACCTTACATAAACCAAGAATTTACATTGTCCCCACCATGTTGAACCTTCAATTGAACCTGCTTATGTCTCACTACAATCTGACTACAAATTTGACTACATGAGTCTATATCTGATTTTTGTGCAAATACTCAAATGAAACCATGCTCATAATTTACCTTGACTCAGACAATCTTAGACTACTACTACAAACAAACAAAAATAATGTTTTACTTGAACCACCTTGCGAGGCAACGCCTCGAGGCCGGTGAGCACTCATAGGTAAGTATTTGCGAACTGCCGCGAAATACCCATGGCTTCCACCCCCTGACGGCACTGTTGATAGGATGTAGTCAATTGTTGCTGGGACACATGCCACCCCATCCCTGAAGCAAATGGAGCTGTCTTTTCGGGAAACCTCCTGAGTTGTATACTGAACATGGCGCAAGTGGTAGCATCTATAGCTCTTCTGGACCATCAATCCTCTTGCTAATAGTTCCTGGATGATCTCTTCAGGTATGGAGATCTCTTCAGCCGCAGCATCTTGACCATTGGGTATGTGGTTTGCCAATGATATCCCATGCAGAAGGTTAATGTCTGCATAAAATGAAGTTTCCCCTTGTATTTGTCTGCACTTCTGCAGTATGGTACCAGCACATTCAATGATTTCAGCAGAACCTCCCTCTTGAAGGACAGCTTTCACTTTCATGCCTGCACAGAAACTAAGGAGCATTGTTTCCTCCAATTCACCTGCTTCTTGGTGAGCTCCATTCCACCCTTAGTCAGGCGGCCACTAACCTATTATTGTGCCCTTTTGTAATGCCCTGATTATTCATTTGAAAGGAAACATCCACTACCCATGCATGGGTCCATACCTGAGGGGATGTAGTAGGCGCACTGTGGAGAATGAGGGTGACTCATACCTCGCAAAGAATTCCTGAATGTGCAGTGCCATGTGGTGATTTGGGCACAGAAAAACATCAGGAAAGATGCCTTGGATGCAATGAAGGTATGTTGTCATATATTGCATGTATTGGTGTGCATAGTGATTAGAGGTAACATGAGATGTTCCCCATTGGATTGCCATAGCCAGAAGCATGGTGCTGTGGGCCAACTTGTTCCTTCACTCACTTGTCTGGTCTCCAATTCTCTCTGTACCCCACAGTTTGTAGAGTGTAACCGGCAGGTTGAACTCGATACCTGATCACCATTGCTCTGCTTTTAACTTGCCATGTTCAGCATCGCCGAGGTTGGTAGGTACCCCCCGATGCCAGGAAGGTCTTGTTATCTTCGTCAAGCATTCTTGAATTTGACCAATTTCTTCATTAGTTAGGGGCTCGCATGTCATAGATTTCTTCTCCTGGCAATTTTCAAACCTGCTGTCAAACCTGCAGTTGTCCACAAGTTCCCTGCCTACAAAGAGGGGGTTCTCTTCACTTTCAATCAAGCCTACCTCCATACAAACATTCTCATGGACAGGCCTCACAGACAGAGACTTCAGTCGAGTTAGCCATACCTGCTGCATAAGTCCATGCAACTCACTATCAGTACTTCAATTATCATAGGTTTTGTTGGTTTCTTTTTTAGGGACTCTCCAAGCACTCCTGATTCTTCTACCAGCCTGAGCAGGATAGGGTGGCATAAACAGTTTAGTGCTGTCCGTGTGGGGTTGGATCTAAGAATCTCTCTCCCTATCTCCAGTGCTTTGATATCAATGGGCTTGGAAGACGATACTTGGGACCTGCATATGTTTCTGTTCTCTTGTTTATCAATGACGATAAGGTCTCTGAAGTAGAATTGTGTCAACCCGAGGAAAAGATTGTGCATGCCATCAACAATAAGGAAGCGAGTTGGGTCCCAGTACGGTAAGTAAAGCAGTTTGGACCACTGCACACCTGTTTCCTTGAAAATTCAGTCCCGTTCGGTCTTGGTGCTGGCATCTCTCCACCAGGCAGCTGCTTCATAATGCTCCTTGTAGGTGTGACACCTCCAATTGTTGTGGTCACAGTTCCCCCTCTCTGACTTTTGCAACTAACAGAGATTACACAGATGTCGTGACATTGGGGATGTGAAGCCACTAATCTTCCGTGCCGCTGGCAGGTCAGCAATGATAAGAGCAACTGCCAATCATATCAGGTGACCCAAGCTGTGAACCATAGTCCTTGTGAACCATGTCCCAGATTTCCACACGGCTAGGAAGAAATCAATTATGGGTCACAAAAAGTTGTTAACCTGTTCAAGAGATGGCTCCTTTAGTCCTGGAATGATGCTAGCGAGATAGATATTTTCAGGCTTGTACTGGAAACTAGGAGGGAGGTTCAGAATTGTCATTGCAATCGAGCCTATTGATTTTTTCTTCCCAGAGATCTTATTTCCATGAGGGTTGAACCAATTGACACTGAGAGCCCAAGCCAATCGGAGATTGCTCCTCTTCAAACCATCCATGAAGGTTTTTCCATCTGACCCTTTAATTTCTGAAATCGCTGTCCTGTCCTTAATGTCCCAAAGCTGAAACTTTTCATTCAGGAGTGTACTGCATTCCAGAGCTTCCTCCATACCAGGATGGCTCAACAATCCAGCCAAAAAATCACCGTAGTCTTGGACTACATAGGGCTTTACAGGTACTTTGATCTTCCTGCTCCCCTGCTTTGCTGTTTTGACCAGTAGTTGACTGCAGGGCTTACCACCTTGGAACCTCGTGAACGTGCACTGTGTGGGATAGGTCTGTATCTGTCCCTTTGTAATGGGCGGATACGTGGAAGAGCATTTGGGGCACATCATGTAGGTATGGGTTATGGGGTCCAGGTCAAATTTCTTGTAGATTGTACAAATGTCACGAGGAAGATGATCATTCTTCCCAGATTGACTGTTCCCTTCTTCTGCTGCAGGATTGCCAAGGACCATAGTGAGCAAGAGGTTCAGTAAATTCAATAGAGCATTGCACCACGGGCACATAACATGGCTGAAGATGTTCAGAATGAGAGTGATGAGCATCGGCAAGAGAATAGCTGGATTGGCATTATGGAAATGGTTTCGGAATTTGTTGTCTGTAAGGCAGTTCATTGAATCACTGAAGAGTAACCACTGCACCACGGGCGCATAACATGGCTGAAGATGTTCAGAATGAGAGTGATGAGCATCGGCAAGAGGATAGCTGGATTGGCATTATGGAAATGGTTTCGGAATTTGTTGTCTGTAAGGCAGTTCATTGAATCACTGAAGAGTAACCACTGATCTGGGTCTTACCTGTGTTTACTGTCTCTGCTGCCTGTTTCCTCTGGGAGATTGTCTCTGGAGTTTGCCCATCTAAGGTTATTTTGATACTTGTCACTGCTGTGAGAACCCGATCTATGTTTTTCATTACTTCATCGCATAGCAGATCGTTCGTATTGTCACCTCCAGTATCGAGGTGCACAATTCTGTCCCTATTCCCCTTCAGCCAAAGTAAGTCCTGCTCAAGCAAGGTTATTGCGATTTGCTGCCCCCCTTGCATAGCCAACCCCTCGACTGTCGCAGAAATGTTGCATGCCCACTCGTGTAACTAATGGTCAATGAGTGTGAGCTCTACAAAAGCAGCATCAGCTGGTTTGGCATCCAACTGCAGTTTACTGATCGGGGGAGCAATAAATGGGGTGATATCAGACTGGGCCATTTCTGTGGATGTCATATGCTCTACAGCCACTGATTCTATTACAATCCCAACATTTCACCCTCATACAGATTATGTACTTTCAATCTTTTCTGAAATGATCATGCCTCATGTCAAGGCTATCCACAGGATCATACCCTATTGGTCGCCACATAATCACAGCCTTATCCATGACTCATTCTCTTATCTTTCATTTCCGATTCATCATGACTCATGCAAATTCGCACCTTATCATCCAATCATGTCTCTCTGTCTTATCTACTTAGTTCATACTCAGATTAGAACTCTGACATCTGTAGCGGCACGCTCCGCTGTGTTGGCGAAACGTGGAAGGCGAGTGCGAGTGCGAAAGGGGAAGGTGACTGAGCCGGTAGATGGTTTGTTGAGTGTGCAAGAAAGAGTGAATGTGTCTGTGCGTAGAGAGAGTTGGAGAACGTGCGGAATCGGGAGACTCGGAAGGCGTGCGGAACGTCGGAATACTTCGGATTGAGCTGAAACAATCGGGATTGGACTCTTAGACTGATTATTATTTGATCATGGAGATGAACGTACAAGGAGGCTTATATACGAAAGTGAAAAGGCTATGAAGTGTATGGTAAACAGAGGGCTTAGAAATGACTGAATAGTGCTGAATAACGCTGACAAATAAAATGAAAAGCCAGTGGTCGCTCGGACCAGATCTGTAGCCGGATGAGTAGCAATCCTTACACATCCATGTAGTATATAAACCCCATGAATTGAAGCCAGAGGATTCTAACAAAGTTCTCTTGGAGTTTTCGCCTCTTTGATTGAACACCCTCTCTTCACTCTATCCAACTACTAGTTCGATCTTCGATCTAGGTTGTTTCAGATTCATCCTGCAGGGCCATTTTAAACATGCTCCGCATGACTTGTTCAATTGGTCCATCCTAGTAGCGTGAAATTGCATTGTACACACAGAATGCATCAAAGACACAGAACTCACAGCTGGACATTTTTTGTGTAACCTCAGGCTGGCAAGATCCCAATTTAAGTTGTCATCCATATCCTACTGCCCCATTAGTGAACTAACATAGTGACAGGCATACAACTTACAGCCAGACTTGTCAAGCTCATACTGGCAAAATCCTGTGCTATGTCATCATCCAAATCTTTGTCGCCCTGTTAGGCTGTCCCTGTTATACCCTGAACTGACAGTGACAGTGACAGTTGACATTTACCTCAGTAGATGAACCTGGGGAGGATTGTTGTGTTAATGACTGCACTATGCCCTATTGCATAATTGCGTGACTGAAGACTGGCACAACAATAGGCAGACTTACTTCGACAGACTGACAGCAACCTGCCCATAAAGCAGCCTCTGCACAATCATTGTGCTCATGGTTATGCTTTATGTCCTTATGGACTTCCATTCCTCTACAGCTGGTGCAATAGCATAGGACCATGACTGTGGTATGTTCCAATCTCACTGTTCTTTGGGGCTCTTTGTTTACATTCATTGGAACAAGAAACCCCCCCAAGGCAAGAATCATGATTGCAAGCACTGCTACAAAAACAAGGACTACAGTACGAGAACAAGGACTACAGCTATGTACAATGTAACCTCTCCTACTGTACCTGTTACCTCTCCTAGTTACCATACCTGTTACCAGAACAAGGATGTATTATACCATGTAACCTTTATTGTTTTTATTTCCTTGTCTGACACATTAAAAAACAATAGGCTTATGACATTATAAGCCGGTCATGCGTAGAATGCTATGTGCGATCTACTCCTTGAAATGGTGGTATGTCGCATTATACATCCTCTGGATTATTTGGTTAATAGCTACATCAGTACCATGTCAGAGTGCAAGCCAAGCGGCAATCACAAATCCTCAGAGACAAACTGGTAACACAATTTGCCCCTGTAGTCTTCCCCGTGCTAAATTCACCCTTAGGCACTTCCTCCTCCTTTGCAAGATGTGAGAGAGATGACCGAATTTTTTGTGGTCGTTGCTCTACTTGGATTATCCTGTTTTCTGGCGGAGTAGGGCCTGCAAAGGATTATTCTCCCATTCATCCATCTGTTTACTGGTCTCTAACATATCCCCTGAGTGGTCCCCTGAGTGGTCCCTTTGAACATATTGCGTGACATATGGAGAATTTGTAGCCAATTAAGTAGTGAAAACTTAGGTTGTGTAATACAATAAATATGTTTTTCATTCCATGGCAAACTTTGTGCATTGACTTGAGTTTGAATATAATCTGAAATACTTTGTCTCAACTTATTTGGTATCTTACTCTGCATTTGTAGGCAAGCCAAATCTTTGATCATTTTCGGAAAAAGAATGCTGGTGAGTTTTTACAATGGAGGTAAAGTTCTTATTATGCCTAAATCTAGGTGTCTTATTATGCTTTTATGGTAAGCTATGTTCGGCTGACTGACTTGGCAACATATTCCCAATTTGTTGTAAATTATGTATGAACTACATTAGCAGTTAGCTAGGTGGAATTTGTTTATGCCTATTTATCACCTATGTTGACCACTTATCCAGTCGTGCCTGTGGTGTTATCAGATGAAAGGTCCAAAATAGTACATAGAAAGTCATGTTATCCTGGGAAGCCGCTCACTCCCCTTAGGGTCTTATGAGTTTTACCAGTCCATCTATTGACGGCTTGCGCAGGTGCCTCTTTTAGATGGCTGGTCACAAGTCCAGTTGGCATTGTAGATGTGATCTGGCTCATACTCTCAACTGATTTCCTTTTTTGTCTGACACTGCAACTCAAATTTTTTTCACACCGTATTTGAGGTTTGTTAGCCGCATAAATTCTAAGACTACTAGAGCAGTGCTGAAGTTTGCCTGCCAGGTTGGTGTCCTCTGCCATGCGGTGGGCTATGCTGGTCGGTAGTAGGCCTTGCTGACAGTGGTTGTCTGAAGTGGTTGTGGGACGGATTGATCAGTATGTCCCCTTGCCAGTTAGTGCCATGCTCGTTCAATATCCATTGTCTGGTAAACCTCATGGATGCTGTGACGAAAACAATGATTGGCTCCTCATCCCAGTGGAACATGGGAACAAGCTCCAGGCCCAGGCTGAACTTACCGACTCGGAGTGCACCAATGAGTACACAGGGAGAAATGTATTTTCCGTGCTGAAAATTCAATCACAACATTACAGGTAGACCCATATTACTCACCTCTACCTGTAATAGTTGTGCAATACACATTGAAATTATAGGTTTAACTATTGTGCAAAACTTGTTGCTTCCCCCTTTGGAAGCATTCTACATCACTATTGTGCATTACAAGTAGAACACAGCCACTTTTGATTACCTCATTAGTACAGCCACATCTCCATGATTATTTTTGAGACAAATCTAAGATCTGAACCTACCCCTGGCTTCTGGCCCATCAAGCAGGCACAGAAGCTGCTTACATAAGCGCTTGGAAGCGATCAAACCATTCCAAAAGTAGTCTACTACTCCTCCCACATTTCCCAATTGGAAATCTCCTCACATGTATGTTTTCCCTTTATTCCCCTTTATTCCCCTGGGTTCCTATGATGATATATAGTAGATACATCATGTATATAGTCTAGTCTATGGTTCTGACCGCTTGAATGATGTCTGAAAGTGCTTGACAAGGTAGATATTCAAATAGGGATGAAAAACAAAAACATATCCGGATTTTTGACATATTGAACATGTATGTCTAAATATTGTGTACCAAGCTACCCTTAGTATATGTCTATGACATATCCCAAGCCCAAGTTCTTGGGAAAAGACCTGAGGAAGTTATGTCATATTCTCCTTCTCCCCCTTTTCTGGGTCAAGAAAGCTTCTCTATTGACTGGGATGCTTGAGTATGGCTGGGGGACCATTCCTATATATATTACCTTCAGTCTGACCACTGCAACCCTTCCCTGAAGCCTGGAAAACACTCTGAGAACGCTTTTTCACTTTCTGCATAAAAGAGAAATAAAAGCTACCATACAACATATGGGTTCAGGGCAGCTATCTAGACTTCTTCTACAGCATTGAATACATATGGGACCAGTTTCCTGTATCCTCTGATGATGAGTGGAAGCCAGGGAAAGTGAATTGAACATGTGGGAAGCGTGGGAAAGAAAGTGAGAACTTAGGAGACTTTAGAAAACACACTATTATAGCTTCCAAAATCCATTTAGAAATATTGTAACCAGTAGGTTAGACATATATATACTAGACAGACTAGGCTGTAGTCATTTTTCATCTTTGGGACTTCTTGAATCACTGTTCCTGAATAATTATCCTATAACTACTTACCTTTACCCAAGTGTATTCATTGCAAACTATAGATATACTCTTATTCTTGTATAAATTTTCGCACTTTTTACCTTTAGCATGTTTAAACATTTCCAAAATGTTGTAAATATGTTGGTATGATATATACCTGACTTTCTACTATTTAAAATATATCTAAATGGATTGTGGAAGCTATAATAGTGTGTTTTCTAAAGTCTCCTAAGTTCTCACTTTCTTTCCCACGCTTCCCACATGTTCAATTCACTTTCCCTGGCTTCCACTCATCATCAGAGGATACAGGAAACTGGTCCCATATGTATTCAATGCTGTAGAAGAAGTCTAGATAGCTGCCCTGAACCCATATGTTGTATGGTAGCTTTTATTTCTCTTTTATGCAGAAAGTGAAAAAGCGTTCTCAGAGTGTTTTCCAGGCTTCAGGGAAGGGTTGCAGTGGTCAGACTGAAGGTAATATATATAGGAATGGTCCCCCAGCCATACTCAAGCATCCCAGTCAATAGAGAAGCTTTCTTGACCCAGAAAAGGGGGAGAAGGAGAATATGACATAACTTCCTCAGGTCTTTTCCCAAGAACTTGGGCTTGGGATATGTCATAGACATATACTAAGGGTAGCTTGGTACACAATATTTAGACATACATGTTCAATATGTCAAAAATCCGGATATGTTTTTGTTTTTCATCCCTATTTGAATATCTACCTTGTCAAGCACTTTCAGACATCATTCAAGCGGTCAGAACCATAGACTAGACTATATACATGATGTATCTACTATATATCATCATAGGAACCCAGGGGAATAAAGGGGAATAAAGGGAAAACATACATGTGAGGAGATTTCCAATTGGGAAATGTGGGAGGAGTAGTAGACTACTTTTGGAATGGTTTGATCGCTTCCAAGCGCTTATGTAAGCAGCTTCTGTGCCTGCTTGATGGGCCAGAAGCCAGGCATAAGAGGTAAGGAAGCATGAACCAATTTGGGTGTGCTTCTATTGGTGATTCTCATTCTCAATGCAGAGTGATGCAAGAGTGATGCAACACCATTAGAGCTGTGTCTTTTGCACAACACTTTGTACAGTGACTCCCAAAACCGTTACAATGTTTAACCCCAATGCAGTGCACGAAGCACACTGCAAACACCCGTGGGAATATCACTTAGCATTGGTGAGATAAATGATAGCACACACTCCTGGCTGCCTATAGGTACCTGGATCATGTGATTTGACCAAGTGGCTGTGGAGATATGGCCAATTTAAAACAGGAACCACATTGTAACAGTTTTGTCACTTTTGTTAATAGATAGGGTATTTGGTATATATCAATACTTGGTGTATCCTCCTTTGGCTTTAAGCACTGCCTCAATCCTCCTAGGCATGCTTTCAATCAATTTCTGACACACCTCAGCTGGTATCTTGTCCCATTCCTCCTGAGTCCTTTTCCATAATTCCTCTATCCCCTTAGGAGGGTTTTCATACTCTGCAAGCTTCCTTTTGAGGTAAAGCCAAATATGTTCTATGGGGTTAAGATCTGGAGACTGTGCAGGCCATACCATAGTTCTGAAATCCTGTTCTTCTAGCCACTCCTTGACCCTTCTGCAAGTATGCTTTGGGTCATTGTCCTGTTGAAAGATGATATCAGGAGGATTAAGACCATCAAACTCCAGGGAAGCCTGGAGCTCATCCTTCAAAATTTGAAGGTAAAGGTCACCATCCATCCTACCATCAATCTTAGTGGCATATCCAATGCCATCCCAAGTCATACAGCCCCATAACATTAGAGAACCCCCCCCAAACTTGAGAGTTCCTTCAACCAACCTGTCACTAAGGCCCTCTCCTGCCTTTTTCCATGCCCATTTGCAACCATCTGACCCAAGGCAATTGATCTTAGTCTCATCAGACCATACTACCTGTTTCCAGTCCTCCAGAGTCCAATATTTATGAGCATGGGCAAAGTCCAACCAAGCCTTGCGATGCTTGGCAGAGAGTAGAGGTCATTTGGACTTGACTACAGCCTTTATACCAACTTTTTTCAAGTGACGACGAACCATGTTAGGATGAAGAGGCTGATTGGTGATAGTGGAGAGGGCTTTGGTGACTTGGACTGCATTCTCCGCCTTATTGCTAGAGATAAGACAAATAGCATGGCAGACATTGGCATCAGAAAGCTTTGCTGGGCAACCTCCAATGGACTTCTGAAGGTCAAAATGCTCCTTGGAACAAAGCCTCCAGATAGCAGCAGTGCTGACACCTGCGCTAGAGGCAATGGAGTGAATGGAATGGCCAGAATCAAGTTGAGAGAGAATGGTATTTTTTTGAGTGACAGAGAGAGATCGCATGATGGTAGTGGTTGAAAGACAAGAAGCATGGGAACATATTTAGACTCAGACACTATGTTTATGTGTGTATCTTTGTTTGTAGAACCAAATATGACCAACAATCCTTTTGTTTTATTAAGATCCTATTAAATATTATAAAAGTGACAAAACTGTTACAATGTAGTTCCTGTTTTAAATTGGCCATATCTCCACAGCCACTTGGTCAAATCACATGATCCAGGTACCTATAGGCAGCCAGGAGTGTGCGCTATCATTTGTCTCACCAATGCTAAGTGATGTTCCCACGGGTGTTTGCAGTGTGCTTTGTGCACTGCATTGGGGTTAAACATTGTAACAGTTTTGGGAGTCACTGTATTGCTCTTGTAATAAAATTGCTGCAATAAAATTACAGGGTAGCCTCGAGTTGTCTGGTTTTCAGGAAACCCAGATGATCTGCAGTGACAGAGTCATGGTGGTGAGCAACAATTTGTTGGCATAACTTGAGGTTTGGGGGAACATACATGTGGCCCTGGTAAGTCAGGACGCCTGCATCATATTTCCAGTCGGAGAGGCGAGTGTGGAAGGACGTGGGAAGGCCCCTGTCCATAGCATTCAAGGTGTTGAGGACTAGAGGGTTGTTGACTGAGGACATAGCGATGAGCAATTGAAGGTCCATGGTGATAAGATTGACGAAGGCATCATCAGGGAGAAGAGTAATGTGCTTGTTGTCAGAATCCGAAGTGACGTGGTCAGGTCACCAAGAGAGTGTGTCAGGACCGTCAAGGAGCTTCCTGAGGACATGGGAGAATGTCAAGTCAAAGTCTGCAAGGTCAAGGAGCCATCTGGCTTGATGGCAATTCAGGTTTTGGGGTTAATGGAAGTACATCAAGTTTTTGTGGTCTGAGAAGACCATCACCGGGTGTGCACTTCCTCATAAATGGTGGTGCCATGCTTTAAGGGATTGGATCACTGCCAGAAGCTCTCTGTCGTAGATATCGTAATTTTGTTCTGCTGTGTTGAATGACTGAGAGAGGTATAGGGTTCTGATGGGTATCAGAGCTCATACCCATACCCATACCCACCAAAAACCCATACCCACGGCATGGGTGTGGGTTTTCCTGTGGGTATCAAAAACCTTACCCATGGGTATACCCATGGGTTTAGTAGTACCAAGCCTAAACTATAGACTAAACCTTGTTCTAAACATCATATCTATACTCATTCTGCTATCTTATACCTTATCCTAACTTAGCTAAACCTCACTCACTCATGGTAAGCCATCATCATCATCACCCTCACCTTGCTATGGACCCACTGTACCCACGCCGTGGGTATGGGTATGGGTATCCAAAGTTCAACCCATACCCATACCCATGGGTATAAAATCCACAACCCATGTGGGTTACCCATACCCACGCAGATCCCTAGAGAGGTAGGAACAAGGTTTCCAGTTGCCATTGATGTCGGTTTGGAGGAGTACTCCACTGGTGGCGAATTTGGAAGCGTCTATAGCAATGGTGAATGGGCAAAAGGTGTCGGGGAATTTGAGGACAGGGTCAGTGGTGAAGGCGCTTTTAAGACGTTCAAAGGCTGTGATTTGGGGAGTATCCCAAGTCCAAGGGGCATCCTTTTTGGTAAGGTTGACTGTTACGATAGTCCCAGGTAGGGCCTAGCGTAGATGCAAAAGCGCTAAGTACCAAGCGGCTGCGATAACTCAAACAACCACCACTTGATACATGGCGCGCTGTAGAGTTCAAGGAGGAGTATTGGTCAGCGGATTGCTACCAGTGAGACGAGTTAGAACTTAGGATGTTGCCTAAGAGCGTCCTGTTGGGAATCTATACCCGAAGGACCAAGACTGCCCCTTGCGATCGGGGTGGACCGAGGTGCTGGACATTGGTCGCAGCGACGAGGGATGGCTTAGGTTAAGCCCGAAGAGGAGCAGTGATACTAGCTAGATTGCGTAGATCAAGACTGAGGTACATGGGTATCACTGCGCCGTATTTATACTACGAAAGTAGTGCGCGGACCAATAGTCTAAAAGGGTGGCCATGAAGAGCGGAATAGACAAAGGGCCAAAAGGAGTCGTGCGGGGTGGAAGCCTTGGACAGACGAAGGTTCAAAAGGTAAATCACAGGAGCTGTCTAAATGACAGCGGAGAAGAAGGGGATCCTTACCGGATTGGGAAAAGGAAGAAGGAAGCGACGACGGAACAATGGGTTGGGCCAGAGTCGCGTAATCGGATCAAGCGGAAGAAGAAAGAAGGAAGCGGGGCAAAGGGTTAAGCCCTTGCTGAGTAATCCGAGACAAGGGTAAGCCTTGCGGATAGAACGTAGAAGGTACCTATGGTACCGAGTGTAGTGAAAGTAGCAAGAAAAGTAAAGCAAAAGATGAATCGTAACATTGACAAGGGGTTGAGCAATGGTGGAGTAATTAGGGATGAACTGTTGGTAGAAGTTGGCAAACCCCATGAACAATCAGACGTCTCGTAGTTTAGTGGGGGTAGGCCAATCAGCTATACCCACAACTTTTATTGGGTCCATGGTGAGTTTGCCAGGGCGAGTGATCATACCGAGATATTCCACTTCGGTGGTGGCAAAGTGGCATTTTTTGAGTTTGAGGTGAAGGTTGAGTTCCTTCATACAGGCAAGAACATGTTTGGTGCACTCAGTATGTTTGGCTTCATTGTCAGAAAAGATCAGGAGGTTGTCCATGTAGATGACAAGCCACCCTTTGGCAATCATATCACAGAAGGAATCATTCATGAAGTGTTGGAACGTTGCAGGGGAATTGGTCAGTCCAAAGAACATGACTGTGGGTTCAAAGAGGCTGCGATGGGTGATGAACGCAGCTTTCCACTGGTGCCCATCTTTAATTTGGACATTGTTGTAGCCCCATCGGACGTCGAACTTGGTAAAAAGCTTGGCATCCTTAAGCTTATCAACGAGGTCAGAGATGAGGGGGAGAGGGCATGCATCGTGAATGGTATGTTTGTTGATATAGCAGTAGTCTTGGCAGGGATGAAGCTTACCATCCTTTTTCTTGACGAAGAAGAAAGGGGAGGCCTGGGGAGAGTTTGAGGGATGGATTTTGCCATTGGCCAGATGTTCATCAATGAATTCATCTGTGGCTTTCTGCTCATCTGGGGATAAAGGGTAGACCTTCCCCACCTTGGGTTTGAACAAGTCTTTGAGGTGGATTTTGTGGTCACAAGATTGGGATGGGGGCATTTGGTTGAATGGTTCTTTTGCAAACACAGATTCGAACTTGGCGTACTCTGGAGGGAGGGATACTTTGGCCTTGGGTGCCACCACGGCAAGAGAGGTGATGTTTGTGAGTTTGTCAGGCAGGGTGGTTTGAACAAAGCATTGTCCGGCGCGCATGACATGGTTTACAGAGTTTTGTACCAAGCCAATCATGAAATGATGGCCGGTTTGCATATTTAGGTAGTCATAGAGCTTGCCATTCCAGATGGGATCTATGTCAAGGTAACAGACCAGGCAGTTTGGCGGAGGGTGAGTGAGTGAGTTTAGTGGAATGGTGGGGTTTGTTGGTGATGATAGGAGGAAGATTGGTCTGGGGAGGGGATATAGTGATGGTTTTGGTGACCCAGTCGATGACTGGGTTGGTCGCTTTAAGCCAGGGAAGTCCGAGGATGACATTTTCGGAACCACAATGGATAATGTGGAATTTTACATGCTGGAGTATCCTGCCAAGCGTGATTCACAGGGTGGTGGTGAATTTGATGTCACCGTTTTTGTTCATGGTGGCATCTACATTCCTGACTGGGATTGGGTTCAGGAGACGTTCTTTTGGGAACTTGTTCTTCTGGATGAAATGCCAGTCAATACAGTTAATCCTGGCTCCTGAGTCTATGACAGCACAGGTGTTGACATCTTTCGAGGTAGTAGTAGCATTCAATCTAACGGGGATTTGCATAGATTGGGAGGATAATTCAGCTACTAGTACATTGCTATGAGAAGTGGAAGATACTGGTGTCGAAGTGGTCTTCCTTCTTAAAAACCCGTGACCGGAGTGGTCACCTTGTTGACACTAATGGCATCTTTGTCATCATCTTCTTCGATTTCGACGAATGTCAGGACAGGTTTGGGTTTTGGCTCAGTTTTCCACACTTTCTTTGCGAGGGTAGGAGATTTAGTCACGAAGATGGGACAGGAGGTGGTTCAGTGTCCAGGTTGTCTACACTGGAAGCAGAGGTTTTGGTTGACACAGCACTTTCGTTCAGTGTTAGTCATCTTGGGGACGCGGACTACGTCTACGTCCATAGCATCAGGGTCCTGTTCCTTCTTCTTGGGTGGTTCATGGAAGACAACTGCCAAGGTTGGCTTCTTGTTTTGTTGGGTGATCTCGTCAGTGCGCTCCCACTGGGTTTTGAAATGGATGGCTTGGGTATACCACTTATCTATGGTGGTGGGTACCATGTCCATTCCCTGGATCCTTCTCATAAGCGAAGGTGGAAGCCCCACAGCGAAGAAGTTGATTAGGACCGAGTCAGATCCAGTGAGTCCAGCGGTGACGACTTTGTTTCAGAAGGTGGAGATGTAGGAGGGGACATTGTTGTTTTTGGTGGCATGGGTGGTGAATAACCAGGCAATGGTGTCTCCCTTGGTATCGTGGTGTTCGACATCCTTTTGGAATTCTACTTGCCAGTTGGACCATGTTCTGAAGGATTGGAGGGTGAGGGACTTGGCATGGAAGGTGTCTGCCCAGGTTTTAGCAGATCCGTCAGTCATGAACAATAGGGCAAAGGCTACCTTTTTGTTATTGGTGTTGTAAACCTCTTTGTTGACGAAAAGGTAGGTAGCGACATCGTTGAGCCAGGGGATGGCTTGATCGTAGGTTCTGTCAAATGCAGAGGGTTTGCCCAGACAGAGTTCAACTGGTTTGTTGTGACTCATGGTTGGGGCGAATGTTGTTCGTGGGGGTGCTAGGGTGCTGATTATGCTAGGGTTTGGGTTCTGGATGGATGGTGGGCCTGGGTTGGAATAAGTCGGGATGACGGGTGATCCAATGGTGGCAAGACTGGGTAAGTCTAGAGATGCGGTGAGACGACTAGCTAGTTGCTGAGTTTCGTCTTCTGATTCAGAGTGGTGGACATTGATGTCCGGGTTATTCTCCTGCTGTTCAGAAGACGGTGATGAGGGTTCAGGGTTATTGTCCAATTGATCGGAGGGTGGGGGGTTGGGACGAGAGGGGCGTCCTGAAGAAATGATGGGCAGCTAACTGCACAAAGGCAGGCTGATAAGGAAGTCTTGTTCTTATGTTATGGTAGTTCCGGGTAGGACCTAACATAGCTGCAAAAGCACTAAGTAACAAGTGGCTGTGATAACTTGAACAACCACCACTTGATGCATGGCGTGCTGAAGAAGTATTAAATGGGCTAGTGTGACAGGACCAGGATTAGTGGAACGGTCAGATGGAAAGAAAAGGGATGGGTGTGAGTATGACTCGTCCCAAGGGGTTCTGAGGTTGGAGACAAAGTGTCAAGGCGTTGACAAGAGCTTTGAAAGCAATCCGGACACATTCCTGGGTGAAACCATATGAGGATTGACAAAACCAGCCGAAACGCGGACAGTTGGATAGTTTGGCGACAAGGCAGAGACTCAAGCACAATGGCAATCGAGTACGAGTAAGGGCAGATAGAAAGATAGTTAAATGGACGAGGCAACTTAGAATGTGAGAAAAACTGGGATTGAAAGATGAAATTTTTATTTACGAACACAAATTTTATAGTCTCAGGTATTCCTGGGACTTTTACAGCGGATGAAGTATCAAATAAATAAGGAAAGTGTACATATATAGAGCTGTCTCTCATGGAGATCAACCTGTGAAAAGGAAAACAATGTTCTTATAACCAATTGGATACATGTCGATAACACGGAACTGTCTGAGAAGAATCTAAGAAGGTATGAAATAACATGGAAATTGGACACAAGAGAGTTGATTAGTGTGCATCGTGTGATCTCAATCAAGTGACCTGATTTGGTCACCTTGCACAGAAACATGTAGGAACGAAAAACCAAACATACGAATATGGGTTGGATCCACTCAGATGGACATGGGACTGCGATGGACAGATAGGACAATCAATATGGGGAGTCTGGGCATCCTGTAAACAAAGCGGGAATATGGGTTTATCACCTCAAGGGGTCATTGACTCCTACACCCAACAAGGACTTGAATACTGACTGTCCTCAGTCAGTCACGTGACACCCACAAATGCTGACCTTGAACTGGTGACTGGGATCAGCCACATATTAAAGCCTCACATTGGCCGTCCACTCTTTCGACAAGTTTCCTCTCCTCCCAATTCGCTACTCATTGCCATGTCTCTTACATCCCTTGACTCCATCCTTGCATTCACAGACTCTCCCATCAATGAGGTGACTGTCAAGGTTGAGAAGGGCCTTGCACAAGGAAAGGATCGGATTGCGGCTGTGGCACTGGCAGTGCCAGATGATAAGGAGGAGCTACAAGAAGAACAGGAGGGATGGTGCCAGGAGTGGCAATGGTGTAGGAGTTAGATACTCCCTACGGTTGTGGGATACATTTTCCTCGCTCTTCATCATGTCATATCACCTCCTGTCTCATCCGCCATTGACTTCGTGTCAGCCTGGTTTCATTCCTAGCATTTACAGATCATCCGAATCCAATCCAAGTCCAATCCGAGTCAACGCAATCCAATCCGGTTCCATCATATGTATTCCGCTTCATCCGATTTGACTTGTTCTACTTGATTTGGCCTTATTAAGGTCATTACTATCCTAACACCTTTTCTTTCTTTGTCATCTACAAGGTTTGACACTCCTTCTTAGCATACTCACCCTATGTCGATC
This sequence comes from Chiua virens, assembly GCA_019787685.1. Classification (NCBI taxonomy): domain Eukaryota; kingdom Fungi; phylum Basidiomycota; class Agaricomycetes; order Boletales; family Boletaceae; genus Chiua; species Chiua virens. The sequence continues at coordinate 190,813 of JAHNUO010000030.1, forward strand.
CTGTACACTTACTTAGGGTTGGATTACCTTTAACAGTCCTGGGTTATGCCCAGGACTATAAAACCATGTTTCTAACACAAAAATATCGTCTTTCTGTGTTCAGGAGATCTCCTGTTTACTCTCCCGTGTGTGAGTGAGCTGGATAGTTTTTCTTTTACCTTGTCCTATTGTTCCTCTGCATCTCATCTACTTGAAACAATACTCTCATTGCCTTGACTCCACCCGGATACTTTTACATTGACCACTTTTCATTCCAGATCGTTCAGCAGCCTCTAGGACTCTTAGACAAACCCGAACCCTTCATCCCCTCAAATATAACCCCCTTGGGACGAACCTATCGCCCCACCTTTCTTCATATTGCCTATTATTAGTTTTCTACAACGGGCTTTGGTACCTTGCGAATTTCTTAGAGTTGATCAGGTATTAACTGAATTTGTAGGAGCATCTGAATACCACCCTTAGCCAGGCTAAGTTGCACAGTGTTTCCTGCCGCCTCAGTGACGTGACAGTGAAGATGATGCACGAAGCAACCACATTTGTTCATACATGGCAGGGCGAAGTAGCTCAATGTGCGGATGCTCAGAGACAACAAGCCACCTTAGGCAAGGCAATGGGGTCCAGGTCGTTCAGATCCACTTTGCTTCTGGGTGATTCAGTTGCAGGGACAGGCAAGACCGTTGAGGTCAAGGCTGGCAGGAAGCGCAAGGTGAGACCACTGTTACCTCAGGTATTTCACTCTGTTAACGGTTCTTTTCAGCGGTCCGCTCGAAAGGCTGCTATGAATGAGAGCCTGTGTGACAAGGAGGAGGTGGTAGTCGTGGGTCTGCTTAAAATTCCAGATCATATGGTTCATGACCCAGCGTGTGAGATGTGCGCTTGGACTAGTAAGTTGTGCGCAGGGATTCTGGGTCACACTTGTGATCCTTGCTTCAAAGCCAAGGGCTGGTGCAACAAGTCAAGTGGTCGGGGCATAAAGAGTGGGCCGTCGGTTGAGAAGTGGAAACTAGCAGATCCTAAGGCCAAGGCTGCAGGTAGGACCTCTCTCCTCAGATTGCATCAACTCGGCTGATCTTTTTCATAGCGTTACCTGTTACCAAGGTTACCATCCCGGCTCACAAGGCCATGGTTGATCCTTCACCCACATCTCCTCCAACACCGGATTCGCCCAAGCTGCTCTTCTACGAGTCCAAGCCCATGTCTCCACTCCCTTTTCAAGATGGGGGGGAAGAAGCATCAGCAAACCGACCTTCATCTGGACAGTTTCTGACAGAAAGGTTCCCAACTGGCTAGAACTGGACAGATTTTCGAAAAAAAATCCTGCCTCTAAACTTCTTCTCAAAATTTCACAAGGTAAAATTTCCATCAAATGGAGCCAATTGAGATAGTTTTTGTGAGCCTAGACATTGATTTGCTCATGTAGCAAGCCCAGACTTTCAACAGTGTGAAGGCTGTTCCACTGATGAGTAGAGTTGCCCAAGAAGAAGTCTAAGACTGGCTCACTGTCTGAGCCTTACGATGAGGTGGACAATATCCAGCGTGCTATTCTCTCTCTGGAGGCAAAGTTCCTGTTGACCCCAGGTCCTTCTTCAAGGAGCTCCAGGCTTGTGCTTCGGCCATGGAATTGTACGTCGCTTCGCAGCAGGGAGAACTGGATAGGGTAAAGCTGGCATTTGGAATGTCTTGAGTCGTTTCCAGCCCGTCCCTACTTGTATGATAGCGTATAGTCGATATCTGTATCCATATCCATGTCCATGTCTGTGTCCATGTCTGAGTGAGATCCCTAAGTATGAAAACAAAGATTAGAAGGGTAACGACACAATATGAATGAAAAGAGATCTGAATGAATGACACCTGAGCACAGGGTTCCACCCATCTTGTTCTTCAGTTGTCTATCACGTCTTTGCCTACTTTTGTAGCCCTTATCATCTATATCAGTCAAAAGCGGATCAGTAAAACTATCACCAGGTCAAAACGTGTGTGTGCCCCATCACGTGTTCGAAGATGAAAATCTAGGTATTAGTTCATTGGGGCAAGAGGGGAAATGGATAGATGTCTGTTTTTCAGTTTTTCAGGTTTTTCTTTGTTTATGGTTTTTTAGATCTTTTTGGTCTGAATGAGCAAGAAAGCGGAGGTTGTGAGTGAGTGCAGTTCTATGGGGTATCATAAGACTTTTTATTTGCTTGGATATCATTTTTCTTTGAAATCAAGTACACCAGACGAAACCTGGAGAGCACTGGACTAAACCCAGGATAGAATAAATACATATCAGGTGGTATAAGGGAGACGGTAACGACAGAAGGCTAGTCTTGGGAGACATCACCCTACATCTTCCTCAGCATCAGAGTGGTCATATTCCTCATCACCTATTCCGGTCAGTTCAGTAACCAGAATAGTGATTTTCGTCTGTGGAAAGTAAGGTAGCAAGCAGAATACCGCATACCTCAGTTTTGAAATGGTGCCGTTGTAGGGAATAGGTATTCCCTGTGCTCGCATAGCACGTTTCCGCACCCTGTTGTCACCCGATCCCAATCCTGATCTGTCTGCTTGTGCGAACTCATCCGGATTGCTGTATCCACACCCGTTTTGCCTCGGACTCTTTTATTTTATGTTTGATGCTCCTTATTCGTACTTAGCATTGGCTAGACCATGTCATGCAGCCCTTGCAGGGACATTCGGGTGCCTCTTGAACTTTATACCGTACAAAAACCTTCTTCTTTTATCATTATCCTTAGGACAAGTCTGAGGGTATTCCTGAGGACTATAAATTCACTGTATTGACAAAAATACAGTAGCTTTTGCCCGTGTGCATCTGTCTCACATCGTTTTCAGTCGACATTTGTTTTCTCTCACTCTCCTCATATTTTCTCGATCCAGATCGGACTGCCATGTCCACTTTTCTATCCGTTTTAATCTGGATTCGCCCCAGATTCATCTCGGACTACTCAAAAACCATTTCTCGTCATTCACCAACTCAGCATTGTCCCTGGGTCAAACGGAATCGGATTCCTTCACCCTCTTTTCTATTTCTTTCAATCCCCCTGAGTATTGCACTACAGCCGGGATTAATTACCTTCAACTGGAGCCCACCGCGAGGGACTTCCAGAAGTTGGTACAGACGACGACAACCAATCCACTCATTATTCACCTCACTCACGACATACCTTCACTTCACTTCTCAGAAAATTCTCGCCTCGGTTAACACCTCCTTGCATAGCATCCGAATCGCCCCTATTGAACCCTGCACCACTACCCTTACGCCACCACAGAACTCTAAGTGACGTCAGACAAGTCAGACAACACACCTGTCACAGTGCACGGCAACCTGTGCCACCATCCAAATCGTTACTATGCCATCACCTGGATATCTCCTACAGCTGCCCTTCCAGACTGCCCCTAGTGCCCCACGTTTTGATGCAACCATTCCATCACAGTTACCTGCCTTTTTGAAATATGTCGATCAGCTAGCTACGAGCATTGGACTCATGGACGCACAGAAGATTAATACAGCCATCTGGTATGCCTACCCAGAAGACGCCAAGCTATGGCAGACATCGCAGCAAGTACTTGCAGCACAGCCAGATTGGTCAACATTCGTAGCAGATGTCCAGCACTGGTACTCATCATATGATGATGACTACCCACTTTACGTTCCAGAACCATCCATCGACATCATCACTGACTCCATCCTTGCCTCAGCATCCACCTCATTGAATCTAGCAGATCACACGCTGCAAAGTGATTCCATCCGGGTCTATTCAAGGATAGTAGAATGCAATCCTGAGCAATCCAGTAATGTCTCAATTGAACCCGTCTATGCTGATCCACCTCTCACAGCTGTCAAATTTGCAGTACCGCATGCCGAAACACAGGAGCAAGATGAACCAGATTGCCCCAACACATCTCACCCACTATACTCACTCTCCTCAGGCACAATCGCTCTGCCACCAGACATACTCATGCATACATCAATCCGGACGTTCTTGGATCCATCATCACGACCAATCCAACCACCTTTGCCCTCTTTGGATACGTTGCAACCTGACTCATCCACCCCATCACTCTCACCATTGACCACACCAACCTTGCCACCTCTGTCACCTCAGATGACTATGAAGTTGCCACCGATGAACCTCACACCACCACTTACCCATCTGTCACATAGTACCGGATTGCAGCTCAGCAGATTGACGTTTTCGGCTATGACAAAACGGCCAACCGGGCGCATACTCTCATCCCACTCACTTCCCTCTCACCCACCTGGCTTAGCATGACCATCTCACTTGCCTCCAGAAGACACAACTGTGTTATCACCACCGGATCCACCATCATCACCATCCGTTCACAATAGCAGCACGCCAGCCACGTCACTGAAAACATCTATCCGGATAGCTTGGATCATGTCGGATCCATCACCACCCGCATTGCCCAGTCGGTCTCTCATCCCTAAAGCTGTCTGTTACGATAGTTCCGGGTAGGACCTAACGTAGCCGCAAAAGCGCCAAGTACCAAGTGGCTGCGATAACTCAAACAACCACCACTTGATACGTGGTGCGCTGAAGAGTCGAACGAGGATTTCTGGTCAGCGGATTGCTACCAGAGAGACGAGTGAAAACTCAGGCGTTGCTGAGAGTTGTCCGGTTGGGAATCTATACCCGAGGGACGGTCAAGTGTCGAGTGGTGACTGCGATGAGTCCGAGTGTTGGGTCAAGGGACGACGAGAGAAGTCCCTGGTCGAGTGTACACAAGGAAGGTTCCTTAGTGGAGCAGTGATACTCAGCTAGTATTGCGGAGATCAAGACTGAAGCTACAGGAGTATCGCTGCGGGGTATTTATACTACGAGAACTGCGCACGGACCAAGTAACTAAAAGGGGAAGGCCAGAAGAGCGGAAGGGCGAAAGGCCAAAAGGAGTGCGCAGTAAATCAAAAAGGGAATCGTACGATGCGACTGCAACGGACGATGATGAAGATGAAAAGACAAATGCGAAGCCATCGGATGATGACGAGAAATGAATGAGTAAGAGCGATGCCATCGGAAGATGACAAGAAAAGAAGAACGTAAGCACTCGGGTAATGCCGGTGCTGGGTTACAAAGGTAAAAAGGGAACGAGTACGGATGAACGTACGAGGATACCTAGGTATCGAGTGAAGTGAAGAAGTACAAGAGAGACGAAAGAAAGAAATTGTAACATTACCCCCGGAGTACGATCAAAGCACCAAGCGAAGATCATCTCTAGAAATCGAACGCATCACGGACAGGACTGCCGGTGATATTGGCGTAGCCCACGTCGTCGATGGGGTCATCATATGGGGAGATCGAGCGTCGGTCAGGAGACGCAGAACGTTGTCGCGCATGGCGGCGGGCTCGTTGAGGTGGGGGTACAGGGAGTACGGAGCGGCCATTGCGGCGTGACGAAGAAGACGTGTTCGTCGAAGAGGACGACGTGGACGGGATGGCGGGTCGAGGGGAACGCCGTCTCCAAGTATTTCCGGCGGCCACGGGAGTAAGCCGGTTGGCAAGGGGGATGCGAGAGCGTACCCGAGGAGGTCGTCCAGGGCAGCGGGACTGGATGTGGCCGGGTGCCCAAGTGAGACAAATGGGGCATTGATACATGGGGCATTCGACGCGGATGTGGCCGAGCTTTCGGCACTCAAAGCAGGCCTCGTGGTATCAAGGGTGATCGTCGGGGAGGGATATCTGACCGGTCCGAAACATCAGTTCGGCCTCGGCGCGGTTACAGGCAAGCATCTCTTCCTCGGTGAAGGGGGTCGAGGATGCTGATGGGGTGGACGTGGGACGAGAGGGAGGAGCCATGTGGCGGGCGAGGTCCGCTTGGTAGCGGTGGAGATCTTCCAGGAATTCGCCCATTTGCATCTGGTGGAGGGTGTGCTCGATGTAGGCACGGATGCGATCATGGATCTGTCCAGTAACGGCGGAAAGGAGGTGGGAGTGACGGTCTCGACCAAGCAGGTCGGATTGGACGAAGGTGAGGCGCTCGCATTGGAGGTAAGCGAGATAAAGGGCGTTGAGCGGCGAGTTTAGGTCAAGGTGGTGCTCGATGGGGAAAGCCATCGCGGGATCTAGGATAAGTTCGCGCATGCGGCGAAAATACTCGGGGGTAGAGGAGGAGGAACGGATAGTGTGCGAGTGGTACGGCAGGTCTACTGCCTGGAGAGGAGAATGAACGCGACGAGGGCGCTCAGTAGGAACAGGCCATTGAGAAGGAGCTCCCCATCCTGCGGAGGCAACTGCTGAAACAGCTGGGGAAGGGGGTCGGGTGGACTCTGTGAGAGAGGACTCGGTGGAGAGGGTGGAAACATTTGACGTAGGGGTCGCCGGTGGAGGGAGAGGACAGTGAGGGATGGACGCGGTAGGGGTGAAGACGGGAACCGAGTGGATAATCTCGTTTTCGAAGTCTGGGGTTGAGCAAGAGCGGTAGGTCATTATCGCCTTGACAGAGACTGGTGGTGGTGGTCGAAGAGGGGAACGAGTTGGTCTAGGTGGGGGAAAGTCCTTGGGATGGGTGCGCTTATAAGCGTCTACCGTTTCCTTGGCGTTCCCTAAGTTGGATTCGGGTTCCCATGAGTCATCGGCGGCGGAGTATCCCTTCCATCGGATCAGGAACTTGCGGTTGAGCGGGTTCCGTGTGTGACGTAAGATCCGTTCAATTTCGTATTCCTCTTCTCCGGCAACAAGGTCAGGTGGGGGTTTCGGGAAGTTAGGACCGTAGGTTTCCGTTTCGCGATAGGGCGATAACAGAGAAGCATGGAAGACCGGATGGATCTTCCAGGTCTTAGGGAGGCGGAGTCGGTAGGTGAGCGGAGACAGGACTTCCGTAATGGAAAAAGGTCCTTCTCGGCGAGATGCGAGTTTCGGGGAAATGAGTTCCCGTTTCAGGTTTCTGGCTTCGAGCCATACTTGGTCTCCTTTAGCAAATGGTTTGAATTTGCGGAAGGATCGAGCTTTCATAGCTTGGCGAGCGAGTTCGTGTGCTGCGAGGGCTTCGTCTCGGGCAGCGGAAAGAGCGTCAAGGCGTTCCTTGACGGCGGGGAGGTTGGTGTCGGCGATGATCGTGGGTAGTGGACGGGGTTCGTATCCCATCATCAGGAAGAATGGCGACTTGCCGGTGACGGAGTGAGGGCGGTGGTTGTGCGCGAATTCGGCCATGGGAAGTAGATCGGCCCATTTCTCCGGATTGTTCTGGCAATACATGCGGAGATATGTTTCGACTTCCTGGTTGACTCGTTCCGTCTCACCATCGGATTGGGGATGATAGGCGGTTGACAGGGAAAGGCGGTATCCGATAAGCCGGGAGAGCTCTTTTGCGAAAGCAGAAGCGAACTGCGGGCCGCGGTCGGAGATTATCTTGTCATAGAGGCCGAATCGGGTGTAAACCTTGTGGAAAAAGAGACAGGCTATGCCTGCCGAGTCGGCGGTTTTCACTGTTGGGCAAAGAATTACCCCCTTCGTAAGGCCGTGGTCGACCACGACCATGAGAGAATCGTAGCCCTCCGCCGAGACGGGAAGATCCGTGATGAGATCCACGGATACATTCTGGAAGGGACGGGAGCAGGCGGAGGGGATCGGAGACAAAGGAGGGGTGGTCGGGTGGGTGTTGACCTTGTGCTGTTGGCAAGCGGCACATCCGGAGACGTAGGAGCGAACAAAGGAGGCAAGGCCGGGCCACCAAAATTCGGCGGCGACGAGTTGGCGAGTTTTCAAATAACCGGGGTGACCGGCTGAGTGGGAGTCGTGGTGACGAGCAACGATTTGCTGCCGGAGTTCGAGATTGGGGGGAACATAGACACGGCCCTGGTAGGTCAGGACGCCGGCGTCGTATTTCCAATCAGAGAGGCGGGCCCGGAAAGAGGACGGGAGACCACCGTCGAGGGCGTTCAAGGTGTCGAGGATGAGGGGATCGTCGACGGACGACTTAGCAATCAACGACTGTAGGTCAAGAGTGACTAGGTTGACAAAGACGTCGTCGGGGAGAAGGGTGACGTTCTCATTGTCCGAGTCGGAGGTGATGTGGTCGGGGCGCCGTGAGAGTGCATCCGGGCCATCGAGGAGTTTCCCTGGGACATGGGAGAAGGTGAGGTCGAAGTCGGCAAGGTCGAGGAGCCAACGAGCTTGTCGTCGGTTTAAGTTTTGGGGTTGACGGAAGTACGTCAAGTTCTTGTGGTCCGAAAAGACCGTGACGGGGTGTGCGCTTCCACGGAGGTGGTGGCGCCAAGCTTTGAGGGACCGGATGACTGCAAGGAGTTCCCGGTCGTAGATGTCGTAGTTCCTTTCTGCAGCGTTGAAAGACTGGGAAAGGTAGGAACAAGGTTTCCAGTCGCCGTTTGCGTCGGTCTGGAGGAGTACACCACCGGTCGCGTATTTGGATGCGTCCGTGGCGATGGCGAAGGGACGAGAGGTGTCTGGAAACCGGAGCACCGGATCCGTGGTGAAAGCCTTTTTCAGGCGGTCGAAAGCATTGATTTGGGCAGGCCCCCAAGTCCAAGGAGCGTCTTTCTTGGTTAGGTCGACGAGGGGACGAGCGATGGTCGAGTAGTCGGGAATGAACCGACGGTAGAAGTTGGCGAAGCCCATGAACAATCGTACGTCCTTGAGCTTGGTAGGGGTCGGCCAGTCAGCGATACCGGCTACCTTGACGGGGTCCATGGCGAGTTCACCTGGTCGGGCGATCATGCCGAGGTATTCTACTTCGGTGGTGGCGAAGTGGCATTTTTCGAGTTTCAAGTGAAGGTCGAGTTCCTTCATGCGGGCGAGAACGCGTTTGGTGCGCTCAGTGTGAGTGGCCTCGTCTTCGGAGAAGATGAGGAGGTCGTCCATGTAGATGACGAGCCATCCTTCGGCGATCATATCGCGGAAAGAGTCGTTCATGAAACGTTGGAACGTCGCAGGCGAGTTGGTCAGTCCGAAGAACATGACCGTAGGTTCGAAGAGGCCGCAGTGGGTGATGAAGGCGGCTTTCCATTGATGTCCGTCCTTGATACGAACGTTGTTGTAACCCCATCGGACGTCAAACTTGGTGAACAGCTTAGCGTCCTTTAGCTTGTCGACGAGGTCGGAGATAAGAGGAAGGGGGTAGGCGTCGCGAACAGTGTGTTCGTTGACGTAGCGGTAGTCTTGGCATGGACGGAGTTTGCCATCCTTCTTTTTAACGAAGAAGAAGGGAGAGGCCTGGGGGGAGTTCGAGGGGCGAATCTTGCCATTGGCGAGATGTTCATCGATGAAGTCGTCTGTGGCCTTGCGCTCGTCAGGAGACAAGGGGTAGACCTTTCCGACTTTGGGTACGAAGGTGTCTTTCAGATGGATTTCGTGGTCGCAGGACCGCGAGGGAGGCATCTGATTGAAGGGTTCCTTAGCGAATACGGATTCGAATTCCAAGTATTCCGAAGGGAGGGTGATCTTGGGTTTCTTCGCTGCGGCCGCAAGGGCGGTAGCGTTGGTGAGCTTCTCGGGTTGAGTGGTCCGAACGAAGCGTTTTCCGGCGCAGGTTATACGATTGACGGAGTGTTGCACGGATTGGGTCGTGAAACGATGCCCAGTTTCGGTGCCGAGGTAGTCGTAGAGTTTGCCGTCCCAGATGGGATCGACGTCGAGGTGGCGAACGGGACGGATGGGAGGTGGATGAGCGAGTTTGGCGGAGTGTTTGGGTTCATCTGTGGTGATGGGGGGTAGGTCGGGTTCGGGAGCGGTGACGGTGATGGTTTTGGCTACCCAATCGATGATCGGATTGGTTGCCTTAAGCCAGGGGAGGCCTAGAATGATGTTTTCGGATCCACAGTGGATGACGTGGAACTTGATACGTTGGAGCACTCCGCCAAGAGCGATCCGGAGGGTGGTGGTGAATTTGATGTCACCGTTCTTGTTCATGGTGGAATCCACGTTCCTAACCGGGATGGGTTTTGGAAGGCGATCCTTCGGGAACTTGTGTTTCTGGACAAAATGCCAGTCAATGCAATTGATCCCGGCCCCAGAGTCGATGAGGGCACGGGTGTCGACGTCTTGAGAAGTAGCCGTTACGTTCAATCTAACAGGGATTTGCATAGATTGGGACGAAAGCTCAGCTACAAGTACATGGGTACGAGAATGGGAAGATACCGGCGTCGAATCGGTCTTCCTCCTTAAAAACCCGTGACCGGGGTGGTCACCTTGTTGACGCTCATGGCGTCCTCGTCATCCTCCTCGACTTCTACTAAGGCGGGGATAGGTTCTGGTTTCGGAGCGGTCTTCCGAACTTTCTTGGAGGACGACGGGGGGTTTTTGGTCGAGAATGCCGTGCAGGCGGACGTTTGATGTCCTGGTTTGCGACAGCGGAAACAGAGTTTTTGGTCGAAGCATCGCTTTCGCTCTGCCTCGGTAAGCTTTGGGACATAGATGGCGTCTACGTCCATGGCGTCAGGGTCTCGCTCCTTCTTGCGAGGTGGCTGCTCGTGGTATACCACGGCGGCGGCGGGTTTCTTGTTTCGGCGAGCGATCTCGTCGGCACGTTCCCATTGGGTTTTGAAATGAATGGCTTGGGTATACCACTTGTCGATCGTGGTAGGGACCGTATCCATCCCTTGGATGCGTCTCATGAGGGAAGGTGGGAGTCCGGCGGCGAAGAAGTTAATGAGGACGGAGTCAGAGCCGGCGAGTCCTGCAGTGACGACCTTGTTACGGAAGGAGGAGATATATGAGGGAACATCCTCGTTCTTGGTGGTGCGGGTGGTGGATAACCAGGCGATGGCGTCGCCCTTGGTGTCATGGTGTTCGAAGTCCTTTCGGAACTCCGTCTGCCAGTCGGTCCAGGTTCCAAAAGATCTGGCGGTGATGGACCTGGCGCGGAACGTGTCGGCCCAAGTCAGAGCAGATCCTTCGGTCATGAAGGAGAGCGCAAAAGCGACTCGTTTGTTTTCGGTGTTGTATACGTCTTCATTGACGAAGAGGTATGTGGCGACGTCGTTGAGCCAGGGTATGGCGCGATCGTAGGAGCCATTGAAGGCGGCGGGTTTTCCGAGACGAAGTTCAACTGCCTTGTTAGACATGTTGGTCGAGGTGGTGGTCGTTCGTACGGGTGGTGGTACGATGGATGGGTTCGGGTTCCGGATAGATGGTGGTCCGGGGTTCGGCCTTCGTGGGGTCGTAGGGGACGCGAAGGTGGCAAGTGCGGGGAGGTCGAGTGTTTGATGAAGACGGTCAGCTAGTCGCTGGGTTTCGTCTTCCGAGTCACTGTGTTCGACGTTGATGTCGAGGTCTGCTTCCCGAGGTTCGGAAAGTGGGGTCGAGGGTTCAGGGTTTTCGTCCGATAGATCAGACGACGGAGTGTGGGAGGCTCAGAGGTTCCAAGCGGGGTTCAAGAGTGGACGGGTGGGAGGTCGTCCGGCAATGGTGGGCAGCTGGCTGCGCGGTGGCAGGCTGTATTGGCAGTCTTGATCTTATGTTACGATAGTTCCGGGTAGGACCTAACGTAGCCGCAAAAGCGCCAAGTACCAAGTGGCTGCGATAACTCAAACAACCACCACTTGATACGTGGTGCGCTGAAGAGTCGAACGAGGGTTTCTGGTCAGCGGATTGCTACCAGAGAGACGAGTGAAAACTCAGGCGTTGCTGAGAGTTGTCCGGTTGGGAATCTATACCCGAGGGACGGTCAAGTGTCGAGTGGTGACTGCGATGAGTCCGAGTGTTGGGTCAAGGGACGACGAGAGAAGTCCCTGGTCGAGTGTACACAAGGAAGGTTCCTTAGTGGAGCAGTGATACTCAGCTAGTATTGCGGAGATCAAGACTGAAGCTACAGGAGTATCGCTGCGGGGTATTTATACTACGAGAACTGCGCACGGACCAAGTAACTAAAAGGGGAAGGCCAGAAGAGCGGAAGGGCGAAAGGCCAAAAGGAGTGCGCAGTAAATCAAAAAGGGAATCGTACGATGCGACTGCAACGGACGATGACGAAGATGAAAAGACAAATGTGAAGCCATCGGATGATGACGAGAAATGAATGAGTAAGAGCGATGCCATCGGAAGATGACAAGAAAAGAAGAACGTAAGCACTCGGGTAATGCCGGTGCTGGGTTACAAAGGTAAAAAGGGAACGAGTACGGATGAACGTACGAGGATACCTAGGTATCGAGTGAAGTGAAGAAGTACAAGAGAGACGAAAGAAAGAAATTGTAACACTGTCCCATTGCCTATCACATCCGAACTGCTGTCACTGCATTGACAGCCGTATCCGAGGATTTGTAGTACCTTGCTGGGTCAATCGGTTTCTGGCTGTGTATGGAAGCTAAACACACTCTTCTGCGCAGTTCCTATGCACCATGAAGTGCACACATTGCAGCCACACCCATCACCCTCATTCTTTTTCAACAAACCGCCCTCGCTGCTATCAACCTTGCCCCTCGCTTCCGCAACCATGCCACCACCCATCTCATCCGAGCTGCCACCTCTACATTTATGGCTGTATCCAAGGACCCATACCTCACTGGTTCAATCGGTTCTGAGCCAGTTATTGAAACTACGCATGCCCTTCGCTGCTCTCCCAATCTGTTTCCCTCTCTCTCAATTTTACACTAATGCATGCGTCTTGTCATTTCAGTTTATGCTTCAGCCATCTCTGCCCACATTGGGTTTATTCAACGACCTGGCTGACACAGTTCGGTCACATTTTCCCTTTGACCTGGGAATCTGATCATTTCTTTTTACTATTATCAAGATTCCCTCACCCTTTCTCCACAGCATTATCTGGATGACCGGGAGGTCATCAGATATGGCCTACCCAGGGGGGAGGGGTCTACAAGACCGTCTCAGTTTCTACATGCAACTTTCCGCGTTTTCACAATTTCAGTCATTGAAATCATTCTTTTGATATCTGTTTTGTCTCTGTTTTGTCCCCGGTATTTGTCCGGCAGATCTCTATCTCACCCCAGGTTTAGTCCAGTGATCAATCATTACTCATTGAACAAGAAACCATTGCAGAAAAGAAAAGAATACTGTATAGAAAAACCAACACACAATCATATAGTCCATTCATTTCTTCTACCACTCAATTCACCACTTCGTTATTGCAACCATCTAGAATTCATGCCCTCATCCGCTACGTACCACTTCTGCTCTTCGAACGCACATAGGCACAACGCACTTTATCCGGTTGTATCTGGATCGTTTCCAGATGTTTTTAGGTATCATGAAAGGGCATCCGTTGCAGGTATAGACGCAAAAGACGCACGACGAAGACAAGCCAAGTCGGACACTTGCCAATTGGTTTTATTTCATTTTTTCTCTTTCTTATCACTTCTTTCACGTTCAACCATACAGTTCTTTTTCTTCATATTTGGATCACACAGCGAGCAGCGAGCAGCGGATAGCAAACTCGGCCGACCAGATCACATTGGATCACACTGGACACATGCGGACAAGCAGAATTCACGCAGGACGATTGATGCATACCAGAGATGCTATCACTGCAATGAACACGAAACCATCACACACACTTCGCATCGCAGATTACAGCCATCCTTCATCCATCGTGCCTTCATGCGTGAGACCATAGACAACAGACACACAGAAAAGCCACGCATCACACCGTCGCAATCACTATCCAATCCTGTCATTTGTGGATCATTGTCACTGTGCCGCTATCACCAGTCGTCATTGTCATTCCTGTCATTTTTGGGTCATCATCACTGTGCAGCCACCATCACTCTCATTGTCATCATCATCATCTCTGTTGTCATCTCTGTTGTCATCTCTGTCATCACTATCATCACTCTCATTGCTGTCATTCTCTCTGTCGACATATCCGTCACCCTTTTGTATCCGGACCCATCTGCTGCCATCTACAACTGTCACATTGAACCACCGATCGCATCCCCATACACATCGGGCTGACTGGGGACAGTCAGCATCTAAAGTCCCCATTGGGTGTAGGGAATAGGTATTCCCTGTGCTCGCATAGCACGTTTCTGCACCCTGTTGTCACCCAATCCCGATCCTGATCTGTCTGCTTGTGTGAACTCATCTGGATTGCTGTATCCGCACCCATTTTGCCTTGGACTCTTTTATTTTATGTTTGATGCTCCTTATTCGTACTTAGCATTGGCTAGACCATGTCATGCAGCCCTTGCAGGGACATTCGGGTGCCTCTTGAACTTTATACCGTACAAAAACCTTCTTCTTTTATCATTATCCTTACTTAGGACAAGTCTGAGGGTATTCCTGAGGACTATAAATTCACTGTATTGACAAAAATACAGTAGCTTTGCCCGTGTGCATCTGTCTCACATCATTTTCGGTCGATGTTCATTTTTCTCTTGCTCTCCTCGTATTTTCTCAATCCGGATTGGACTGCTGTGTCTGCTTTTCTATCCGTTTTAATCCAGATTCGCCCCAGATTCATCTTGGACTACTTAAAAACCATTATTTGTCATTCATCAACTCAGTGTTGTCCCTGGGTTGAACAGAATCGCATTCCTTCACCCTCTTTTCATTTCTTTCAATCCCCCTGAGTATTGCACTGTAGCTGGGATTTATTACCTTCACCGTCCAACTCAGCTAGCAGATACAATCCTCCAGTAGTCCTGCAAAGGACCACCATTGGACTGAGGTAGTGTGGCTTCGTTTTCCAGTTCAGCTCCTTCTCAATTCACGTATTTCAAACCAAGATGAGGTCACCCTGACTAAACTCTTTCATCCATATCTGGTTCTTGAATCGCGCCTCAAAATCTTTAAAGGACACAAACCGTGATGCCAGGACACATTCTCAGATAGAATTGATATCTGTTTGACACTTTTGGAGCTGACGAGCTCTCCAAGCTATCAAGCTTTCACTAGAAACTGGGTCAGCATTAGGAACAGGAACAAGAAATGTTGCCTCTGATAAATCAAATGAAAAAAGTGGCTCGACTCCATGTACCATAAAGTACAGCGAAAGACCGGTTTCTTTGAGTATAGTGACACGTTTGGCCCAGAAAACAGAGTGAGCGATCGTCAGCCAGCGAACTTCCCCTCCCAGGGTACTTTTGACAATGGCCTCCTGGACATCGAGATGATGCCATTTGACAATGCCGTTCACCTGAGAGTTGTAAGGGGAAATCTGGATATGGCAGATACTGTATCGGGTAGCCAAGTTGTTGAGTGCCTGTACAAATGCCGGACTGTTGTCTGTAATGAGCTCAGAGACGGCTCCCCAACAGCATAGGATATCTTCAAAAATAAAAGATGCAATGGAGGACGCATTCTCGGATCACAACATGCGCCATTCAGGATATGCAGTAAGAGCGCATCAGGCCTGAACAATATACCAGTATCCACCTGATTGAGACATTACCATCATGTCGATGTGGACTTTGTGAAATAGCCTGCCCATAACTGGTACAGTAGGAGGGATATGAAACTTCTGTGTCTGTTGAATTTGACACTTGTGGCAGGTATGGGTATACCATTTGACATCATTGATGAGCAGGAGCCACCAGAAATGTAGCAGTAACCGTGTCCGAACCAAGAAGACGCCTTTGTGTCCAAGGTTGTCATGCGCCTCCTTAATGTGTCTGTAATGGCGTTTTGTTGGCATGACTAACTGGTGTCAACCGTGCGGTTCTCAATGATAGAGAGATTTGTTTAGAAGGAAGAACCGGGTTGCAGAATTAATGAAGGAAGTGAAGTTGTGATCTGTCAAATCCAGAGGATGGTCATGGTCATCGAGGAATAGGTGAATCTGATCAATGCATGCTTCTTTTGCCAGAGCTTTGGGGGAATGGGGGATAACCGGTTCTGGTTCTGCTGGTTCTGCTATAGGAGAAACGAATACGAATATGGATTAGAAGGAATGTGTGGTGGAATGTCTGTTAATGTGAGCAAACCGACCCAGTGGTGACAACCGGTCGTTTAACAATGCCATAGAGAAGGAATATGCTTGGTCCAACCAATCCTCAAAATCATCCTCTTTGGGAGGGTCATTCTCAGATGGTGGACAACAAGAGAGTCCATCTGCGCCAGTATGTCGGGTAGCAGGGACATGAATGAGGTGAAAATTGAATAACAAAATGCCTGCAATCCACCTGTTAATGGTTGATTTGGGCTGGAGGTCTGTGTTATTGATCATACATACCCTTAACATATTTCGCGTCGACTTCCACTGTGAAAGTGGCAACACCGAACACAAATATCCAGACTGCTCACAAAGCATGGAACAATCCATACAGCTCCAGTTTGGCCTGAGAGTAGCGGCTCTCGACCTCTGTGAGACTAATTGAACCAAAGCAGTTTGGGTACCTCTTGCTGTTATCTCCTTCCTGCGATAAGATATAGCCAACCGCAATGTACAACGTATCAACTGCAAGGATAACCTCATTCCCGGATTCGTAATCCAGGCAATGAAGAGCAGGGGAGTGACAGATCGCATCCTTGAGATGCAGCATAGCAATTTGTTGGGGTTCTCCCCATTCAAATGAGATGCTCTTTCGGGTCAAGTTGACCAACAGTTGAGCAATTGTAGCAAAGTTTTTGATGAAAATTCGAAGAACACCACACACACCTAAGAATCCGTGTACTTGTGTAAGGTTCTGACACTCGGGCCAGTTGCAGATTTTTTGTACCTTCTTTTCATGAGGGATATGGCCATTAGCCATACACTTGTGTCCAACTATGGTCGTGTCTGGTGCTGTGAGTACGAATTTCTTAGTGGATACCATCACTCTGACATTTTGTAGTCGTTGTAGGATGCAATGGACCACGAGGAGGTGCTCCCAGATGAAGCGACGAATACCTGGGTTTTCTGCGATGGTTTCATAAGAGCCATCTGGATTTTGGTAGCAGGTCCAGACTGTTTTGACCGGCAGATTGTTACAATCACACAATATACTATCCTAATCCCTCTATTTTTCACCTATTGCTCCCTTTGCATTTGAGCTTGCTACATGCATTCCATTCCTTCCAAGTTTCCAGAACTGAACACTTAGTGAATACATTAACCCATGCCTTGCTATGGTCTAGAACCACTAACCCTTGACCAGTCTAGACCATACAAACCCTCAGACACCCTCTAGACTCATAGTATGTCATTCTATCCTCCATGCTACCTCATGCTACCTCATGCCTACCCTCATATCCATTTCCCCTCATGTCTATGATGCAATTACATTCTATGGCTATGTATTCTAGATCCATATACCCTATACCCATTCAAACCCTTGTCCCATAGCATAGCATATCTGTAGATTTAGTTTACACTTGTACAAACAGTAAAATAGTATAAAAGGGACATCCCCAACTCACTGAAGGACCCAGTCTTGTCCTTCTGGAGTTTCCCCAAGCCTCTCTAGTCACTTGACTCACTTTCATTGTTCTTCCAGCAAATAACTTAAGCCTGTAAAGGTTTGGTTGTTTCACAGATCATCTATGAATGGATAGGTATAACGAGGTATCTCATCCTGCAAAATAAACGACATGTCGGCCTGATAGATTTGTACTGCGTTTGTGTACCCCATGGGTACCGTAGTGAGCTGGTGTGGACCCATTGGACTGTTGAAAGTGATAAGGTCGCGTGAATCCAGGTGTAATGGACATTGGTCATATCCGGCAAAAAAGTCCATCATCCCATATACTGCATATCCGGCAAAAGATTCTGCAAAGTGTTCGACGAGGGGTAGAGTAGAAGAGTCACGGATTGTGACTGCGTTCAGTGGCTGCAAGTCGTGGACGAGTTGTAGCGATTTACCATCCTGTTTTAGGACGCAAAACCACCATGATCGGTAGGCAGATGTTGAGGGTTCATACACACCGGATGCAATCTGGTCCTTGATAATCTGAATTGTGTCAGCCCACATTGCAGGGGGGACTGGGATGTTTCGCAGTATCCAAGGTGTATGAGGTATGGTAGGGATTTTGACAGGAGGGAAATATTGTTTGAGGAGACAGCTCCACTTGGTTGGTATCCAAGCAAAGGCCGTTTTGTGTTCATGGACGATCCATCGGATTAATTTGACTTCTTCTGGCCATAGCCAGTTAGCCGGGTCGAGATCTAAAGCATCAGTGCGTTCCTGTGTAAAACATTGTCCAGGGGTAAAGTCGGGTGGATGAGTAGGTAAAAGTTTCAGTCCAGTGATAGGATCATCTGGCAGAGATTGTGTGATATGAAACTCCTTACTGGTAGGAACAACTACTGACTGAACTTTACATGCGACCGGTTTATAAACCAGCGCGTGCGAAGTGGTATCATACAAATACATGGAAGTGATAGTGGAAAGAACATCTGGATTAGGGTCTGTACGTGTGGATGATAAAAATGAGTAATCAGTCGAAGGTGGGACTGGTCCAATCAAAAGAGGCGGAAGCCATGTGTAAGAAGTTGGGAAATAGAGAGACAAAATGAATGACAGTTTTTTAAAAAACGAAACCGGATGTGACGCGGATAGAAGATTGAAATCTCCCTGATTGGTATATGGATCATCAATAGCTAAAAACCCAAGTCCATTTCGACGACAGTCTGATGGCTGTTACACTGTTTCTTTTCTTGGCAACAGGGGCATCCTTCTATCCACGCCCGAGTAGACAAAGAGAATTGCTTCCCCATGTTAGGGTTGCGCAGTGTGATCATCTGTGCTCCATCTGGGTAATCATCAGTAGTCGCACTCATGAGGCAATGAAACGGTCATCTGAGCAACAGGTCAAAGTTTGCCTGGGCCAGAATCTGGACCTGGAGCATCACTTCGCCCGTACTGAAGTCTATGGATAGGTTCTCCAGTACCCCCACTGTTTTGTCAACTCTTGTGTTAGTGGATGACATATTCATTGTGTGATCTGACTGAATTGGGATACCAAGTGTCTCCCAGATATGTTTGGGCATGGCGACAATCTCAGACCCAGAGTCCAAAATGCATCAGATGGGTTGTCCAGATTCTCCTATCTTGGCCTCGATTGACTGAAGGGGAAGACTGTGATGCGCCACTATGAGTCCGTTGTTATTTCTGTTTATCCAATCGCCATATTCACGTTTGATCACAAATGGGTCAAGACCCGCAAACTTGTTTACCTGCACAGCATGAGTGGATAGGTTAGTTGTAACTTGTTTAGTGGTAGTAAGGTCCTGAAATTGTTTTCGGAACTCTGGTGCGACTGCGAATAAATCTTTAATGGGCACAGGTATACTTGTATCCAGGACTCGGTCCAACACTCATTGTGGAGCTGAGTCATCCTCGAGCGGAAACAAGTATCTATATTGCATCGTAGGGTTAAACAAAGGGTTAGTTTGTGCTGTGTGGAAAGGAGGATTACTTTTGTCATTGGCACAACTAGAAGAGGAAGAACCGGACGGTCCAGCTATTGTGGATGTGGGTGCAGGTGATGAGGCAGGTGGGGAGCATAATGGCGTAGATGATGATGATGATTGGGGGTTAGCTTCTTTGGAGGTCTGTAACTCTGGCGAGATGATCTCCTCAGACACCATGGCCAACTGATTGTTTAGTTTCCTAGGTGGCATATATATGCCATCAAACCAAGCACATTTACCCTTGTCCTTGGTTGCCTTATCTGCCTGGAACATAGCCCAAGCCTGTGCAATGTACGATTGGAAATCCAGGTCAGCTACTATGGATAGAGGTTCGCTTTCCTTGTCCATTTCTGTGAGTGCAAAGGCAGCCGGTTCAATGTCTAGGACTGCTGGTGTTCCCAGATGCATGGATAATAGAATGCCTGCCATGATATGTGGGGGTAAGTCCCTGGGTGAACCAGTTGGTTGTTGGCCCATGTGTAGTCGACACCGTCCTTAAAACATTGTCCGCCTGGCACTCGAGGGATGTTAGAGCCATCCGGCATGTAGAGCTTGTTATCTGACCCTCTGACCACCTTCACCATATTGAGGTATTCAATGCAGATGGGGCAAGAACGCATATAATGGCTGGGTCCACCACAGAACTTGCAAGCAGATGAGGTACGTGAGGTTTGGTTTGTCTCTACCTTCACTGTAGGAGCCAGCGAGTATGAAGGAATAGGTGCGGTTGGTCGATACATTGATGTGGGTGGTGCAGGTATTTGAGTCGGTTGACGTGGCAGTTGATATGTAGAGGTGAACGGAGGGGGACTGAGTGTGGGGGTGAATGTCGGGCAGAATGTAGAACCCGTTAGGAGAAAAGTGGCCGCCTTCGTGGAATCATCCATGGAATACAGGTCATTAGGGTGGTGATCCAGTAGTATGATGCATAACCGGTCATGGATCTCCCGCTGTAGCTCAGGTGGGAACCCATTTAGGTAGAGGCCATTATGGTCAATGTCTGAGATTTTTTGGTTAGCAATTAGTACAGAAGAGACCTTATGAAATGCTCAAGTATATTTCCCAAGCTCATCCTGGTTACGCATCTGCCTGCCGTGACACTTCTGAGCCAAGTACTCGAGGTCTGCACAACCATATCAGTTCGTACCCTCATATCCGGGGTATAGTTTTTTAACTGCTGACATGAATGCGTCCCAATCCATCAGGTTGGCCATTGTTTCTGGCAGGGTTTGCCAGACCTCAGCTTCATCTAGGGCCATGTAGCATAACACAGCTTTTACCTTGTTCATCAGGGTGAGACCAGCCGCATTGCCAAGAAATTCTATATTCTCCAGGTAATGCAGTAACTTGGACAGCATTTTTCTGTCAAATTTAGGGGCATTTGGTGTGCCTTGTAAAGGCATTTGGAAGGGTTGTTGCGCCATCTGGTTCTGTGGAGGTGGGGTAGGACAAGACGGTTGCGAAGGTGACAATACGGTTCAAGAAGGGGATGTAGGGGATGGATTAAGTAGAGAAGATAAAGAAACAGATGAAGAGGATTTAGAAGATGGTTTAGAAGGAGTAGAGGAATGTGAGGATGGTAACAAAGGAAGAGTTGTTAGAGGAGATACATAGATCAGGGTCGGGTGAATGGTATCGAGTAAAAGAGGCTTCCAGTGCAGAAGGAAAATTAGTAAAACTGCCCAGGACAACGGGTGAATCAGGTGAACGTAGTGTGAAGGAGTCAATGCGGTTATTCTGCACTCTATCCAGGGTAACCAAAGTAAAAAGCTCAGTGTCAGCAGAGATATCCAGATTTCTAAGACTTGAGAGTAGCTCGTCTACCTCTAGTCGCTCTGGTGTAGACCTGAGTGATCTCATCCTGACAACCTAAAAAGAACCCCTCATGGTGGGCTCCAGTTGAAGAAGTATTAAATGGGCTAGTGTGACAGGACCAGGATTAGTGGAATGGTCAGATAGAAAGAAAAGGGATGGGTGCGAGTATGACTCATCCCAAGGGGTTCTGAGGTTAGAGACAAAGTGTCAAGGCGTTGACAAGAGCTTTGAAAGCAATCCGGACGCGTTCACAGGTGAAACTGTATGAGGATTGACAAAACCAGCCGAAATGCGGACAGTTGGATAGTTTGGTGACAAGGCAAAGACTCAAGCACAACGGCAATCAAGTACAAGTCAGGGTGGATAGAAAGATAGTTAAACAGACGAGGCGACTTAGAATGTGAGAGAAACAGGGATTGAAAGATGAAATTTTTATTTACGAACACAAATTTTATAGTCTCAGGTATTCCCGGGACTTTTACAGCAGATGAAGTATCAAATAAATAAGGAAAGCATATGTATATGGAGCTGTCTCTCATGGAGATCAACCTGTGAAAAGGAAAACAATGTTCTTATAACCAATTGGATACATGTCGATAACATGGAACTGTCTGAGAAGAATCTAAGAAGGTATGAAATAAATTGGAAATTGGACAAAAGAGAGTTGATTAGTGTGCGTCATGTGATCTCGATCGAGTGACCTGATTTGGTCACCTCATGCAGAAACATGTAGGAACGAAAAACAAAACATATGAATATGGGTTGGATCCACTCAGATGGACATGGGACCACAATGGACGGATAGGACAATCAATATGGGGAGTCTGGGCATCCTGTAAACAAAGCGGGAATATGGGTTTATCACCTCAAGGGGTCATTGACTCCTACAGCACTGTGGAGTCAAAGAGTGACCTGGTCAGCTAAGTTGCTACCAGGAGGAACAAGGTTGGACTCAGGAAGTTTCCTAAGTTGTCCATCAGAGAATCTATACTCTTGGGTATGATGAATGCGGCTTTCCACTGGTGTCCATCCTTGATTCTGACATTGTTGTAGCCCTATCATACGTCAAACTTGGTGAAAAGGTTGGCATCCTTCAGTTTGTTGACAAGGTCAGAGATGAGAGGAAGGGGGTATGCATCACGAAAGGTATGTTCATTGATGTAACAGTAGTCCTGGCAGGGGCAGAGCTTGCCATCCTTTTTTTGATGAAAAAGAAAGGAGAGGCTTGGGGAGAATGTGAGGGACAGATTTTGCCGTTGGCCAAATGTTCATCAATGAACTTGTCTGTGGCTTTTCGTTCATCCAGGGATAACGGGTAGACCTTCCCCACCTTGGGTTTGAACAAGTCTTTGAGGTGGATTTCATGGTCGCAGGATCGGGATGGAGGCATTTGGTTGAATGGCTCCTTCGCGAACACGGATTCAAACTCAGCATACTCCGGAGGGATGGTTACTTTGGTTTTGGGTGCTGCTGCAGCGAGAGAGGTGGCATTTGTAAGTTTGTCTGGTAGGGTGGTTCAAACAAAGCGCTGTCCTGCACGCATGACATGGTTTACAGAGTTTTGTACTGAGCCAATCGTGAATCGGTGGCTGGTTTGTGCGTTTAGGTAGTCGTAGAGTTTGCCGTCCCAGATGGGATTGACATCAAGGTGGTGGACTGGGCAGTTTGGTGAAGGGTGAGTGAGTTTGGCGGAGTGGCAGGGTTTGTCAGTGGTAATGGGGGGAAGGTCAGTTTGGGGAGAGGAGATGGTAATAGTTTTGGTGGCCCAATCAATGACTGGGTTAGTTGCTTTAAGCCAAGGGAGTCCAAGGATGACATTTTCAGAACCACAGTGGATAATATGGAATTTTACTCACTGGAGTACCCCACCGAGTGCAATTCATAGGGTGGTGGTGAATTTGATATCACCATTTTTGTTCATGATAGCATCTACATCCCTGACCAGGATTGGGTTCAGGAGACGCTCTTTTGGGAACTTGTTCTTCTGGACAAAGTGCCAGTTGATACAGTTAATCCCAGCTCCCGAGTCAATGAGAGCGTGAGTGTCAACATCTTTTGAGGTAGCAGTAGCATTCAATCTAATGGGAATTTGCATAGATTGGGAGGATAATTCAGCTACTAGTACATGGCTATGAGAAGTGGAAGATACTGGCGTTGAAGCAGTCTTCCTCCTTAAAAACCTGTGACTGGAGTGGTCACCTTGTTGACACTAATGGCGTCCTCATTGTCATCTTCTTCAATTTCGATGAGTGCTGGGATAGATTCAGGTTTTGATTCAGTTTTCTGTACTTTCTTTGTGGGAGTAGGGGTTTTCATTGCAAAGACGGGGCAGGAGGTGGTTCAGTGTCCTGGTTGTCTGCACCAGAAGCAGAGGTTTTGGTCGACACAGCACTTTTGTTTAGCGTCGGTCATCTTGGAGATGTGGACTGCATCTATATCCATGGCATCAGGGTCTTGCTCCTTCTTCTTGGGTTGGTCGTGGAAAACAACGGCAGTGGCTGGTTTTTTGTTGTGCCAGGTGATTTCATTGGCATGTTCCCATTGGGTTTTGAAGTGGATAGCTTGGGTATACCACTTGTTGATGGAAGTAGGTGCTGTGTCCATTCCCTGGATCCTTCTCATAAGCGAAGGTGGGAGTCCCACAGCAAAGAAGTTGATGAGGACTGAGTCTGATCCTGTGAGCCCAGCGGTAATGACTTTGTTCTGAAAGGTGGAAATGCATGAGGGGACGTCGTTGTTTTTGGTGGCGCGGGTGGTGGATAACCAGGCAATGGCATCTCCCTTGGTGTTGTGGTGTTCAAAGTCCTTTCGGAACTCTACTTGCCAGTCGGTCCAAGTTCTGAAGGATTGGAGGGTGAGGGACTTGGCCCAGAAGGTGTCTGCCCAAGTTTTGGCAGATCCATCAGTCATGAATGATAGGGCAAAGGCTACCTTCTTGTTATTCGTGTTGTAGACATCCTCGTTGATGAAGAGGTAGGTAGCTACATCATTGAGCCAGGGGATGGCTTGGTCATAGATTCCATTGAATGCAGATGGTTTGCCTAGGCAGAGTTCAACTGGTTTGTTGTGACTCATGGTCTGGGTAGATGTTGTGGGGGGGGTCGATGGGGTGTAGATTATGCTGGGGTTTGGGTTTGGGATTGATGGTGGTCCTGGGTTTGGAGTCAGAGTGGTTGGGGATGCGAAGGTGGCAAGACTTGGTAAGTCTAGGGAGGCGGTAAGACGACTAGCTAGTTGCTGAGTTTCGTCTTCCAATTCAGAGTGGTGGACATTGATGTCTGGGTTGTTCTCCTGTTGTTCAGAAGATGGTGACAAGGGTTCAGGGTTATTGTCCGACTGATCAGAGGGTGGGGGGTTGGAAGACCTAAGCCTCCAGGCGGCAGCGATGCTTGGACGAGAGGGGCATCCTGAAGAAATGGTGGGCAGCTATCTGCACAAAGGCAGGCTGGTAAGGGTAGTCTTGTTCTTATGTTACGGTAGTTCCAGGTAGGACCTAATGTAGCTGCAAAAGCACTAAGTAACAAGTGGCTGCGATAACTTGAACAACCACCACTTGATATGTGGCACACTGTAGAGTTCAAAGAGTGACCTGGTCAGCTGAGTTGCTACCAGGAGGAACAAGATTGGACTCAGAAAGTTTCCTAAGTTGTCCATCGGAGAATCTATACTTGTAGGACCTAGGCAAGGGTGACTTTCAATGAAGTCCAAGGGAGTTGAGTGTACTTCAGCTAGATTGCGGAGAACAAGACTAGTGTACAGGAGTAACTCAACAAGCTATTTATATGTAAGATCAGGCGCACGGACCAGCAGAAGAATGGGTGACCGAGAAGAGCAGAACAGGCACAAATGGTCAAAAGAGGAAATTGTATGACACGAAGGTAATGGATGATGACGAAAGAACAAATGAGTAAGTGACCGGGTTGAGCCAGTCCCTGGGAAAAGGGTTATGAAATGGAACGAGTACAGAGGAATGTAGAGAGATACTGGAAGTATCAAGCATAGGAAGCAGTACGAGTGAAAGAAAGAAAAGAATCGTAACAGGTTGATCATTCGAAAGCCTCCCTACATGTGCATATATGACCCACTTTCACCTTCCTGATACTTATTTGAGAATGCCATCAGAGTGGTACTATTGATGAAGCTCGAGCATGAATGAAAAAGTTGGCCAGAAATGTGTGTTGGACTCGGGTTAGGAATGTTGCAAGTGTTGATATCTTTGCTTAGTACAGATATATTTGGTACACATTTTCAACTACCCTCAAATTAATTGGCCTTGCCCTTTACTGACTTGTGTGATAGTAGTACGTCTTTTCTAACTGTCTGACACTTGTTTTCAACTGTAGCTACCGTTATGAGGAATATGTAAACTGTATAATTGGTATCTTCACTGACAGTCTGACATTTGTTATGCACTCAGCCTACTGTTATAAAGAATATGTAAAGCTGTACCAGACTGGTCAACATTGCTGGCCATTACCAAATCCCATGATGTGTGTCATTACTGACTGTTTGATACTTATTCTTCACCAGACCTACTGTTCCAAAGTAATAATAAGACCTTTTTACCATTATATAATTTAGCTTTCTTCAGCATGTATTATAAGGCATTGTCAGAAAATCTGCAGTCTCATGATAGAACTGTTGATGGAGCGGTATCTCATTGTTCAACATGTATTGATATCTTGATGTTTATGCTATCCCAGCAAAGGATATGAGGTCCACATGCAATCTGACAAGTGTTACAATTTCTGTCTTTCTTTCACTTGTACTACTTCAGTCCACTCGATACCTAGGTATCTTCGTACGTTCATCCATACTCGTTCACTTCTTACGTTCTTAACCCCGCACCGGTGTTACCCGAGTGCTTACTCATTTCTTTCTCGTCATCATCTGATGGCATCACACTTACTCATTTCATTCTCGTCATCACCCGATGGCTTCACATTTGTCATTTCATCTTCATCATCATCCATTGCCTTCACATTGTACAATTCTCCTTTTGGTTATCGCGCACTTCCCTTTTGGCCTTTCACCCTTCCGCTCTTCTGGCCTTCCCCTTTTAGTTACTTGGTCCGTGCGTGATCCTTGTAGTATAAATACCTCGCAGCGATACTCATGTACACCAGTCTTGATCTCCGCAATCTAGCTGAGTATCACTGCTCCACTCAGACCCTTCCTTGTGAACACTTGACCAGGGACTTCTCTCATTGACCCTTGACCCACTTGGACTCAACGTAGTCAAAACACCTTTGACCCTTGACCGTCCCTCAGGTATAGATTCCCAACTGGACAACTCTCAGCAATGCCTGAGTTTTCACTCGTCTCTCTGGTAGCAATCTGCTGACCAGAAAACCCTCATTCAACTCTTCAGCGCACCACATATCAAGTGGTGGTTGTTTGAGTTATCGCAGCCACTTGGTACTTGACGCTTTTGCGGCTACGTTAGGTCCTACCCAGAACTATTGTAACATAAGATCAAGACTACCCATACAGCCTGCCCTCACACAGCTAGCTGCCCACCATTGCAGGATGACCTCCCACCCGTCCACTCTTGAACCCTAATTGGAGTCTCTGGACCTCAAACACCCCTTCGTCCGATTTATCCGACAAAAACCCCGAACCCTCGACCCCACTTTCTGAACCCCAGGAAGCAGACCTCAACATCAACGTCGAGAACCTTGACTCGGAGGATGAAACCCAGCAACTGGCTAATTGTCTTCACCAATCACTTGACCTCCCCGCACTTGCCACCTTCACATCCCCTACGACCCCACGAAGGCTAAATCCCAGACCACCATCTATCTAGAACCAGAACCCATCCATCGTTACTCCATCGGTACAACTACTGCAACCCCCCACCATGACAACCCAAGTGTCTAACAAGGCAGTCGAACTTCGTCTTGGAAAGCCTACCGCCTTTGACGGGTCTTATGATCGCACCATCCCCTGGCTCAATGATGTCGCCACCTACCTCTTCGTAAATGAAGATGTTTACAACACCAAAAACAAACGAGTCGCATTTGTGCTCTCCTTCATGACCGAAGGATCTGCTCTGGTTTGGGCCAACACATTCCGCACCAAATCCATTGCCACAAGATCTTTTGGTACCTGGACCGATTGGCAGATGGAGTTCAAAAAGGACTTTGAACACCATGATACCAAGGGCAACGCTATCGCCTGGCTCTCCACTACTCGTTCCACCAAGAACAAAGACGTACCCACATACATCTCCTCCATCCTCATCAACTTTTTCACGGCTGGACTCCCACCTTCCCTCATGCGGCGCATCCAAGGGATGGACACGGTTCCTACCACGATCGATAAGTGGTATACCCAAGCCATCCATTTCAAAACCCAATGGGAATGTGCCAATGAGATCACCCGCCAAAACAAGAAACCCACCACCGCTGTTGTCTTCCACGACAACCACCCTCGCAAGAAGGAGCGAGACCCTGACACTATGGACGTAGATGCTATCTATGTTCCTAAGCTCACTGAAGCTGAGTGAAAGCGATGCTTCAAACAAAAACTCTGTTTCCGCTGCCACAAACCCAGACACCAAATGTCCACCTGCACAGCGTTCTCGACCAAGAACCCACCGTCCTCCTCCTCCAAGAAGGTCAGGAAAACCAAACCAAAACCAGACCCTGTCCCTGCCCTAGTAGAAGTGGAGGAGGATGACAAAGACACCATGAGCGTCAACAAGGTGACCACCCCGGTCATGGGTTTTTAAGGAGGAAGACCGATTCGATGCCGGTATCTTCCCATTCTCATACCCATGTACTTGTAGCTGAACTTTCGTCTCAATCTATGCAAATCCCCATAAGATTGAACATTACCGCTACTTCTCAAGATGTCGACACCCGCGCCCTCATTGACTCAGGGGCAGGAATCAACTGCATCAACTGGCACTTCGTCCAGAAACACAAGTTCCCGAAAGACCACCTTCTGAAACCCATCCTGGTTAGGAACATTGACTCTACCGTGAACAAGAACAGTGATATCAAATTCACCACCACCCTCCGGATCGCTCTTGGTGGAGTGCTCCAGCGAATAAAGTTCCACATCATCCACTGTGGCTCTGAAAACATTATCCTAGGACTCCCCTGGCTTAAGGCAACCAATCCAATCATTGATTGGGTTGCCAAAACCATCACGGTATCCGCTCCTGAACCAGACCTTCCTCCTATCACCACTGATGAACCAAAACACTCCGCCAGACTCGCTCATCCACCTCCCATCCGTCCCATCCGCCATCTCAATGTCAATCCCATTTGGGACGGCAAACTCTACAACTACCTTGGCACAGAAACAGGGCACCGTTTTACGACCCAATCTGTGCAACACTCCATCAACCGCATCATGCGTGCTGAACAATGCTTTGTTCAGGCCACTTTACCCGAGAAGCTCACCAATGCTACCGCCCTCGCAGCCACAGCAAAGAAACCCAAGGTCACCCTCCCTTTGGAGTATTTGGAATTTGAATCCGTATTCGCGAAGGAACCCTTCAATCAGATGCCTCCCTCGCAGTCTTGCGATCACGAAATCCATCTGAAATATACCTTCCAACCGAAAGTCGGAAAGGTCTACCCCTTGTCTCCCGATGAGCGCAAGGCCACAGACAACTTCATCAATGAACATCTTGCCACTGGTAAGATCTGCCCCTTGAACTCTCCCCAAGCATCCCCTTTCTTCTTCGTCAAGAAGAAGGATGGCAAACTCCATTCTTGTCAAGATTACCGCTACGTCAACAAACACACGGTCCGCGACGCCTACCCCCTCCCTCTCATTTCCGACCTCGTCGACAAGCTGAAAGACGCCAAACTGTTCACCAAGTTCAACATCCAATGGGGATACAATAATGTTCGTATCAAGGACGGACACCAATGGAAAGCCACATTCATCACTCACCGCGGCCTCTTTGAACCAACCGTCATGTTCTTTGGACTGACCAACTCCCCCGCGAACACACGGTCCGCGACGCCTACCCCCTCCCTCTCATTTCCGACCTCGTCGACAAGCTGAAAGACGCCAAACTGTTCACCAAGTTCAACATCCAATGGGGATACAATAATGTTCGTATCAAGGACGGACACCAATGGAAAGCCACATTCATCACTCACCGCGGCCTCTTTGAACCAACCGTCATGTTCTTTGGACTGACCAACTCCCCCGCGACATTCCAGTGTTTCATGAACGATTCCTTCCATGATATGATCGCCGAGGGATGGCTTGTCATCTACATGGATGACCTCCTCATCTTCTTGGAAGATGAGGCAACCCACACAGAACACACCAAATGCATCCTCGCCCGCATGAAGGAACTTGACCTTCACTTGAAACTCGAGAAATGCCACTTCGCCACCACCAAAGTAGAATACCTTGGCATGATTGCCCGACCTGGCGAACTCGCCATGGACCCTGTCAAAGTAGCCGGTATCGCAGACTGGCCGACCCCTACCAAGCTCAAGGATGTCCAATCATTCATGGGCTTTGCCAACTTCTATCGTTGGTTCATCCCCGACTACTTGACCATTGCCCGACCCCTCGTTGATCTCACTAAGAAAGATGCACCCTGGACGTGGGGACCAACTCAAATCGCCACGTTTGAAGCGCTGAAGAAAGCCTTCATCACTGACCCGGTCCTCTGTTTCCCTGATACATCCCGACCCTTCACTATCGCCACTGACGCATCCAAGTATGCTACAGGCAGTGTACTCCTCCAGACCGACGTCAACGGTGACTGGAAACCTTGTTCCTATCTTTCGCAGTCCTTCAACACTGCGGAACGAAATTACAACATCTATGATCATGAACTCCTCACGGTCATCCACTTCCTCAAAGCTTGGCGCCACCACCTTCGTGGCAGCACACATCCCGTAATGGTCTTCTCTGACCACATGAACCTGACGTATTTCCGTCAGCCCCAAAACTTGAACCGCTGACAGGCCCATTGGCTCCTTGACCTCGCCAACTTTGACCTCACATTTTCCCACATTCCTGGAAAACTTCTTGATGGTCCGGATGCGCTCTCCTGCTGCCCGGACCACATTTCCTCTGAGACCGACAACGAACACGTTACGCTCCTACCTGACGACATCTTCGTGAACCTCGTTACCCTGGATCTTCAGGCCCTTATTGCCAAATCCTCGGTCGACGACCCCCTTGTCCTCGACACCTTGAACGCGTTGGACGGAGGTCTCCCCTCTTCCTTCCGCACCCACCTCTCCGACTGGAAATACGACGCTGGCGTCCTGACATACCAAGGCCATGTCTACGTTCCCCCCAACCTCAATCTCCGGCAGCAGATCATTGCCCAACATCATAACTCTCACTCGGCTGGTCACCCCGGCTTCTTGAAAACTCGACAACTCATGGCTGCCGAATTTTGGTGGCCTGGACTCACATCCTTTGTCCGTTCCTACGTCTCCAGTTGCGCCTCGTGTCAACAGCACAAGGTCAACACGCACCCGACCACGCCTCCGCTCTCCCCGGTCCCCTCCGCGTGCTCCAGACCCTTCCAGAATGTCTCCGTGGATCTTGTCATGGATCTTCCCATCTCAGTGGAGGGCTACAATTCTCTGATGGTCGTGGTCGACCATGGCCTTATGAAGGGGGTAATTCTTTGCCCCACCGTGAAAACCGCCGACTCAGCAGGTATAGCCTGTCTCTTTTTCCACAAAGTGTACACCCGATTCGGCCTTTACGACAAAATCATCTCTGACCGAGGCCCGCAGTTCGCTTCTGCATTCGCAAAAGAGCTCTCCCAGCTTATCGGATACCGCCTTTCCCTCTCTACCGCCTACCATCCCCAATCCAATGGAGAGATGGAACGAGTAAATCAAGAAGTCGAAACCTATCTCCGCGTGTACTGCCAAAACAATCCGGAGAAATGGGCAGACTTACTCCCGTCCTCTCCCCACTATCGTCACTGACACCAAACTCCCTGCTGTTGAAGAGCGCCTCAAAGTCCTCTCGGCAGCCCGCAATGAAGCCCTTGCTGCTCATGAGCTTGCTAGACAAGCCATGAAAGCCTGCTCCTTCCACAAATTCAAACCATTCACCAAAGGAGACCAGGTCTGGCTAGAAGCCTGCAACTTAAAAAGGGAACTCATTTCCCCAAAACTCGCATCTCGCCGAGAAGGACCTTTCCTGATCATGGAAGTCCTCTCTCCGCTTACCTATCGTCTTCACCTTCCCAAGACTTGGAAGATCCACCCGGTCTTCCATGCTTCCCTGTTATCGCCCTATCGCGAAACAGAAACCTACGGCCTGAATTTCCCGAAACCACCACCTGACCTTATTGCTGGAGAAGAGGAATATGAAATTGAGCGGATCTTACGCCACACAGGGAATCCACGTAACCGCAAGTTCCTGATCCGATGGAAAGGGTACTCTGCTTCCGATGACTCATGGGAACCCGAATCCAACCTTGGGAATGCCAAGGACACAGTCAACACATATAAGCGGACCCATCCCAAGGACTTCCCCTCTATCCACTCCCTTTCCACCCAACCACCACCATGACCACTGCGTTCTCCGCTCAGACCTCCTCCACCAGTCTCTGTCAAAGCGATAATGACCTACCGTTCCTGCTCTACCCCTGACTTCGAAAATGAGATCATCCACTCTGTCCCTGTCTTCACCCCTACTGTGTCCATTCCACACCTACCACTCCCACCACCAGCGACCCCCATCTCCAATGTCTCTACACTCTCCACTGAATCCTCCCTCACAGAGTCAACCCGACCCCCTTCTCCTGCTGCTTCAGCAGTTGCCTCCACAGAATGGGGAGCTCCTTCTCAATGGCCTGTTCCTTCTGAGCGCCCTAGTCGCATTCATTCTCCTCTCCAGGCGGTAGACCTTCCCTACCATTCCCATACTATTCGTTCCTCCTCTTCCTCTCCAGAGTACTTTCGCCGCATGCGCGAACTCATCCTAGATCCCACGATGGCCTTCCCCATCGAACATCACCTCGACTTGAACTCCCCTCTTAACGCTCTCTATCTGGCATACCTCCAATGCGAGCACCTCACCTTCATCCAATCCAACCTACTCGGTTGTGATCATCATTCCCACCTCCTCTCTGCGGTTACTGGGCAAATCCATGACCGTATCCGTGCCTACATCGAGCACACTCTCCATCAGATGCAGATGGGTGAGTTTCTGGAAGACCTTCACCACTGCCAAGCGGACCTATCCTGCCAAATGGCCCCTCCCACTCACCCATCCTCTACCCCATCCACGTCATCTGCCCCCTTCACTGAAGAAGAGATGTTAGCTTGCAACCACACCGAAGCCGAACTGATGTTTCGGACTGGTCAGGTATCCCTCCCCAACGATCACCCTTGATGGCATGAGGCCTGCTTCGAATGCCGAAAACTCGGCCATGTCCATGTCGAATGCCCAATGTACCAATGTCCCATCTGCCTCACTTGGGCCCCGGGTCATATCCAATCCCGCTGCCCTGGATGACCTCCTCGGGTACGCGCTCGCATCCCCCTTGCCAACCAGCTTACTCCTGTGGCCACTGGAAACACCTGGAGCCGCAGATCCCCTCGTCCCGCCATCCTGTCCACATCGTCCTCTTCGATGAACTCGTCTTCATTGTCTCGCCGCAATGGCCGCTCCATACTCCCTATACCCCCACCTCAACGAGCCTGCTGCCATGCACGACAATGTTCTGCGTCTCCTGACCGACGCTCAGTCTCCCCATGTGATGACCCCATTGACGACGAGGGGTACGCCAATATCACCAGCAGTCCTGTCCGTGATGCATTCAATTCCTAGTGATGATCTTCGCTTGATGCTTTGATTGTACTCCGGGGGTAATGTTACAATTTCTTTCTTTCTTTCACTTGTACTACTTCAGTCCACTCGATACCTAGGTATCTTCATACGTTCATCCTTACTCGTTCACTTCTTATGTTCTTAACCCCACACCAGCGTTACCCAACTGCTTACTCATTTCTTTCTCATCATCATCTGATGGCATCACACTTACTCATTTCATTCTCGTCATCACCCGATGGCTTCGCATTTGTCATTTCATCTTCATCATCATCTGTTGCCTTTGCATCGTACAATTCTCCTTTTGGTTATCACGCACTTCCCTTTTGGCCTTTCGCCCTTCCGCTCTTCTGGCCTTCCCCTTTTAGTTACTTGGTCCGTGCGTGATCCTTGTAGTATAAATACCTCGCAGCGATACTCATGTACACCAGTCTTGATCTCCGCAATCTAGCTGAGTATCACTGCTCCACTCAGACCCTTCCTTGTGAACACTTGACCAGGGACTTCTCTCATTGACCCTTGACCCACTTGGACTCAACGTAGTCAAAACACCTTTGACCCTTGACCATCCCTTGGGTATAGATTCCCAACCGGACAACTCTCAGCAATGCCTGAGTTTTCACTCGTCTCTCTGGTAGCAATCTGCTGACCAGAAAACCCTCATTCAACTCTTCAGCGCACCACGTATCAAGTGGTGGTTGTTTGAGTTATCGCAGCCACTTGTTACTTGGCGCTTTTGCGGCTACGTTAGGTCCTACCCAGAAATATCGTAACAACAAGCATGTTTGAGGCTTTCCAAAGCCAATTGATCCAGTAGATTCATCAGCACAGTGAAGGATATACTGTACATATCCCACACTTGTGTAAGGCTTCGATCATCTGACACGAAGCTCCGTTCGTCCAAAGGAAGAATGTGAACAGTGTGGCAAAGTAGAAGGACCTCCATGATCATTCTCTGGCTAGCTGTGTCACGATCACATTACACACCTTCAAAAGTCAATCCATTGAGTACTTTGGTCAAATTAGCATGCATACAGTGATAGGCAAGTTCTTTTTAGTCTTTTTATTCTCTTTTTTTACATGTTCTGTCACTGTGGCAACCTTGAGGATGTGTCCAAGGATTGGGGTGCTCTTCTCGACAAGCGGGCCAACAAATCGATTGACATCCCACATTAAGAGGCTATCCAGGGTAGTCATGTTGATAGTTGTTCTAAGAGTGTCCTTGACGGCATCCATCTCTTTCAAAATCCTGTCTGATACAAGCTTGAGTGCGTGCGGTTCCATCCAGGCAAGAAGAACACCACAGCCTTCGTCGTCCTCGAAGATACAATCCAGTATGTTGTCCAGCTTTCCAGAAGCATTGGCAAAAAAAGAGTTTCAATATCTTGCAAATTCCCTCTTTGTTGGGTCCAAGACACCAAGAAGAAAGTCTAAGAGTCTGACATGGCCATCCCAGAGAATTTCCAAGGCCTTTCGAAAATGCTCATCACACATGTGTCATGTACCATCCAAGCCAATGTTCTGGTCAATGGACTCCATTACATAGGCATCACATGGGAGGAGAGCAGGAAGGATTGATCAATGAGCAAGGAGGAGTCTTATCTTATCTTATCATACAGGATAACTACTTAGATAACTACTTATCCTACAGATGCCACGGGCCAGGCTATCCTGCACAGCAGAAAGGTCTAAAAATGTACTTATAAGACATGTCGTTGTGAGAAGCCATGCGTCCCCTTTACGTCACTACAAAGTTTACCAGACCATCTATCAACAGTCTGCCTCATCCGAAAAGGATCACGGCACACGTGACCTCATAGACAGGCTGGTCACCAGTTCTAATTCGTGGCAGAAAACTAGAAGGGACCAGATGTTTCGCGGCCGGTCTTGCGCCTGGCCCTCACCTCTCTATATCCTTTCCACCGACCCTTTACTCCACTGTATCAGTGAGAAATAGGATTCTCGTATGCCCAGACAAACCTACATGCATACACACGTTGTGACACTGATCAACAGATCAACACGTTGCCCATGGGCCCTCATGTTCTCTGAGTCTCTGGTGCCTCGTTGCACCACACCCCCACATTGCCCACTGTCCCCCCTACTTCATTCTGGCACCGGTACCCACAACATCATCAGCCCCCTGGTTCCTCTCCATCCCGGGTCCTTCCCACCTCACCGTTTACTCGCTGTTTATCTGCTGCGGCGAGGTACAAAAGGCTGATGGTACGTACCCACACCTTTCAACTTTCAAGACTTTCCTTCCCTTTGTGCCACCTCATCATCCTCTCTGTTGTTGGGACCACTCCCACAGCCTGCCTACTATATGCTAATGGCTATGAAGACTTACACTGTTGACACAGTATGGTGCCGTTCACCCTTCACACTGTCAGGTTCTCAGTACTCACCTTTCCATCCCCAGTGTCATCTGGATCATCTGATTCATCCCCAACACCAATTACCGTCAATGTTGACATGGCAGTTATCAAGGTCGTCAAGACAGTACGGTTGATGTGACCTGTTACCCCTTCCCAATTGTACTGATCATTGTCACCTGTCATCAGTGCCGTCAGTAGTATTGTCACCACCTTCAATACCACTATACCCGCGGCTATGAATGTTGTCGAGCATGTGTGCTCAACTTTCCTTTCTCAGGCACTCATTACAACCGGCGTCGCTACTGTACAATACTCTAATTTTTTTTCTCAACTTGTTTAGTTCCATTGTAGTAGTTGTTGTGCTTGAATTGTGTGAATATATGCTTACCCACACTTTTTCTACTTGATGTCCGATGAAGTGGATTATTGGTTAATTGAGATAAACTTAGTTGTGCTTACATATTATTATACTTTTGTTCATGAGAAAAGGGACCAAAAGTGTAACTAAGGGGAATACTAAATTCCTGATGCTATCACCAGTAGTGAGTCCAAGTTCTCTCAGTTCAACTCGATGTCTGACATCCATTTTTCGAATCCTATTACAGCACTGTGCGAAACTAATGGCGCGACAGTCACATTGCTCAGTAGTGCACATCAGCTTGGACAGGCCCGGGTAGGTAGTTTGAATTTCTCCAACTCACCCTCGCTGACCAATGGCCCTGTACCTGTACTACTTAAGTTCCAGCCTCCACAGTTGTGGTCTGAATATCCCCTCAATCCGTTTGACTTGTCCAACACGTTCCTCACTGGAGCCCCTCTCCAGGACATGGCCGCTGATCCAGAGCCTGAGTCTGTGGTCAGCGATTTCGAACCAATTCAGCCGCTGACCAGCCCTCTTCAACCCAAGCGACGTGCAGCTCGCACTAGTACCAGCCATCTCACTATCCATTCCCAGACATCGTCCATGCAGAGCACTCTCACGGTGGAGGCTCTGGATGACTCAGCGTCAAGCTTGGGTTTGGGTGGTGTCCTCTGGAAGAAGGACCTAAGTCCACAGGACAACACGAATTTCAATCATGCCTTTGACCTTCTGCCAGTGGTGCTAGAAATCCTCACAAAAATTGGCTGGGAGTCACCAGCACTCAGGAAGGGTGCATTCGAGTACCTAAGCCAGGCTTGTGCTGAAAGTCAACGTCGTAAGTCGTTCTCAATTTCTTGGTGGGCAATACTACTAACTGACACTCAACTAAATTTTTCAGATACCACATGGAGCGATGATCTCTGCAGATTGGTGAGCTCTTAATTTTTAACTAGTTTGCGCCCCTAACATGCAGTACTGCTGAATTTATAGTTTATAAATTGCCTACAGACGTTCTGAAGCAAAATCGGGCAGGCAGCCAACCGCTATGTCCGAAAGTATTGTCTGGACGATATTGTTGGTGCTCATGCTAAACTCCCACCCAAGGAGAAGGTGAAAGCGATTGTCTCTTACCACGAAAGAATACTCGATCCAAGAAATTGGAAAGAATATTATCTATATCACTATATAGTTCAATTAATAAAACTAATTAGATTCACCTTTACATCTACCTATTTAA
This sequence comes from Chiua virens, assembly GCA_019787685.1. Taxonomy (NCBI): domain Eukaryota; kingdom Fungi; phylum Basidiomycota; class Agaricomycetes; order Boletales; family Boletaceae; genus Chiua; species Chiua virens. Next base: position 227,645 of record JAHNUO010000030.1, read on the forward strand.
ATTCTTTTTAATTTAATAGGAAAAATATTATGAATCCCTAATGTAGTAGGAAGTGCTGCAGATGCGTTGCGAACAGTAGCTGATCCTGGGATACCACCGATACGAGTGGCAGCGGGTGGGTTTCAGGCCGCAGGAGGTGCATTTGTGAACGGACGCAGCCTGAGCTCCATCAACATCACATCCCACTGGGGCTGGCCCGGGCAGGCTGGAAGAAGGTGGCAGGCTTGGAGCGCTGAGGTTACTAGTATGACCGGATCCCAGGGATTGGGACATCACTGATGGAGACCGCTGTCTTGGAGGCCCGGGTGCCATGCTAACACAGAATGTCTAATTATCCAATGTAATTGGTTCCATCTTGGTACGAGTCGAGTGCCAAACTCACCACTAATCCGCTGTGATCATTAATGCTATGGCGTGAAGATGAACACCGTATGAGATGGACACACCAATGATGTGGTCGCGGGTCGGCATTGGTGGTGTGTGACCTTGCAAGCTGGTGCCAGCGGGGAGCCAGCTGTCATGATCATAGGTACCATGAACCTCAGGGACCTGACCTCCCGACTCAGAAGTTGCTAAGGTTTTTTGCATGATCCACCAGTGGATCACAACTTGAAGATCCACTGCATCTTTTTCTCGCTGGCATGGCTGTAGCGACATTAGAATGGTCTCTTTTTCCAGGCAGAAGGGGAAATGCCGATTGTTGTTCAAGTTGTTCATTTGGATGGTATCCGTCCTTCAGTGATTACTCATCCAGGTAGCTCGCAAGATGGATCCGATCTTTGCCACTTTCAATAGAGTAGACTACATATAGAATCATACACCACCGAGAACATTAATCCCACCACCGATCTCAACGTACTTATTTGTGTCTTGCCAGACCTGTGAAAATCGTTGTGCCAAGTCAGTCCTGAGTGCAGCCTGTCACAATGCATACGCCCTTAGACCATCCTCGAGCACCCAGTCGTCTGTTGTAACAAGAGCTTGCCTATCCAACCACCACATTGACTGCCCATGAAGAAACTGGAGGGTGCGGTTCTGCTCTTCTACCAGCAACTCAACTTCCTCTGACCAACGGAGTGCCCGAGCACGGGTATTACACTGTTCAATTCGAATAGCTGCAAGGCATGGTCAGACCGGCATGAGCTCAAAAGCAAATTGACATACCGCCCTGGAGGTCCTCTTCTCCATCTTTCTCGGGTTTACCGTATCCATATACGAACCAGATCCAGGAGGGTTGCCAGCGACCTTCGCTCTGCCGATCCTCCGTCCCAGCCACAACTGGGCGTATGTCGTTTTTCCAACCAGCTCTGTGCAATAATGGTGATGGTATCACCAACGTTGCATATGCTGCATGATATCTTGCAACACCAGCATTCACCTTAGAGTCGACAGACTTGAGAGAATTGCGTGCACGCGTGTTGGCCCCTTGTCCACGTAGAAATCGATCCTTGAAATGTAGCATATAAGAACGAGACCGTAGCGCCTGGCAGAGTTCCTCAGGGGCATCATGAGCCTGGCCGTAGTGCAGGTTCCATTCGATCTCTTGGAGCTTGGGGTCACACGATGTCTGGCGTGGAAGAGCAGACAGTAGCCAAAGGTAAAAGTCTTCTGGTTTTTGGACCATTCCAGGGTCTTGTGGTTCTTGGGTTCGAAGAGATGCAGCAACCGGCATATACAGGGTTTGTACGGCACCCCGTGCCTCAATACGTTTCATGAGACCACAGCTACACTGTTGTAGCCTTGCGCTCTGGTGGTCTGTGCCATGGGAACGGAGTGACTCTGCGCTATTGTGAAGTTGTCGTCTTCGGAAATATTAGCCTGATCAATGCAGTGCGTGAGCGGAAGAACTCACTGTTGATCCTCCAAGTCAAGCCCCATTCCAATCAGGATGCCAGGGGATATGTGGGTGCATTCAATGAGCTGGCTTCGGGAGCTTCGTCTCTTGTGAGCTGAAGACGTACGCTCGGCGCTTGGGTGACCGCTGAAGCATAGAAGTTAGGGAGAGCAATTTCTCCACCAAAGTTCACGCACAGTTGGACTTGATCTCGAATGGATTGGGCTGTGACATGTCGTTCTCCCATGCCTTTACCTGTTCTCTCCATGTAGATAAAATTTCCTCATATCGTCCAACGAGCGAACTCTTGAATTCATGCAAGTCTTCCAAATGTTCATTGCGCTCGGGGACAGCTTCAGTAAGCTTACGAAGAATTGCTGCTCCTGCACTCTACTATCAGTCACTGTCGTCTTGCAAGACAACAGTGCTCACCCATCCCAACGACTTTTTTCCAATTATGGTCTCCAATAAGATCGTCCAGAGTGTCGCGACGATGGCCGGGACCCATTTCTTTGGTGCTAGATGCTACTGAATTCAGGGTTGACGAACCTCGCTACAGTGCTTCACCATCTGTCCGAGCCATGCCTTTTATACAACTGAAAGGATACTTCCAGTGACAGTCAGAAACGTGAGCAGGAAGGTGAAACTTCGGAATGAATGGTGTAAGTTAGTTTGGTTACTGCTCTGCCAACTCCATTGCGACTCCACTGGTGTGGCAGTGCTAACTTATAGGGCCTCCATGTGTTCACACGGGCATTGCGGTACGAGGCAGTACCGCCATGCGAAGGGGTCGATTAGTCCCGGCCTTTGAATGACTAATCTGCCCAGTTCACGCATTGTTGGAAAATCGTGACCACAATCCATATAGAAGGACCACAGTCATGGAACCTGAAATAAGAGGCATCAGTGTCCAAAATTCAGCAATTAAAGCCACCGCTCCTCTTACCTGGCACACCCACCGCTGGTTGGCGCTCGATGAATAACAGCACACAGGGAAGAAGTACGCCAGACACCGTCTCAACTCCTGATTTTTGGCAGTATCAGGCGAGAGATAAGCCGCGACCAGACTCTTCAACACCGGTCATATGCATGTCACCGTCAGGGTTCTAGACATCCCAGAACAAATGGTGATGCATACCTGGTCGTCAGAAACCATGCCCGCCAAGACGAGGTTGGAGAGCCTGATGCACAACAAGGCTTGAACCTTTCAGATTCTTCCCCGTTGAGTATGTGTAGCAGGAACTCGATGACCCGTTCGGCCCAGTCATCAATGAAGGTGTCTGTACGCTGACGACAGGGGTAAAACACATCAAACAGAATGTACTGCAACTGCACTGCTGCCTAGGAACTTCGTGCACCATCAAGGTGTCGAAAATGACTTGAAACACACTTGGCTTGAGTACTTCGGGGGAAGATTGGACCTGTGTGACGAAGAGCTGGAAGGAGGTAAAGGCCATTCGCTAGCAATGTGCACATCAGCGGCGTTCAATAAGTGTAAGTGTAGTCATACGCGTGCGATGAGACAACACAACCCAAAGCACACGGGGCCTTTTCACAGAGTGTGAGCTCCTTAGGCTTGACGGCTGAAACGATCAGTTCACCCAAGATCCCTTCCAACGTAGAATTCTCTTCGAAAGTGTGAAAACGTCGTCTACGAATACCCTCTTAGAGCGGCGAAATTGACTTACACCATTCACGCGCTCCAACATCCCGATGCAAGGAGACAAATACCGAACATCAAGTGCGTCTGTTCGTGCCAGTTCTTCAGGGCATGCCGTGACGGTACTGGTGCTTGGGCTGGCATCGTCTTCGTTGCTGTCTTCTCCATCCCCATCTCCTTTGCCCTCAGCATCGTCTTTCTCTCCATCCTCTCCACCCTCTCCATCCTCCTTATCTCTCAGTTCGTGTACAACTTCAACGACAACACCCTTGATACGTCCGCACACCGTGTGACCAACCCTTCAGGTAGGTTCTCTTCGCCAATCATGCCTCACACGAGCTGAAACATTTTGTGCCAACCGATCCTGTCCGTGTAGTCGAAGTTCACTGCGAGTTTGAGCATCTCCACAACAACGAACACAGCATCCAGGACCAGATCATCCAGGCATTTGTCCGCGTCACGACCGGAGCGTTCATTGGTGCCAAGACCCGCATAGTTCATTCTTGGACTACCGCATCGAAATCTTGGAATTTGTAGTAGACATTTTCAATTGATGTGCGATAAGTTACAACAGGGAGGGATCCTTCCAAATTTATTTGGTCATTGGTTGCAGCAGCGAGCTCCACATATACAGACGCCAAAAATGCCCTTTCTGGGGTCAACATAGTCCAAAAAATGGCTGTGTTTTGGAATCAGGCGAGTTCATGTCACAATTTCAAGCAGACAGGCGCGCACCTTTGAACTCGAGTGGTCGAATATATCAACCTGAGTGGCCAATATATGCTGAGAAGGCGCCCTCGAAGCTGCCCTACACGGGCAAAGCCCCTACTTCAATGGGGGTAAAAGTTTTGGGACATCGAAGTTCTTGGGTTTTTGAAGAGCGCAGGAGCCTAGGAAGGGTTTCTGCTTGCGTTGTTTTCTTCTGAGTGCGAGTCAAACGCAGCCTAAAGCTTAGCTCGTGCCAGTCGTGCAGGAGTGGAGGGGCCACTGTAGCCACCAAAATAAACGATATTGAGGGGCCGAGTCGCCACGAGCGTGAAGTATCAGCATCTTTCTTGGGATGGATAGTATGTCCGGTCCTGGCAGAAATAATATGCATGTTCAGTGTCCAGAGAAGTCCACTCTGGACCTTGTGGCAAGGTTTCGTCACTCCTGCCGTGGTAGAGAGGTGTTCCTTTTGGAATGACACCTGGTACGATGTTATGGCCTATAATTCGGTGGGTGAGATTCAAAGCGAGCTAAGTGATAACCACTCACCATTCCTCATTCATGTGTTGGGCCAGTGTTGAAGGAGTGAGTGCACTGTCTCGAACACAAGATGGTCGGTATGATTAGGGTTCAGAAGTTGAAGGACGTCCCATTCTGCCGGATGCCAGTGATCTTGACCGAGAACGGCTTGACTCTGAGCTAGTTGCTTATTTTGCCAAGGGAGAGTCGAAGCCAACGGCACCTGGACAGTGCAACTGAGGACTGAAGTCACAAAACCGAACAGCGCTAGCCGCAGCATCGCAGAATGTCACCTATAGTAGTGTGCAGTCAAAACGACAGGTCATCGGATTAAATCATATGAGATCGCCTCGCACTTGTCATCATTTTCGACCAAATTCGCTTTGAGAATACAGTTGTTAAACCCGATCGACATTGGACCTCGAGTCGGCACTTGGATACTTACTGAATATGTACTTAGCGGTTGAGTCATTCTCTGGAATGGTGTGACATGGTTGAATTCTACGTTGAACATTTACGTATGTATCCATAAGCATTACTGGGCCTTCTCAGGGTATCTCTGAAGCTCCAGAGGTGAAAGGAAGTGAAAGTAACAGTTAAGAGTGTGATGAATGGTTTGAGGGAAGGATGGACGAACCGTCTCATTTGCACCCAGAACTCGTAGGAACCAGATAGCGCGTGGGATTGCCACATTATTAGACTGCAACAAATCGAGAAGATTATGGCCTCTCGCCCCACGAGGTACACTTTTACCGAGTTTGTGCAATGGAACATTGCCGTTTGCGAGGTCGGCAAACCAAGCTTGACGCTTTGCATCGTTGAGGGTAACATGAGAGGGCATCTTGAAGGTCCAAGGGCTGGGTGTAACTTGAGTCGAATGTCGCTCAGGATGCATGATACGCACGGAACGGGCGACTGAGATACATACAGCGAAAGAGAAAAAAGGGTGCTTACCCTCGCTTGAATTGCTAAGAATCATGTGGAGTGAGTTTGTGATTTTGCTGCTGGAGTCGCCACCATGAAGTACCCTGTTCAGATTCAGGATCCTATACCGGCACCAGCCGTGCATTCCTCAACTCCGTCACGACATCGTGCCACTCGGAAGTTTTGAGCTACACTGGACGTGTCTGCGACGGATAATGAGCTGAGAAGTTGGCCAGCCCTACACCTCAGCAAAGCTGACACGCACCCGCAAGCCACTCGGGGTACCTCTTGTCACAATGCACCTCCGACGGCCGGCTCGTGTCTTCGTCGTGGCACATTGTGCAAAAGTAGAGTTCCTAAAGCAAGGGGTGGGTTTGGGTTGAACGTTGAGGCGCAACTTGGGTTCTCGTCGACTTCGAGCCCTGATCAGTAACCATTAGTGGCTGTGCCTTCTTGAACACCCGACTCGGAGTACTGTTGCAATTCAGCTCACCTACAGCTGCACTGGCTTGATTCAAGGGTTCCTAACGTGAATGAATACCCCGGCCATATTGCACACGATGGAAAGACTAACAATGGAAGGCGAGTTCATGTCGTGTTGGATGCTAAAAGGAGGATATAGCAGGCTTTCTGACACACCTCCCCGTTTGATCATCTGGGAGCAGTTCAAAAGTATTGCTTCTGACGCGATGTTGATACCTCATGTCCAGTAATTCTATCATATCGATGTTGTAGCCAGTACGCGTATGAAATTGATCTGCATGATAGCAATGTCAAGTTGTCAGAGTTCCTTCGATCAATTAAATTCCATATCAACTTCACCAATGAGTGCCGCCACTGAGTCTCGAGTAACACGTTCGAGGGTTGACTAGGACTGTTCGAGACTGAACCCTTGTACTGACCCACAAAAATGCTCCTGGAACTTCTCACCGGACCCTTACCAAGTGCCCAACGTTTTTTTGAAACAGTGCCAGAACCCACACGCCACAAAATATATCAGTAGCCCCGTCATGTCCACTCCATTAAAATCAGCATTCATTCGTGCAGCCATGTCCAACGGAAACCAGACAAACGGGTCTGCAGCACTGCTTCTTCCGATGCCAAATCCTTCTACTGGAAGTGCCAATCCCTCTGTCTCGCTCTCTGCTCTTTGGGGCTACATCCTGCCTGCACTGAATCATATCCTCCGCTCCCCCACTGCCACTGTTGACAAAGTGCCAGCCGTCGACTCCTCATATCACATTGGCATCCACACCGCTACCTACAATTACATCACAGCACACTCTTCAGCCGCAAACACCTGTAAGCAGGGCCTGAGCGGCTCAGATTTATATGAACACCTCAACAAGTACTATGCGGACCTCACTCAGGAGCTGTTGTTAGGCACCCCCGAGAACGACACGACTCTTGTTCAATATATTGTCTCGTCCTTCAAGCGCTACAGTGTTGGCGCACACTCCGTCGACCGACTCCTCAACTACGTCAATAAACATTATGTGAAACGTGCCATCGACGAAGATCGCGGTTGGCTCACACTCGGCGACATTTTCAGCGCTGTCGCTAAATCGATCGGGGAGGGGGATACACAGGAAAAGATTGCCAAGAAGTTAAGGGTGATGAGGATTACAGAGCTGAAGAAGTGGGGATATGAGGAAAATGGATCGTCCGGTTCGCTTGCCCTGGCTGAACAATGTGCGGAAGCGGCGAGTACATCGGATCGCATTGTTCCTCTGGGAGCATTGGCATTGAGGAGGTTCAGGACGGAATTCATCGAATTTTTAATGACTGCTCCCAAGATGAAGGTGAGGAAGCGCCCGGGAGTCCAAGCCGTGTCCATGGGAGACATGTCTCATCCTCCCCAGAGTCGATTGGGACGCGCAATACGTAAGCTTATCACGAGACCGCAGATTTTCTGACAATGCCTTATAATACATTCTGAAGAAAGCTAAATTATATAATGGTAAAAAGGTCTTATTATTACTTTGCAACAGTAGGTCTGGTGAAGAATAAGTATCAAACAGTCAGTAATGACACACATCATGGGATTTGGTAATGGCCGGCAATGTTGACCAGTCTGGTACAGCTTTATATATTCTTTATAACAGTAGGCTGAGTGCATAACAAATGTCAGACTGTCAGTGAAGATACCAATTATACAGTTTACATATTCCTCATAATGGTAGCTACAGTTGAAAACAAGTGTCGGACAGTTAGAAAAGACGTACTACTATCACACAAGTCGGTAAAGGGCAAGGCCAATTAATTTGAGGGTAGTCGAAAATGTGTACCAAACATATCTTTACTAAGCAAAGATATCGATGCTTGCAACGTTCCCAACCCGAGTCCAACACACATTTCTGGCCAACTTTTTCATTCATGCTCGAGCTTCATCAATAGTACCACTCCGATGGCATTCTCAAATAAGTGTCAGGAAGGTGAAAGTGGGTCAGATATGCACGTATAGGAAGACTTTCGAATGATCAACCAGGTGGCGACAGTGAATAATTACCTGTAGCATGATTATGGCAGGCAAAGTGGATCATCCTGGGAGTAACGGCAACTGAAGGAAACATTTTCACGTCGTCATCATTTTGATCGACCAAACGAATGATGGCAAATAGATAACCAGATTATTCTGCTTTGTGATTTCGAATAGCCTAGTATAACGTTCGAATCGGACCCAAACGAGTTTAACTACTACTAGAAATACGGCGCTTCTTCAGTGACTTTGCCACAGACTTTTGGGCAGAATTATCTCGTTCAATTCGAAAAGAAAAGGTGGGCCTGAGTGCTGACTGTGAAGCGAAGTAACTGAGGGACTCACCTGTTCCACCATAACAGAAGTTCATCAACGAAATTTTTGTCCTCTTCAGTCTTGGTTTCTTCGAACCACTCCACTATGGCTTCATAGAACTTGTGGGTGTCAAATACACCATTGACAATTGCCCAAGAACCTGCAGAGGACAGGGCGAAATGAACCTGCAACGCAATCAGTAATCCATTAGCATCAAATCTGGTATTAATTATGTTAACGGTAAACAACCAATTTACCTGGCAAGCCACATAGGCAATGGCGCGCGGCTGAACTGTTTGCATACCTATGAGTTTGGCCACGTTTGACCGCGTCCGTCTATCACCTCGGCGATGTTTCTTTCCAGCGGTTGGCTCAAGACCCTCATCGTCCAATGCGGAAGATGGAGAAATAAAGATGGCTTTGAAGGCCTGGAGTGGAGAATCAATGACGATACCTACATTTGTGTGCAGAACATGCCTTGACTAAAATTTCGTTCTTAAACAGTCCGCTGTCGAGATTGGCAGGGTCTGACTGACCACCAGCATACAGGAAGGCCGGCCAAGATTGCGCGGTGACGAGAAAGTCGGGATGGAAGTCACGAATATTCTGCCGGTGACTGTTGGAATACATAGCCTTGTCAATTGAAATGTTTATGGCGCAGAGTTCACTCACATGGGAACGTTCCAGTCATAGTCAACTGGACACAGAAAACTTCCTGTCGCATCATTGTAGAACCCTCTCCCGCTCTTGTCTTCAGCGCTGAGGGGAGGCTCAGGCTTTGGTGTCTGCTGCATGAGCCAGTTCACGACAAATACTTTAAGCCTGTGGATATCATCAGTGCGGCCGGTGTCAGCACCTCGTTCGAGCTGCATTTACATCAGTCCTATTGCACAAAGTCCAAGGGAATAAATTTCTGACCTGTAGTAGAGCATCGCCAAGTTCTGTCTGAGGGATGTCACGGATAGAGGGAATCCACCGCATAAGTTCCTTGTAAGATTTGTACAAACGGTTTTCCCTTGGGCGTGCCGTCAATCACACTGATAAGAAACTAAATGTAAAACAAAACGCACACATCCGTGTGATTCACAATGTTCGCGTTGGCAACATGGGCTCGTCGGTCTGCCTCCGCCAACATGTCATTGACACTGTCGTGGAGAGACACAAGGCGTCTGATGAGTCGTCCTTTATAACGAAAACTTTGAACACTACCAAAAAAAAAAGGTCAGGTCAACGAGCACACAGAACAATTGCAAGATACTCTGCAATTCAGATCTGTACTGGAGGTTGCGAGTATTCAGGCTACGGTCTTGCAAAGCGATAAGACGTGCCACTTGTTGCATCAAAAGAGTAGTATCAATGGTCTGGGACGGGGAGTCATCTGCACTTGACATTGTTCAGGGCGAGACGAAGATAACAGTCTAAGAGTGGAGGTCAACGATGCACGACAATATTCTCAAGATATTTAAGAATGTATTCACTGGACAAATTTCATTATCCGCGAGAACGCCACGCACACATTGGACGACCATGGCTGTTGAGCCTCTCCACCCGAAATGGAAGGAGCTGTGTTAGCGTCGCTTCCGGGCCGCGCCACACGCATGGCATGGCCATGGCCATACCAATGTTTTCTTGATGTACTGAAATGGAAGGACGTCTGCCGGACAGCGCCACCAAATGACACGGCCATGGCAATACCGAAGGCTTCCGCTTGTCTCAAAACATTGCATGACCGTGGCCATCACAGTGCCTTCTTGATGTACTATAGTGGAAGGGCGCCTGAATTGCTGCCGGGCAACGCCACCGGATAACACGGCCATGGGTATACCAGAGCCTCCTCTTGTCGTCTGAAAACAGAAGAAATCAGGTGTTTGGCGACAGGCCCTAACCAGCGAAGCGACTGAATAGAATTCAAAATTTTCCAGTACATCGAACACAATAAATCCCTACCTTTTCATTCCCGAGGTCTACTCACAGTGCACACCCTCCGTCCCCCACCTTTCATCGTTATGGCTAGGGCTTCCAACAGAAGGGATCTGCCCGAGGAGGTAGAGAAAATGGTTTTTTTGTTAGCGAGTAGAAAGCCGCGTGAACTGGCTAAGTACTCACGGGTAGCTCGTCGTGTACAAGAATGGTAAGGGCTCCTAACTGCGTCTTACATGAAGCTGAAATTCTTCCTGCGTAAGGATGGAGCCTATCCTTTACAAAAAAATCAGTATCTCTTCTCAAGCCAATGCGAAAAGTCTTCTACTTTCGCTCGCTACGGGATCGAAGACAGTCCTACGCCTGCAAATCGGCACGTCTGTCTCCCCTGACATTGTTGCAATGCTCCTCCAACGTTGCCCTCGTCTGATCAACTTCGCTATACATGGGGAATGTAACAGCCTTCGTCAATTCTACATCATCCTCGACGCGCTCAATAATCTCACGGACCTGAGGTACCTCTCGGTCGATCCTGCTCTGTTTTTTCAAACAGGCATCGTGCATCTTCCTGACACGCCCGCCTTCCATCGTGTTACACATCTGGATCTGACCATTGACTCAGCTTGGGAGATAGTTACTACTGGGCTTCAGTATTTCAATCGCTTGACACACTTGTCAATGACCCGGAGAATGAGTGGTACGGCGACTCACTGCTTACTGGCACTCCTCCAACGTCAATCGTTGAAGGTGATTTTGCTGTGGGTGGATGAAATCGAAGGTCAACCCAAAGCGATCAAGTATCTGCTGAAACGGAAGTTAGATGACCCAAGAATAGTTCTGTTTTGCCAGTCAATGAAGTCAGGTGGCAGTTTCTGGCTGCGTGCAGAGCGCGTGATCGCCTGGCGGAAGGAGAACGACAGTATGTATCATCCATGATACTTTCGAAATGAGACTAACCTTCGTAGTCACTACAGTAAAGCGTCCTACAGGGTTAGAGGGTATAACTTCATGTAGCGCTGCTCCGAAGGTCTATTAGTGATGTGACAAGTTTGGTGTTGTACATACTTTGGTGGATGGATCTAGATATGCGTTTGGTGCTCGAAAGAGAAATCAGTGTTAAGTACTTAAGTACATGGCGTAAAACTTACGATCCAGACTCTGGGTCGGTTTAAGGTGCATATCTGAGGCGCTTCAAAGAGTCTTCAACCCCACCGTCGCTCGATTCGAGATGGCAACGGGGCGACCCTATGGACACATAGTCCAAAAGCGTTATCTGTGCGACACGAAGTCAACACAGAGAGATCGATGATCTTTGAGCGGCGCAAAGCCAACTCGGTATGAGCCGATGATCCGTGGGACGAGGAGGCGTAGGAAGTGTCGGCGCAAGGTCTTCAAGTTGAGGGTGGCCAGGAGTGCCAGTATGGGTGCACGAGGGACCATGTCAATGATCCGGAAGGCGTCGATCTTGAGGGAGGGCTGTAACGAGAGGGTGGGATTTGCAACACGAGGTAATGAGCGAGTGTCATGAGAGGAAATGGGCGCGACGTCGCGGGAACCATCATGATGAGTTCTTTCATGGCAGATGTGAAATGGCACCTGTCGTTTTCAGACTCAAATACTAACTCCGACACTTCGTGTACCACTTAATTGCAAGTGTCATCGAGTGCCGCAGTCTGAATGTCATATCATGCCCCTCAGTGCTCAGTCTGAATCTCGTAGTCCCTCCCTTACCTCGTCAGTCGATTCAGCAATGTCATCTTCCTTACCCAGCCCACAGGAAGATGACCCTGTCCTTGTGCCTTCGCAATCGAAGTCCTCCGACAAGTTCCCATCCCGGACCTCCCACAGTCGTTTCAATCAGCTCAATCAACCCTTTCCCGATCCCTTTCCTCCCAATCGCTACCCTGAGACGACACCTCCCTCTTCTCCTCCTGACAATCGTCGAAAGAAACGGCTTCCGTCTCATTCCTCATCCAATCCGAAGCGACAATACCATTACCACCCTTACATCCCCAGGGGAAAAGGACCTGTCCCCCCTGCGCTGCACTATGCAGCACAATCACTGGGGATAATGTCCCCCACCGATGTAACGCTTGATGAAGTAGAGCAGGTACGTTGCATTGCGCGGGCCCGTCAACTAGCTCACATCCAAATAGGAGAAAGAAGGGTTTATTCAGGCCCTTTCTGCCATGCCCGAAACCATTTTGATGTCGGCACTTGAAGCCAAACGGGCGGATCATGAGTGCATTGCCCTACGGCTTGCACTCGCGAAGGCAGAAATAAGATCCTCGGAGAAGCATATGGTCTTTTTGGCCAGTATGCATGACCAGCATGAAGGCGCCCACGCTGCTAGTGGGGCATGCCTTGATATATTTCATCGAGTCCTCAATCCCCGCGGTAAAGAAGATGTCGAAGATAGTAAGCAATTTTACGAGGACACTCGTGTGGAGCGGCTTACGGCGTTGGCGGTTTCTGAGGCACACGTGGGTCAAATACAGGACGTGATTGGTCTACGACTTTCAGATCTGTTTGAAGGAGGCAGTGTTGAGCGACATGTATCCCATGGTTCGGAGGATTCAGACTTGAGCGGATTTAGCGATTCGGAGGATGTTCGACTCGTCTGAGGGATTTAAAGGGGATACATTACCGCTATCCTCACCCGCGGTGTCCCTTCTGTTGTAATCTTACTTTCTATTCCAAATCAAGTTTGTGTATGCCTATTGGTGTATGTTTTCATTTTATCTTAATGCCATATACCGAATGGGATCCTTCGACTTACACTGACACTGATCACGATGGCGCACACCACCTCCCAGGTACGTATGTTACGCGTCACTGCGCACCAATGTGTATAAAGTATTGTTCAGTATTACTATCAGTATCCATCGGACCCATCGCCAGACATTCCAGCCAGTAGTGGAAACACAAACCGTGATGTTGACCTCCAGGATCCCACCCTCGAGCCACAGCTTGCAACCGCTTCCAACATCAACGCCGATATCGAATTGACAGGTGATGGGATTGAATGGTTCCCAGCCCCCCGGGATCCGATTCAAGCCCATGCCAACCGTATTGTCGCCCCCGAAAATCCCATCCATACCCATGCGCACACGGGACCTAGTGAATGGGATCTCCAGTATACTCAGTCTATTGCCCATCAAATCCCCCCCGTTTATTATCGCCCCGAGCTTCCCATTCACTACGCTCAATCCGCTCACCTTGTTCCCCCCCCCATTCACTTTCACACTAAACCTGTCGCCCACCATCCGATTAACTATCCCGTTCATTACACTTGTGTGACCTTGAGCCCTGTCGCCCTTGGGAATCCCGCACCCATCAACGTCAACAACGATGAACGGGGCGACGATATAAACCCTACCATCGCATCTTCGTCCATTACCCCTGCCGTTCCAAGTAAAAAGCGGGTGAGTCGTCGAAACATTTCAACCTGGCAATATATTAACAAATTAAGCAAGAAATACGAAATACGTACCGTCCAGGCTTGCGGCGGCGGCGGCGGCGGCGACGACGACAGTGGTGGTGACAATAATGGCGGCAGCAAGGCACCTGCTGAGCTGCCTGTTGTGAACCTTTCCCCCACCGCTATTCAGCTGATGTATAACCGCGTCAAAAACTACATCCGAGAAAGAATGGTCAGGGTGGAGGCAGTGATGACGGATAGTGGGCGAAACAACGAAATTACGGACGCCATGAACAACGCGAAACAAACCATCTTGGGTACCTCCAAGGCACAGCTCACGTCTGCAACTACGAAGAAAGTGCGCAAGGAGGCTGTCCGGCCGACCAGCGAAATTCTCCAGAAATGGAAGAATTATGTGGAGCCGCACGTCAACTCCACTCTCGGCCTGCGAAAAAGGCTTGAGTGGGGGGAAGCTAGCTGCCCACCAGAAGAAGCCATTGCTCACCGGTCTGCGAGGGCAAATGAAATCATACAATCGCTGAACTACGACCACCTATGCAACGGACCCAATTCTCCCCTCTTCACCGTACCATTCTTTCAGGATATGGTGATCGAACATTTATTTGTTCACTCACCGGAGTTATGGAGATATCTCGATCCTAACAACCCTCATCCGGCACTCGACAACCTCTTCGCGCTGGGAGTAGCAGCGATCGCTGCAGCGGTCGGAGAATATTCCGAAGGTCGGAGGGAGAAGCACAAGGTCATACCCACATCGTGGCGTATGGACTACATCAAGGCAAAGGATATGATCGCAAGTCTGAGGCAAGATCAGACGGAGAACTTACATTTGAATGAGATCCAGGATTGGATCGTGCGCCAAAGATTCGTTGAACTCGAAGGAGCTAATTAACGTATCAAAAGAAGTATTAACACAATGGCAGCTTTACTTTGATGGAGTGCTTACACTTGATGGAGTGCACGAAGCGAGGTCCATGGGGTGACCCCAGCAGATAGAGGGATATCGATGAGCTAAGGATGGAGTACCGCGGGGGAAGCACAATAACAAAGTGACTTTGATACTGTACTTACTTCGATGAAATAGATGAGGACAGGGTTGAAGGGGGAAAGCGCTTCTAAGTTCGACACGAGATCATCACAGAAAGATTCGAGCGGCACAAAGCCAGCTCAGCGAGGTCCGTGGTCCGAGGAAGGTGACCCTATTAGACACCGGGGCGTTACATATCGACGACACTGGATAGTAATGAGTTTGATGGGGAGGAGTGCAGTAACACTGTACCTACCTTCGAGGAAGTGAACGAGGAGGAGAAAGGGATCGAGGAGAAAGGGCTTCGAAGGGCCTTCAACCCCACTATCACTCGATTCGCGGTGGCGATGGGGCGGCCCTATGGACACAAAGTCCAAAAGCGTTCTGTGCGCGACACAAAGTCAACGCAAAGAGAGATCGAGCGGCGCAAAGCCAACTCAGTGAGGATTCCGGGACGAGGGGGCGAGGCTGCGATGAACGTCGTCCAGGTGCAGAGGCGTCGCACGGAGACAATCTTGAGGAGTAACAGTAATCCGATCCGAGGGACAAGGCGGCGGCGGCGGTGGCGTGGGAGCGGCAATCTCGTCAACGATGGCGATAGACGTCGGCCTTGAAGGGACCTTCCAGGATGGCAGATGTCGGTGGTTAGTACGAGCCTACGAGCCCTTATTGCTTACGATTCAAGGGCACATCACTTACCGGGTGACCCACTTCAGCCTACTGAATCCCTTCTACAATGGGTCGTTCGGATATATCCAGAGGGCGGGATGGAGGAGGCAACGTGTGACCAGTGTGATCGATGATCGATGATCCGTAACGCGGGAGTCAAGGATCTGTGGGTATACTGAGACGTTCCCAACGCTTGTAGAAAACAAGCAACAACAACAACAAATAATGCGTCCACACGGTCCACACGTCCATCGGCAATAATTGAATCAGACAATAGACCCGTCTCAACCTATATAGCTACTTGGTTTTAATTCAGATCTACACCTCCCACCCCCCGCTTACATTCGAACCCTTCCTGATACTCTCTGCCTCGTTACCCCTCAGGACTGTCTTCGCGTGACGCCTCTGCACCTGGACGACGTTCATCGCAGCCTCGCCCCCTCGTCCCGGAATCCTCACTGAGTTGGCTTTGCACCGCTCGATCTCTCTTTGTGTTGACTTCGTGTCGCGCACAGAACGCTTTTGGACTTTGTGTCCATAGGGCCGCCCCATCGCCAAGGGCCTTCAACCCCCCTGAGTCACTCGATTCGTGGTCGAATTCGCGGTCGAAGCTCTTTCCGTTTGAAATCCTTCTTCCCACTACCTCGTCGCCGCACACAGATCTCGCACCTCTGGTGGATACAGCCTTAGACTCTTTGTCAATACTGGTACTGTACCTAATCCCTGGTCCATCGGCACGATCTTGACCCATATTCTAGCCATTACTGATATGACCTCGAAATTTGCTCCCCAAACTCGCGCTCATGATGGTAAGTCTTCTCATACCTTATGTTCGGATCAAAACCCACGCAATCTACCAGCTACGTACAATTCCTTGGACGCCAAATCGATCGCCACCGGACATGATGCAGCCACAACCGTCTACACCTCGCCCAACATGACCTTCGTCCCCGAACCCCATAACAACGAAGAGGAACTGCGGGCTCGAGCAGATGGGCGATTTGGTACAGCGGATTGTTTTCAATGGCCGCAGACATACAGTAAAGAATTTTGTTATGCTGTCTGCATCCGTTGCAAGGAGCACTACTCACCGCCCGACCCTTTGTTATGGGCGTGGTATCGCCCCACGCCGGAAGACTTCGAACCTCTTCCTCACGCCGCCTTTCAAGTTGGGAAGCTGAAGCAAGAAAAGGCAGTCAGCGTCGTTTCTTTGCATCAGATTGCGTCTGAGCGCCACCAGGCATGGAAGAACACCCGTGGTGACAAGCAGGACATTGCAAGTAGGATGATCCAGAGCCTGAAACACGACACTATGTTGCTCCTCACTCACCCGCTTACATACCGTGATATCATTGTTTTCGTCGCCGAAGCCCAACGGTACTTCCTCGACATCATGGCGTTCATCGACTACGTTACTTATGTTCAACCTCATATCGCCTACCCGTCTGGTCCCCCCCTTCCTGTCCAATCCCACTGGATGGGATGCTTCACGCAAGACACGAAAACCTGCGACGACCTGTTCCACGTGGGTGTGCCAGTGTGGTTGATCCGTCCCCGCCTCTCAATCACTCCGGACACGAACATCGAGAAGCATGTCAGGTTCACGTTTCCCGACGATATCATCCGTGGCATGTACGCCGAAGCTGGCAGATCCGTCCAACCCTTTGCAAACCTGTATCTCGGAAAAGGGGGCTTCGATCGTCACTTTCACACTCGGCGCGCCTATACACCTTCTTACAACCAGAAGCCCAGCATTTCAGATTCGTCCACCCCTCAGCTTTCCTCGCAAGCAGGTAAAATGCCCACTCAAGCTAAGTCCAGGAGAGCAGAGAAGAAGCAGAAGCACACTCGACCTGGACCCCAGTCAGGTAGGTCATGTCAATGTCTACCGACATTATCGATACGGCGTGGGCTAACCTGCTGTGAAGCAATTTCCGCAGGTCGCAACAAGTGGGTAGAGCTGCAGGTGCCCGAGATGCCGCTAGCCTTCCAGGTTTGGGTCGACGCGTTGAAACACATCGACAAAGACCCGTCCAGGGTGAAGAAAGGTTTGGTGGATCAGGGGTATCGTGTCCCCGAACCACCTCTGCTTATCTCGTCACCGTCCCCCGAACGTCGCCAACGCTTCATGACGAACTGGCTTGCGATTCGCGCGCTGTGGATTAGTCGGCTCGATCACAGCCCCCCCGCCCGCTTCCCATCTCCCCAACAGTGGAGGGAGATTCTCAATGGCGTGCCCTTCAAGGAGGACATGGAAGGCGCAGCCACGAGCAGCAAATCTAGTAAGCTGGCCGTGCTGGAAGCGTTTGGGGAAGAATTCGCTGCCCTGACATCGCAAGGATCGAATCTTGCACCCAAGGAACAGGTGGAATGGCGGGGCAAATTAATTCCAATCGCCTCGCTGACCAACCCCCCGACCCGTCTCATCAAAGCTATTTTATGGGAGTTGTACGAGACTGGCTGGCGATACAAGCTTTGTGCTCTCGACCAAGCTCTTAATCCTCGCCTCTGGGCTGAACATCGTTCCGAACGACTGACCTTCATCTGCGGTATTTTCCCGGGCAGCTCTGGGCTCATGCTTTGGTCAGAGCCTCTGCCATCCAAAGCTAGCAATCATGGATTCACGGACAGTTTCTCTGACAACGAGCAGGTCCTCAACGCATTCTGTCTACTTCTCTCCACCTGGCCGGATGCTCACCCTTCTTTTTCGAACACCAATTTGATACCGGGATCGAAATATGTAGAAGTATACGAGGTCATGTCGCGGGCGTGTTTTTTTTACATCCAGACGTTTTATGATTACTTTGGTCGTCCCCCTCTCCTTCCCCACCGGTTTCCCTTCGACTATCATGATGTATAATTTTTAACAGTATGATGTATGATTATAATGTAGCTTTCCCCTCAATTTATGCAATCCGTTTTCACTTGCGACATTGTGCGGTTAACCCTGGGATTTCAGCCCTACGCCATTAAATTAATGTAGTGTAACTTTGAATGTCCGCTTATTGACACCACGTGACGACAAAAACAAATAATTACAATTAGATTATGAAACGTAGACAGATACGCGACGCGTATTTGTCAATGACATCGATTCATCTTGGACCTAGCCATCATGCATCATGCATCCCAGACGGACGTTGACACTGCCGCCCACCTTCGTCCCGCCTCGTCGACATTGATCAATCACTCAAGCTTTCTCCTCGTCTGAATCCTTCTGCCTCAAGACCCGGCCCGAATTTTCTTGTTTCTCAGAGTTGGCTTTGCGCCGCTCGAAATCTCTCGTGTTGACTTTGCGTCGCACAGAGAACGCTTTTGGACTTTGTGTCCATAGGTCGCCCCGTCGCCTCGAATCGAGCGACAGTGGGGTTAAAGACCTTTTGAAGCGCTTTCGTCTAGGTTCAGTTTAAGGACTCGGAATCCCTCTCCTGGACCTCCGAATCGTTGTCAGACTTTCGTCCCCTCCCAGGTGCGTGCTTTCCTTCATCGTCCTCTTCATCCTTCATCAGATCGGCGTGACTCTGAGCGTTATTTTAGCCTCGTTTCTCCCATTGGCATCCATTCACCCGTTATGTCGACTCTCAGCTTGGATTGTGCCGGAACGTCGAGTGCTTCGATTCCAACGTGCTTTCAGCGTTTTCGGTGACATCACTATGACATCAGGACATGCGGTGAGTGGTTGCTCGTTTGATTGCAACATGTTCTCAATCCTTTCACAGACATCATTGCCTCGTTTTCTCAACGTTTTCTCTTGTTCTTTTCAAATTCTGAGATTGAAGCAACTAGGTCTCCGCCGCTCAAAACTCGAACACTCCCAGCCTCTAACATCAAAATCTCAAGCTTCCCACTATCTCGCGCTTCCGTATCACAACTTCCGTTGTGTCAAGATGGCCTCTGCTTTCAGGTGCCACCCCAATTGCGCTCGCACCTTCTTATCCCGGAGAGGCCTGACGCAGCATTGAGCTACATGCGACATTTTCGGGCCTGCGCAGGCTGAGCGACTCGCACGCGCCAACTCAACCTTTCTATTGACGGAGGAGCCTCCCAACAAGCGGGTCAGACTTGACGCTGATGAGGTATGGCTTTCTATTGGATTCTTTGAATTCGTACCACTCAGATGGATTCCAGGGCGGTAGGCAAGTAAATCTTCCAGGGTCCTCGAATCCTTCGGCGTTGATCACGGTTTCAGACGTTACTGAGGTAAGGTTTTGACCATTTTCGTGCTTTTCTCACCCTGACCCAGTATTTCGAGTCAGCAGAGACCACAGTCCCATACTCAAGAAGTCCCAGCACCCTCGCAGGCTACGACTGAACCTTCCTCACAACAAATACCCGATGCCCCTGACATCACAGGCACTGAATCGCAGCCCCTTCCCCCTCGTAATCGATGGGTACCTGCAAGGTATCGAGACTTGCTCCCTGAGCCACCGTTACCAGCAGTTGATCCCCACCCTACCCCCGCAACCACTTCGATTATCCCTCGTGTCTTTCTGCACGTGTGGGATTCCTTCACTACATGGTTCAATAACTTCGGTATCGCTCGTGCATATCGCCATCGCCCGTCGCACGATCCCGACTCATTCGTTTCCATGGATGAATTGTCTCAGCCTAGCCAGGACATTCTCCCTAGCTCGGTCAACGGAAACTACTCCCCGCCCTGGCCATGGGCAAACATGTCTATCTGGCGAATCATGAACTGGAAAAATACTGGTAGTAGTCATAAATCCGATTCAGAACTCACACGACTGGTTCACGAGGTCCTCCAAGCCCCTGACTTCGACATCCAGGATCTGTCGAGATTTGATGCTTCTAGAGAGACATCTCGGTTTGACGCTGCTGAGAAGGAGATACCACCAGAAGACATATTCGGGATCGACAGATGGAAACGTGCATCGGTCGACATATCAGTACCTACAAGGGAAAAGAAGGTGGAGGGCAATGGGTTGACGTTCTCGGTGGGCGGTCTTCGCTACAGGCCAATCCTAGATGTCGTGCGAGCAGTATTTGCAGAGGCATCATCGAAGAATTTCCATCTCACCCCTTTCAAAAGGATTTGGAAATCCCCGGTCACTGGTCGCCACCAACGCGTTTATGATGAACTGTACACCTCGGACGCCTGGAACCAAGCCCATGACGAAGTGATGAAGCAGAGAAGAGACGATGGCTGCAAGTTGGAAAGAGTAGTTTCCGGTCTCATGTTCTGGTCGGATTCGACTCGGCTCGCACAGTTTGGGCATGCGTCTGCATGGCCCATCTATCTTTTTTTTGGAAATCTCTCCAAATACATTCGGTCCAATCCTGAGTCGGGGTGCTGTCATCCGATTGCGTTTATCCCTTCTGTAGGTTGATTTTCTTCTTTCTTGCGCTGCTCTTGAAGTCTCACCCAAACCCTCAGCTTCCAGAGTCCATCAAAATTTTTTTGTCCTCGGTGTCTGGCAAGAAACACAACCACGACCTTCTCGTTCATTGCAAGCGAGAACTCATTCATGCGATCTGGACATTATTGCTCGACGATGATTTTATCGAGGCTTACAAGAATGGAATCGTCGTGAAATGCTTCGACGGCATCACCAGGAGGGTATACCCCAGGATATTTACTTACTCAGCCGACTATCCAGAAAAGTGAGTGAATTGCGTGCGTATCCTGGTGCAAATTTACGACTGATTGTTTGGAAGAGTTCTCCTTGCTACCATCCGGGACAAAGGTTATTGCCCTTGTCCTCGTTGCCTCATCCCAAAATCCATGTTCCATTGCACCGGATTTCTCAGAGACATCGCTGCAAGATTTTCTCAAGCAAGAACATACTTGGCGCATAAGATCGAACTTGCGCGACGGAAAATTTATGTCCTTGGCCGGCCGTTGAAGGGTACAGCTGTGGAAACTCTTCTCAAGGACCAGTCACTGGTTCCAACTTTGGTAAGAATCATATTTAACTTTTCGGGAGCCAGCTAACTACCCCTCCCAGAATTCTTTTTGCGAGCGACTCTCTCCCTTTGGATTCAAATTGTACCCGATTCTTGTTGTAGATTTACTCCACGAATTCGAGCTTGGCATTCTCAAGTCGGTTCTCAAGCATCTTCTCCGATTGATTTATGCTGTTGATCCACGTAAGATCGACATACTTAATGAACGGTGCGTTTGACATTCTTCCAACAATGTGGTTACTGAAAAGTGGTCTGATAGATTCACGCAAATATCATCCTTTGGATTGAACGGAATCCGCCGTTTCCCTCCAGATGTAGCGAACACCAGCCAGCGACCGGCATGGTTCTTTGAGCACGTATTACAGGTAGGGTCTTTGCATGTTTCGTCTCAGTTCGTAGTGATTAAGGGGCTTTACTACAGTGTTCCATCCCCGTATTTGAAGGACTTTTTCCTCCTGCGCACGACTCAAACATTCAGCGCCTCTTATTCCGACTCTCCGAATGGCACGCACTAGCCAAGCTTCGAATTCACACGGACGATTCGCTCATACTCCTTCAGCAGTCATTACGGACCCTTTGTGATCAGCTTCGCCAGTTTCAACGAGTCACCTGCGCCGCCTTCATCACTCACGAATTACCTGCGGAAGCTGCACAACGGCAGAGGAGGGAATTAGCTGATGTCAAGGCTGGACGTCGAAAGAAAGAAGTACGCTCGGCGGGCTCGCTCCCAAAAATGTTCAATCTCAACACATACAAGTTCCATGCTCTGGGTGATTACGTCTCAATGATCAAGACGTTCGGGACGACTGACTCGTTCTCAACCCAAGTTGTAAGTCTGAAACTTTTTTTTATACCTAAAATTTCATTTCTTTTACTGCATTCTGACGTACGGTTACCTTCAGGGAGAGCTGGCGCACCGTCAAATCAAGAGGATGTATGGACTTTCGAACAAGAAGAACGTCGAAGATCAATTTGCGAGGCAAGAGCGTCGCCGCACTCTCCTGAGGCGACAGCACGAGCAGGACCAAGTTGCAGATGATGTTGACTCTTCGCCGATGCTGCATCACTCGATGGCAAGCCAAGCTCGAAAGGACAACGTTCTTAATCTGTCTCGGTTCCTTCTCAACCATATTGACAACCCGGCCGTCAAGGTGAGCGACTTTGGCTGATGCACATATATGCTTACATGTCTTCCAGCCCGATTTCATCGCGTGTCTCAAGGACCACCTGTTGTCCAGACTACTCCGCTTGGACTTTGACGGTGACGAGCGAGTATTCACCCCAGAGGAACGAAATGAATTGCGTTTTCTAAACCCAGACCGAATCGTGGAATCAAGAATTGTTCGCATCAACTACACAAGCTATGATATCCGCAGAGCTCATGATTGCCTGCGGACAGACCGTTCTTCTTTCCTCATGACTCTATCGAGGGAAGAAGAAGCCAATTGTCACCCCTTCTGGTACTGCCAGCTACTCAAAGCATTCAGTATTGACGTTTCATACTCTCCCGGAGGTGTTAGTGGTTCAAAGGAGACGATGGAGGTTCTGTGGGTCCGTTGGCTCGGAACTGATCCGGACCATAAGGGGGGTTTCCGGCAGTGTACTCTTCCAAAGGTTGGATTTGTGCCTGAAGGTGGAGACAGCCCTGCTTTCGGGTTTTTGGATCCCTCTCTGGTGATCCGTGGGTGTCACCTCATTCCAGCATTCATAGATGGTCGTACCGATCAATTCTTACGGGGCGGCATGTCAGTAGCCAGACTACCTGGGGAGTCTGATGATTGGGCAAGGTATTATGTAAATATGTGGGCTTTATTTCACATATTTCGACGTCTTACATGCTAACAGGAATCAGTTTTGCTGATAGAGACATGTTCACCCGCTATGCGGCAATTGGTGTAGGTCATGACACCATGCATGTACGACACAACCATGGCCTGGTCGACGAGCAATTAGCTGCTGACGATGAAGATGTCGACGGCCCAGGTATTGAAGATACTCAGACAGCGCACACATCTCAAAATGAGGACAACAACAACAACAACAACAACAACAACAACAAAGAAGAAGAAGAAGAAAATGAATCAGATGTTGATAGTGACGAGAGTAGTATGAGTGACGGCTATGACGACAGCAATCACGACGCTTGAAATATAGCTATTATAAACACGAATGTAGTTCTGTGGTACATTCGAAGTTATTACCTACCAATTTGTGAAAGAATGACCAGATTTAAATAGAAACAATGATACGGTGTTGGTCATGATGCCAAGGGCTCACAACTCCTTGCAATGATTGCAGAAACTTTGAAAGCACTAAATTTTTAGGAAAGATATTATCAGCAACTACCACAATGGCAGTAGCGTACGGGAAATGTGCCAATGCCTTGCCAATATGTATATTCCGCGATAATGATGTCAACGATCCTCATAGTATGGCAACAATCTTATAATATGTGTAATTCCTTTTCAGACCTCGGTAAGATCTCCAATGATGAATGATATTGATTACACAAGCAACTCTCAGCAAGTTAGATATAATGATAGGGTATTGGCCGTGATGCTCTTGGAAGCGCAGGACATAGGTCCTGAGGAGTGTTGGAATTTGGCGACAGACCTCGCGGCGACTTTATGTGCCATCGGTGTGCGCAATGGGCATCCTTTGCGAAGGAGGTTGGAGAGATTCCTCACTATGTATAGTACTCCCCGAGTCGGGAAACCCTGAAGCTGAAGGACTAATCTTCGTTAGCTTATAGGAGATAGTAAAAATACTCGCTAGATTGTGTGTAACGGGGTTATGCGGCAGAGGATGGCGGACGAGCGAATTAAATAGATGATCTAACCAAGATAAGTATCGAAGATAAGATAAAGGCATAAAAGAGATATCTCACCTCAGTGCGGTTTGGGGAGAACGAGCTGAGATTACGGTCATGTCGTGCGGCGTCCGGAGTATGTACGTTTGTGGTTCTTTAGTTCAGGTGGAGGTTTTTCTCGGGTTCTATGGCTATGATAGGGCTTCAGTGGCTAGATGTTGTCTATCGCATCCATGTGGGTGCGAATCTCCAGCCTTTCGGCGTGGCCTGAGAAGGAGGACAGTCCATGGTGCTGATCCGAGGTGCCCTGGGGGGGCACCTTCACTGGGCCTCCAACGCGTAGGGGCAGGCTCCAGTAGAGTTTGCTGTGATGACGCACTAAAGATATGGTGAATTGTTCGGAACAATAATGATTCAAGAATACTAGTACTGTATAATAACTACTTGTTTCAAGAAAATAGCGTCCCCACTGCACCAAGTTGAATTCGTAGTAGTGACCTAAATCATGATGAACGAAAACACTTAAGGGCGTGACGTTTGGCCTTCAATGCGAAGAAACAGGCTCCTATGGACCCTGCTGTGTGTGATGTTGCTGAGAAACCTACTGGATTTTGCATTCAAACCATGAAAAAACCCAAGCAGATGGTAGTACAGGTCCAAGGCGCCCCCTGGTCGAGAAATTTGGGTGTCTTGTCGCAGCATTGACACGCAGGAAGGACGTATTCCCACGGAGCAGTTCTACACGATGAGTCCACTTCCTTCCCATGTTGGCAACTATTTGTATTGTCGCCTTCTTACTATGTCCTCGGGCCCACTATTTTGACAGCCGGAGCCTCCATCAAGAATCTCTTGAATCTCTGCCCTCATCACCATCCGAGAAACGACTCAGGTCTACAGGAGACTGATATGATTTTCTGCCAATACAAGGTATGTTTTGGAGTGCCTGCCTATCTCAAACTGCTTTCTACATACTCAAGGATTGCATTCGTACCCTGGATGTTGAGGAGCAAGGACGAAATCGCTTCCGCGATGCAGAGGGAGAAGCTAGTGTTGACAATTTGCTCAATGGGCAACCCTCAGGTCTTCCTCTTGACGATTATGCCGATCCTTTCAACTAAGTGGCCTCCCAGGTGCGTGCCCCCCTTGTCGACAATGACGAGTATGAGGACCGCAAATCATTCCATTCAGATAATTTCGACAAGCGTAGTCGATTAATGTCCAACCAAGAAGTGTAGCACTGATTCCTACGCCGTATAGGAACATATGCCAGAACGCGGATAAGCAGGGCTTGGCTGTTAAGGAGTCCTTGGCTGGTGAGATCACAGAGGATGAGACGACTGAAGTTATCAAGGAAGCATCGGCGCTGGGTCTTACTTTGTTAGATCCTGACTTGGTGGATGCCATCACCTTTCTTCAAGTAGTTTGGTCGAATGAAGCGTCAAGATATGCCTCAGGAGAAGCTCGCTCTCAGCATGCTTACCTGGTTCATCTGCACTTGTATGATCTTTGTTGTCACAATTCTCGGCCTCGCCGCCTGTCCCACGGAATACGTCCTTACCATGGCAGATTACCTGTCATTCATTTACGAATTCGCCAAATAACGTCTACACCGCAATCCGCGGTGCGGCCTTCCTTCCCGGCATTTACATCGGTCTCATCTATGCAACTTGAAGATAAACCCCGGTCAGGACTGGCCAAACATGATTAATAATCATCAATTCCGGCACCCTTGACACGCAAAAGATGCCTCGGACAACCGAAACCGCCTCAATGTCTTTTTCCGATTACATTCTGCTTACTTTCATGACGGTCAGTACCATCACGTTCAAACTCATTGCATCGATCAACTTCAGCTCCCATCTGCCCCAGAGGACTATGACAAGTTCGTGATTTGCCAAGTCCCTTACTACGTGGGAAGGAGAGATCTCGTTGGGTTGTACGATTGACTCGCTCGCATAGCTCAAGCATGACGACAAGTGCAAACTAGTCCTCGTCATCTGATGGTAATATTATTGTTGGTTCCGGCAATGATCGATCCACACCTTGTATTATACTTAATATCCTCAGCGCAGACCCCAACCCCAATCCTGAACCACTGAGCTTTGTCTCCTTGAGTTGAGGTAGTTCGTCAACACAACAGTTGCCTTTTTTCTTGATGATCTCTTTGTGAATGTGCAGATATCACGCCATAGTCACCTACCCGCTACTATTTAAGGACATATCTATACCCTTCATAACAATCGAGTAATAGCCTGAGTTGCTTATTTACCCGGACTAAATATTACTTCTTTCCCCTTTCTCGCTGAGCGGCGCTATGACATGAAGACATGGGGCAACGTTTCGGAAGCTTGCCTCTAATGCCCGATAAACGTACTACATGACCACGAGACTATGTACCATAGCAACTACACGGATGTCCGGGTCTAGGCCGCTTGGATTTGTCGGCAATATGTCTGTGGGAAGCTTGCAAATGTCTGGCTGATGTCTGGGTCAACATGTCGTACAAACACTCAGTCCTCGACCTTTTCGGCTCAGAATAAAATTTGTTCATCACATATCAGTTAGTCATTCCCCAGGGAATTTACTAGTGCCTAGCTGGCATCTAGGGGGTAATGCCACTCAAACACACACTCATCAATATATTGCGCACACCGTGAGAATAGTTTGGAGCATGTATCGATTAGGTTCGTGGAGAATTTAATATATATTTCCTTCACAATTTCCGTCAAACGTCAGTGTTTTAAGATCCTCATTTGGGCGTGTATACATGCAGGAAAAATGTGGACATGTGATTCTGTATCTACTCAATGTTACCGGTGCCTATCAGTTTTGCACAACCGAGCAATTGAGAGCCAGGATCAGCCTGACGATGCAACACGAGTTCCAATTGGTTAGGTGGTGGTGGTTGGGAGTCAGAGACTACTGATAAATGACTTGAACTATGAACATAAATGGACAATAAACAAACGTACGCCATGGTGGTATACGACTCGTTGATGCAGTTGGGCTCGTCTCAGCTGCTAAGATGTTTCAGATGTCATGCATCTATTGAATGAAAGTGTCACTCACTTATGTTGGACACTTTCTGTGACTTGGCCTTCGTGCGCTCGGCTGTCTTGGGTTTGACCTTCTGTGGCTCAGCTTTCCGTGATTTCGCATTCGGCTTCTGCTTCGCTGCTTTCTTGTGAACTGGCACTGGTGCAGACTTGACAACATTTTGCTTATTTGCATTTGCCACGTCTTTCTCCCACTCAGCGTCGGAAAGCTCATCAGATGTGTCGTATCCTTTTCTAATTGGCTCATCGTAATCCATAATTAGCTCACCGAGCCCTGGAGATCCATTGACGAGCCGTGGGGTTTGTTCTATAAATGAATGCGCGACTGATGATCAGTACGAAATGTGAATAGAAATTTAAAATCTCACCTGCCGCTTGACTCCGGCGCTTTCTCTTGGTTGACCGTCTCGTCGGCATGTCGTACCACTGGCCGACAGCCGTCAACAGTTTGTCTATCAATTCCCTCGTCATCTCGTCACCGTCAACATCATATTGACACATTTCCCCTGACAACAGGTCGCCGAGAGCGTTGTCGTATGCATTCCAATCTATGCTGTATTTAATGCATAGGAAGGATTACAGCAAATTTGATCTTACCGAATTGAAATGGATCCATGCGTTCTAAATCCTTTGTGGTATTGCCTGCACGTTTGCGCCACACGTCCACCGACTTTGGATCATGGTAACCGACGACAAATTCCGTTGAGAGGTAGAGATCGAACAGCGGAAACCTTTGATTGACTTCAAGTTCTCGATCCGGCAGCTGAAAACAGGGATAGACCAATTGCTCCAGGATGGTATCAAACATAACGACCATTTTTTGCAAAAATAACACAAACGACTTCGCCAGCCTAAGCTTCCCTTTAAGCTTGAGGAAGACCGTAAAGAGATAATATCGCCATAGAAGGCGGCGGACATGAAGGAAGTATTCTCCGGGTATTTTGGCGTGTGGCCTGAGGTCGGAAAACTTCCCGTTCTTGCCTTTGTCCATGGCATATATAAAGGCAAAGCGATGACCTGGATACGAATCGTAGCGAAGGCAATCGACAAATTCGAGTATTAGTTGGTCATGCTGTAAGATTGCTTTTGGGTAGAAAAGGTCAGACATAATGAAAGTATGGTCTTGAACAACGAGTCCATTGGGCACCCTCCGACACCTAGTTTTCCCAGGAGGTAAGCCATACAAATAACACTCTGACACCTGAGGCCTGAGGCCTGAGGTTGGAACCGGCAGGTAGTATGCATAACTTATTGAAAAGTAGCCCCACTTAGTTCATGAATGCATGACCACCCAACCTCTTGTAAGTTGCCTGCTGCGGCCCCGCGGGTTCGCCTCAGATTGTTCCAATCCAAAACTGTTTTTCGACCCACTACTCTGCTAGCACATCATACTCGCCTAGAGTTGGATGAACATCAAGTTGGGATCTTGGCAACTACATGTTATACACTCAGCATATTTTGCATAGTTTGATTTAATCTTCGACACATTCAAGTTACTTACGCATCAAGTCTTTTCCGAGGAATCCACTGGTAGCTCAATCAACCTCGACGGTCTCTTGCTTATGTAATCAACTCATCGTGTCAGCCCCAGTCGGACCAACTTTAGCAATGGCAAGCAAGACGTCTATGCCTCCCAGTGGATGCTGTATCCGAACGTATTTACCACACAGTCAGCATCTGGTAATCTGTCATTAATTACTGTGGGCTCAACTATGATATCTGTGAACGTCCTCATGCTTTACGACGGGTAATAATTAGGTGAAATGGGAGTGAGCAAAGAGTCTGAAGCTTTGTCAACACCTTGGGGTATAGCGATCTCAGCATTAACATTTGAGCACGACCACGCCCTAAACAGAAACTACGAGGTATGAGACAAAGGGCTAATACTATATCTCAACAAGGATCGGCGGTAGATATATGGCGGTAGGACTCTTACAATCGTGGATGGTTACCACTAAGGATAAATTGAGTGGGATAAGGGAAGTCGAAGCCTGGCAATTATAATGTGTCGTGAAAGTACAGAAAGGGATTGTCTAGAGGTTCACTTGTCCAGATGACTAGAACTTGTGCTTCTGTGCAGCCTGTTCGAGCGTCTTGGGTTTGCTATTCAATCAAAATCAATATCAGTTCCTCATAATCAAGAAAGAAACACACAACTGTCAACCCGCAAGCGCTTGTGTGGATGGCCTTCTATTCCTTCCTCTTCTTCGTTTTCATCATCTTCGTCTTCATCATCTTTGTCTTCATCATCTTTGTCTTTGTCTTCTCCGTCTCCGTCTCCGTCTCCATCTCCGTCTCCATCTCCGTCTCCATCTCCGTCTCCACCCTCACCTTCCTCCTCCCCTAGGAGATATACAGCATCCTCACAAAAAGGGTCTCTAAGGGATAAGTGGTAGTCCTTCCACATGTAAGCATACGGGTCTGCTAATTGCTCTCTCATGAGCATGGGGATTTCACATTGAAAATGACCATACACACCAACCAATCTTCTCTCCGAATTGTCATAATGACCTACCAACAGATCCACAAGGCTTTCTGCAGTCTTCAGAGTACGAGATAAAGGGGGAATGCGAAAGTTTGCTGATTCTCCCGAGAGGACTCCGTCCAACTTTGAAATATAATTCTGCAAGTCTGGCAAACGTGAGATCTCTGTGGGAGGAGAACCAATAAACGCTCACCCATGCCTTCGAGGTTACAAGTACTGATGTTGGGGTCACCATCCTTGCGTGACAAACGATAAGCATAAACAAAGATCGGTTCATGCCTTTTGACAACGAGCTCAGTCACCAAAAACCGGTCTAAGTCCAAGCATCGCCAGTTGCTATTCACATCACCCTTTTCAACAGCTTGAGACACGGTTTTCAAAATTCCATTGAAGTAGATGAGGTGTTGTGAGAGTGTAACCCGAGATTGTTGCATTGAAGTAGGATCCGACTCTGATAGACAGAGTTCATCCCAGTACTTCAGCACGAGTGCGAGCGAATGAAGACGATAGACGATCAGTTTGAAGTACTTCTCGTAGAAAGATGGGATATGAAAATCATGGCACTCGCCATCTGCAGCCACTGTAGAGACTAACACCAAGCCGCTGCCACCCCCATCTCCAATGTTGACATCGCTGCCAAGAATTCTAGTTACAGTTTCTTGAAGTCTTGACGCACTGAAATTATGAGAAGGGAAGTGGTGGTAGTCCATGTTGCACAATAGGAAAAGTGAGGAGTGTGAACCCAATGTTGAAAGCGGGACCTTGAAGGCCATGAGGTCACCAGCATGGTTCGGCGACTTCCGAGTACGGTCACTTTGGTAAACAATGAGTTCAAGTCTGCGTGCCACCTGCTGCAGAATACCCTATGCCTACGTCTCGCAAACTCGGATTTGTGCTGTGTGGACACACCTGCCAAACCCAGTGCATTAATGCCAGGACTGGGTTGTTCTTATTCCCCAAATATGCTAGCAGTGCGAAACGACATGCTTCCACATCCACACTCCATAGGGAGTGCACGCCATCGTGTCCTGCACATGAGTCATTGGCATCACAGGTTCTTATACGGGATGCAACTGACAATGATCTTCTTGAAGGTTACATATCATCGCGAGAGAAAATGGAAGACCCTGACGAATATTTTGGTTCGCACTGCGTCAATTGGGAAGGCCTGAAAGTCCGCCTCAGGTAACGTTCAAGGATAGAAATGCATGTGCCCTACTAAATTAACAAACTAGTATTGCAGAATTCTGGCTCAGCAAAACCATGAAAGTATCGGAATGAAAATGGCTGACTGGGACGTCGAAATGAAGGATGTTACTACTGAGGACCGCAGTGCAACAGCATCCATTTGCAAGGTTCTTTGGACACCATCGGTATGTATTAACATACTATCTGCTTGAATTAAACACATGAATACATCTTGCAGGTATCATCTACGTCTTCTTGTGCGATGTCTGTGCTTCCTGGGCCATCCTCTGGTAGCTCTATCTGTCCTGTTTCGCGCTCACCATCTGCTGGAGGGTTTTACTCTCATCATGCTGAACACAGAACATTCAGCATTCTATATGTTCCCGACCCTAGCCGAGAAAAGAATCGTTGCCCTGGTTCCAATTTGGCTTGGATCATCCGTAACATCAAACGATCTCAATATGCACAAGTCCAGCATCTGAGTAACGTCTGTTTCATAGCTGCGAAACAGCTCAAGGAGATGGAAAAAGATGAGGTTAGAGTTGAGATCACGGAATGGGTGAGTATTCCATGTCACACGACTAGCCCATTAACTTTGATAATTAGTTGTGGACGATGCTGTGCATATCCGAGCACATGAACCACAACCAGAAGTCCTTCGATCTGAGTTACATGAGTTGGAATGATTTTAAAGCAACGATCTGTTCGCCTGAGGAGAACATGTCCCAATGGAACTTTCTCCTATCAAGAGATTGCATCATCGGGGGCCTTGATTACACAATTGGGACGAGGTGCGCATCAAATATCATTGTTAGTGTTCTTAATTCAAGTTATTTCTACAGTCCTCAGGATGGAAATAACTACGACCTGGAAGGGCATGCCTTCGATAGCTTTGAGCGGAACATAAAACTGCTTCGAACCGAAGTTCATATCTGGCCACCTATCTTACAGGTTCAAATGGCCGCTGCCAAAGCGCAGACTGTAGCCATGTTGGATAGGATTGCAGCCATTCATGGGTGGATGAGGCCAAGTACCACACTGATCGAGGACGGTGCACCAATACCAATAGACACCGTGCTGAAACGAAGTCACAGCGATGCAGGGTCAAACGTCATACTCCCCCCGATTGCTGTTCCAGACCACATGCAAGATTGCGAAGAACGCAGGACAAATTTGTCTAGATTGCGAACATGGAAGGAGCTCAAGGAGTGCACGACGTCTTCCAATCAGTCATGGATGTCTCAAGAGTACGTCCCAACCCTTCGTCAGCTCGGGGAGTGGCGCTTTTTTTTAGTTGGAGGGAAGATAGCCAATGTGGTGCACACGTACCATGATTTTGATACCTGCAAATGGTGTGGTGAATTTGTCACTTCGTTTTACACAAAGAATGAAATAAGGTAATGCAGGCCAACCACACCACCCAACTTCACTAATTGCAATTGTCAAGGGATATTTGGGCTCGACACGGACAGGGTGAACTAGCAATCTCAGAAGACACATTCGTCAACCCAACTCGTGGAGATTTGGCCCTCCGCGAGAAAGGTAAACGTGAAGTCTATGAATTCGTGGATATCGTGTTCAGGGACCTAGCTGTCCGAGAGAACCAGATACATGGCACGCGGAACTCAATTTCAGTTTTCTGCCGTATCGATGTGGGGTTGTTGTTTGACAGAGCAGGAGAGCCATGGTATTTCGTCAACGAGATTGAACGTACCACCACTGCAAGTTTGTGGTTGAGGATGGACAAAATTAATGAACAGAGGTCAATGATGGACACCTTTGCAAGGGTGTTCCATTCGTATCTCACAAGTCTGTTTGACCCTCATTTATTTTGATCATCGAGTCATGGTCGAGGTTTTTATGGCAGCTCACTTTTGTTCAGTTTTCATTTCTCTGTGTTTGCGTCTAGCCTCTTGGATTCAGCTTCATGCTTTTTCTCTACTATCTACAGGGATGTTGACGAGTAAACCCTATGGAAAGCTGGACATTTATGCTCTGCTGAGCGCGAATTTTTTTTGTACGAAAGTCAATCAATTAAACTTCTATTTTAAGTTTTTAACAAATGTACCTTGTGCCTCAACGAATATGGGAATTGATGAGCGACAAATGACAAATGACAAACGACAAACGATGAACGATGAACGACAATATACAAATGGTGATCAACGAATGAGGAGTGATCAAAGGAGGCAAGAAGCGTCCGGACGAGCAGGGGTGATATGCGATCGACGCCTCAAGAATCGCCATTGCAACGAGTCCCTAGGAAATATCGCGCTGTGGGGGTACTGGACGGGTGTCGGGACATATGGACTAGGAACTGGACGAGAAGGTGCGCTATGGTTTGAGGCGCTGAGAGGTGAATACGAATTAGCTTCAGCTGGTTGACATGGTTTGTGATTTCTGTGTAGATGACTCGGGCTGGGCGTGGTTCATACCCCTGCACGACAGCACGGCATCTATTGGTGTCGTCGTGAACCAGAAGCGGCACTAGGACCATTGGAAGGGAACCCCGGGTCCATCGACACTATAGAATTGCTATTGGGCGCTATTGGTGCTGGCACCGAGTCTAGTTCAGCTGATTGGTACTGGCACGCTGGTAGCGAAATATACTGACGGAGTGTCCACTCAAACGAGAAGCTCCAACTGAAAAGGAGATGCCCGCCAGATTTCAGATGGTCGTGTTGAGCGCATAGAAGCAAATTCGGGTTCGACGCGCCCTGCGATGTCGACGAGGACGGGTACGAGCGCACATTTGCATCTATTCGCCCAGGTACGTGTGGTCAACCGGTCGCAGGTCACGTTCCGTCCCTCATACCCTTTTCACGCTCCCATTCCAACGCCAAGCCATCCAGGGCGCATCCGACATGGGTACGCGGTTATCCGAGCGAGAGCTGCAAAATGCGCTCGACTTTTGCAGCAAGTTTTTCGAGCCGACGGATCCAGAACAACGGGTGCGTGCGCTGCGAAATGGGCTGCCGGGTCACCTGTTCGGCATGTCATTGGCACCAGTGGATCCTAAAGAGCTAGGCGTGGTGTTGGTAGGACCACGCAACGAGGACCAGAAGACAAGCGACAGCGAAAGAAAAGACAGGCTGTCACTGGTGGAGATGGAGGTTCGATCGGCAAGGGAAATGCACGCCGAGTGGTGCATCGCGAGTATCTCGTGAATAATTTAGAGATGGAGGCAGCGCCGTGATGCGAAGGGGTCGATTGGTCGCGGCTTGCGAGTCGCGACCTGGTCCGGAAGAGCCTAGATCACGTGCACAGCAGGCGGGGTGAGAATCCGGACGCTTTCCCTCCAAGCCAGAAATTCCCTCGAACTGAAAACCCGGTAAGGCGTGAGCGACACTTTCGGCTGCGCGCGAAAGCCAGTCGGAACACACGATCACGGCCTATCCAGTGCTGCGAAGATGGATTTTGGCTCATTGGATACCCAAGACCTGCTTGTATGGAGAGAATCGAGTAAAGAAAATATGTGGGATGAAACGGGTCGAATTGAGCGGCTCTGTGAATGGGCGGTGGATCTCGGTGTTGATGCGCTCATCAGGTAAACGCTCACTTCTTTTGATACGCCGCCTGTACTAACGTTGTTGCAGGATAGAAATGGGTTTGTGAGTGATAGCTTTGTCTACAGCTTAGTTTTCCTCTGAATGGTCTTAGTGAGGTTATGTTATGCAGCTTTACCTCTGGCGTCCGTTTGGCTTCTTCCGCAAAGTTACGCCCAGGAGGAATTAATGTGTAAGTCTCTTCCTCTCGTTTGATCCATTGCTGCAAAATACTCATCGGATGACGTCGAAAGCGGGACTCGTCACGTTTGAAACCATGCATGCCGGTTTTTGGCACAACTACTTCCCCGGCGAGACACGCATCCAGCTAGACCTCTCGAGACTGATCTCTTTCTACGACACCCAACTCGTGCCTTCACTCGTTCCCATCCGAGTAGGTCAAGAGAGATGGGACCATCGTGTAGGAAACATCTCCAGATACGATCGATCGATCGTCAAGTCAAAACTTGAAGCAGATTTAACCAGCCCCCCGATTCGGTCGAGCGGCATTGATTGGCAATCGCTCCTTCACGTCCTCGTGGATCGGTTCGCCGACCGACTCGAGTTGACGCATTACCTCTTGACTTTTCCCGCCGCAGAACCGGCCGACATTATCAATTTCGCCAACAAGACCCAAATTCAGCTCAGAACGATGCTTGCGCCGTACCTCCTTCTCCCGGCCGCGCCGAGCGACCCTACCGATGAGGCCGCACTGGATTGGACCGTTCCGATGTACAAGTCCTGTGCCACCAGCCACGCGTCGTTTACAGAGTCCGAGCTAGATGGGATGACCGAGTCGGAGGCATTTGTTCTCCGGGCTGTTCGTGGAACCAACCGAGAGATTTGCCGTGTGTTGACCAAGATGTGGGCCGCTGGGGTGTACACCGGCATTGATATAAAGCAAAACACAAAGGAGGTGCTTGATGCTGTCGAGATAAATTGCCTGCAAAGTACCTGGTTGGATGACTTGAACGGGCTGATGGGATGGCTTGACTGGAGTGTGCGGGTCAAGTGTGATCCTGGCTGTAGTCCCGAGGTATGTTCTGGGTTGGATCTTGGAGTTTGGGACAACAGCTCATGAATAATCGACAGGAAATGTGTTTCTTGCCGACATGGCCGTTCGGGTTTCCTCTGGAAGGGTTTCCGGTTACTGGCTTGCCATACGAGGTTGTGATTACGCCCGATCCAAACAAATGGGTTCGATCTCATCCAAGATGCATCCCGAGGTTCGAACCTTTCGCTTTCTGATATTATGTCGATGCTATCGTGCAAATGTTGTTTGTAAATGCTTTTCTTCGTGTTCAGAGTTCTCGGTCATGCTAGTACATCCTCACCTTTCAATATACACTTCGGAGTGTAATACATAGTACGAAATTGATATACGTGTATATTTCTATTTCGTGATTCAACTCGAGCAACTGCATTGGAAGCCTAGTAATCGTTTCTCTCCCATATCACAATACCGCCTCTCTTCTCTGATCTCCGGATCAAGCTCATTGTCAGGGCTTTCGTCGCCCTCGGCTCCCCACGGTTCAAATGGCGAACAAGCCATCTACGAACAAATTTAACACTCCTCGAACCCCTTGTAATGAAAACGCACGGACCTTTAACACCTTGGCGAGAATGTGCTTCCCACTCGCAGGGTCTCTCTCCACCTTTTGGATAACCTCCTCAAGGAGCCACTGGCGCAGTACGAAACGTGGATTGGCAGCCTTGAGAGCCTTGTTCCACGCAGCGTCGTAATCAGGCTCTCCACCCCATTCTGAAGCCTCGCAATCAATCCGATCCGCGTATTTCTCGAACCATCGAACCCACCGCGCCGTCGCATCCGCATAGTCGAGACGTTCCGGCTCCGGCGTCCCTTGAAGCAGGGCGGCGATAAGGCCCTCCAACGCACTCGTCTTCTCTCCTTTCTCATCCTTGATCATGTCCCGTCGGAAACTGGATAGCTTTCCAAACGTCCCGTGGAAATCTAGTCGTTGCTCTTCCATCATGTCTAACAGGGGTTGGAATATTTGGGACTGGCCGTTGTCTACTTTGAGTCGGAGCGCGAGGCGCTTGCGGAAGAGGAGATTATACTCGACAGCGCAGGTCTCTTGGATGATGCGCTCCATTTCGGATTGAGTCTCTTTGAGGGCAGTAGTGTGCCACGACTGGATGCTCTCGGATGAAGCGTCGGCGGCCTAACCTTCTTTATCGGCCTTGTTTTCAAGGGATATTTCGGCGCCAATGAGTGGGGCGAGCGCATTCAGCAACGCGCGACAAGCATAAACACTATGAACGTTCAACAGTGTTGCCGTACATGGGCAGATTCGTACTTACATCATATTCGGTTGATTCTGGAAGAATCGATTAGACAAGGGACTACATAGGCGTGGAGTATCAATCTCACCGTGTATGCGTATCGTCCTTCTGAATCGCTATGATTACAGATATGAAGGTGGTCGAAGACGTCCATGAACGCATACAGTCCTGTTCATGACATATAAATTACTGGACAGCAATTTCATGGAATACTTGCCGTAGTCGATCGTGACACCCATGATAGACACGCTGATATCATGTCAGGATGTTCCAGGGACTGATTCTCAAACAAACGCACTTGTCTGTAATGATAACACCATGCATGAACCCATACGCTTGCCAGGCAGCGACCATTTGTGCGTTTCTGCGAGCGACCTCAAAGACTAGTGCCTTACCCCAGGCATCGCCCGCGTCGACGTTTACTCCGTCGAGTTTCAATACCTTCTGGACGACCCATTCCCCCAAAATGCGCAACGCATCGTAATCGGCGTCTTGTTGGCCACCACCAAGGAAAAAGGTTTTCGTGGGAGGAGATAGTGCCTCGAGATTACCAATTCGAATGAAACTCTCGGCGACACGGGCGCAAATACTCGCCGTCTCTATCCTCTCGCGCATGACGGGTAGTTCCGGAACGTACACCAGACCCAGTGACCGGGTAGTAGGTATTAATAGTGCATGCCTAGCTTAATAGCGGTCTATGAGCGGTCCTGGAACGTCGAGTTAGGGTACATACCTTCAGAGCAAAGAAACTCTCGAATAGAAGAACGCGATACGGCAAGCCCATCCGCCGTTCTAGAAAACGGAGTACGACCAGCTCCCTTGAGCTGGAGCTCGTACGACACACCCTCCCAGGACGGATGCGGCGTTGAAACTGCACCACAAAGTCAACCACGCAACATCACGACATGAAAACCAACACGCACGTATCGAGATCGCCCGTCCGTCCCCGAGTTGACCAGCCCAGGTCCCAAACTGGTGCCCGCTGTATCGAAGCGATCACGGCACGTAGCCTTTCCCATCTGCAGCAGTGTCTGCAGACATGAGGACCGCATGGCCACCCAATACATCGACCAGTTCTTGACGAACGCGAGCCGCGGGCGACGTCTCTACAGCTTCCTGCGACTGCTCTCCCTCGCCCTTCTCCGAACTGGACAGCGCCAACGCTGGACTCCAGAGTACAGTAAATGCATCCCCGACGTCCAAGTGTGGCAAACAGTCCCTGAGACATGTCTCAGACAACCCGATGAGCTCCCTCGTCTGATCGCGCGCTTGAGAGACAAACTTGGTGAGCCCGTTGGTGCGGAGCGCGGAGAGGTTTGGACCGTCCTGCATCTGTTCGGGAACGGTCGCGTTCGCTTTCTCGGTTTGGACAGTCGCTTCGTGTTCCGCCAGCCAGCCTTCGATGTATCCCTCTTTATCGTGTACTTCCGAGGTTGGGATCGGGGGGACTTCGTAGGGGAATGCCAAGGGTAGCGGAGAGACGTAGGCGAAATGTGCTGGAGCTGGCAAAAGACGTGCACGGCGCTGAATGCTGGGTCGATTCGGGAGCACATCGTGTATGAAGGTGGACGGGTTCGGTTCGTTCCGGTCTGGTGTGAGGTTATTATGGATCAGGATATGCGAAGAAGGCGGTAGAGGAAGCTCTGAGATGGGTGCTTTGATGAACTTAGTGGCCATGGTTGTCGTAGTCCGGAACGATCTCAGCACTCTCATACAAGAATCAGTGGTGGGTCGAGTATTTGACAAGTTCACTGACAGCGCATGACAAAGAATGACATCTTGATTCTTCAGCTACTCGCGACATCTGACTAACATACCCATTTTATACAGAACAAAGGCAACGGTTGATTAAGAGTACACATTCCCCTTTTGCAAGGTAGTCAGGACCGCGGACGACGCAGCGACATCGATCCGGTCTCTCGTGATATACCCCCACCAACTCACCCTCTGCAACGTCAGTCGTAAACGTCTGTCTAGATGTTGTCATTTTTGCCTCAATATCTGTACCAGGTGCGATTATTGTCCTCTCAGCCACCCTTTCCCCCTTGTATGCCAAATACGCTCGACGGTGACGTTCGGGCGAGGGTAGGTCGCAGTTGAGTTGTATATCTCGAGATTAAGGATCGCAAGTTTGACAGGATATTTGGCGTTTATGTGATTCCAATATCCGTATACTGAGAGTTGACCTACAAAAGGGTCACCGTCTGCGGTGGTGATAGATGACCCGTTGACTTGTCTTCCCGGGAAAATATTGGCCGTCTTAAGTGACGTCGAGCCGCCTATTAGATCCGACACGAACACATACGCAGGGTACGCAGGGAAAATTTGAATGGGTCCATTAATGTTGTCGACAGGGTACCTATGATCTTGGTGAATAATATGTATGAACGAAATTCATTGCAGACCAGAGGCTATAGATAACTCACCGTATTTTAGCTGCGTGCTCTGCAATGGAAGGGGTCGCCTTAGTGAACGCATACACTGGGGGGTCATTGAACCACCGCTGGGAGTGATTAAAACGGATAAGATGCCTACAGTGAAACATCAATGGAAGACGCGTAAAGTGTCGTGTCAAGCTGGATGTCGCCATTTTTCCACTAACAAAGACGGAGAAATTTCGCCCACCAACCATATTGCCTGACCAAATGTATTGTTGATGTTATCTTTTCCAGAGCATGACACAGAGTTGAACTCGCCTGGCAAGGGGTAAACATCGAGGGTCGGTTCCAGAAAGCGATCCTCACCAATCATGAAGGAATGGGGACTAACGTGCGCAGAAGAGAGCTTGTCGACGTGGAACCACACGTCCTGGGGCCACGCATATTTGATCAGATCCTCGTCTGATCTGTGAGAGTGAGGGCTGGACATGCACGGAGGAGAAATGACACATACTTTCCACCTTGTCCTTGCCCATGTAGATAGTTGCTGGTGGATCCACCGCTTTTCAGGGCGTCAGAGACATTCAGATGTCTATACCTAACGTCTACTTACATGTGAAGAAGTGAACCATGACTCGGTCGAGGGCTGCTACTAGCGTGGTGATCTCAAGGAGCGTAGGCGTGGGAAATAAGCCTGGCCTGTCTTGACGCTTGGCCTCGGTGACCTTTTCTGACCGTAGCTACACCAATTGTTGTGAGTTTCATGTCGATTTTGTTTTGTTCTCTGTTTATTGATCTTCTAGAATCTTCAACGTTCAAACTTAACTCAAGTGAAGCATGCAGCCTGCGCCAAATCGTTTAGGACTTGGTCTGCGTCCACCTTTGCCATCGTATGGCCAAGGTCCCTCAATATCGGCTCTCGCACAGCAGCAACAGATGATGCAACCACCTTTCATGCCCCCTCAGAAACAGACAACTCTATTCGTGGGCTCGATATCTGGCGGGATCACCGATGCGTTTCTTAACCAGATGCTGTCGGTGAGTATCGTCTGCCTTTGGTTTGTTCTGGAGATCAGGAGTGGCACGTGCTGAATCGTGTTTAGGCATGTGGTCCCGTCAAGTCAT
The DNA here is from genome assembly GCA_019787685.1 of Chiua virens. NCBI lineage: Eukaryota > Fungi > Basidiomycota > Agaricomycetes > Boletales > Boletaceae > Chiua > Chiua virens. The sequence goes on from JAHNUO010000030.1 coordinate 267,957, forward strand.
TTAAGCGACTTATCACGCCAGCAAACAAGCCCCAAGGGTTTGGCTTTGCAGAATATGAAGATCCAGACTCTGCGATCAGGTGTTTGGCGCTCCTGCAAGGTGTCGAGCTACCAGCATTGGAGGACGGGTGCGCGAACAAGAAGCTTCTGGTGCGTCCCATCATTATTGAGTTGGTTATTTCAAGCCTACGTCGTATCCATCTTTTCAGATCAAAGCTGATGAAAAGACAAAACTCTTCCTGGATGCCTACTCTGCACAGAAGATGAAAACCGACGTGAGGGCGTCCATCTTTCATCGCTGTATTCTTCTCGTGTTCTCACGCTTGAGTTTGATGCAGGCAGATGAGGCCATGATGCAGCAAGCCAGAGCCGAAGTCAACGAATTTGTCGAAGAGATCAATCGCACTTCCCAAGATGCAGCTAACGACGCCTTCTGGACAAAGAGAAATACGTCATACCTCCTCACCTTCACGATCTTCACGAAGCTGATCTTCCAGAAACCCAACGCGGTCTCGTCATCTCGGAGATTGCCCAATTCCGTGAACGCGCCGCGAAACGTGAACGAGAGAAGGTTCGAGAAGTTCGCGAGAGTATACCGAATCTTTTGTCTTCAACACCGAGTGGACCAAAGTCGAGGGACTGGGGTAAGCCACAGTCGCAACAACCTTCTCAATCGACGCCTGGAAAGGGTCAACGGGGAAAGGTCCACAAGGCTACGGCAAGCCTGTAGGTTTTGTGAAGGCAGAGGATGCAGGTGCTGCGACGGGACCATTGGATGACCGGAGTAAGGGCCCAAAGACTGACGAAGAAATGGAGCGGGAACGGAAGGACGCTAGAAGGCGAGACGAGGAGGTTTCTTTCGAGGATGTGAGTATTTCCCTCGATATGCGATGAGTCGTTGGAGATTCGTGCAACAACTGACCGTACATCACAAATTACAGAGAGAACGTCGCTATGAGCCTCGAGAACGAGCCCGTATAGCCGCACTAGAGCGATCGATTGCGCGTCAAAATGCTATCAAGGAAGCTGAGGAAAGGGATCGCGTGGAGATGTAAGCGCGACTCGATGTCTGGGACGACGACGGGAGTGACGAATTGTTCTATGCCGATAGGTACGCTAATCGGATGGTCTTCGTTTAAGCATCAGCTAATGTAACCATCCGTTAGAGTGCGCTGGCGGCAGTCTCGTGCACGCCGAGTAACAGCCGAAGGTTAGCTTGTGGACTCTCCCGATAACCACGTGCGTACTTGTAACTTAATGACCGAACGTTGATGATGGAGTCACTTTCGTTAGGGAAATCCTGAACTCGAGGAGGAAGTTGAACGCCTGAATGGGGAACTGCGTGAAGCCAGACAAAATATTCGTAACCTCGAGCTTCATGTGGAAGGCTTGAAAGCCAACGCAAGGAAAGCCGCACAAACCTTGATGGAGGGATAAATAATCGTAGTAAATTTAAACCATACCCGGCACAGACGACCCTAACTGTTTAGCTTGTAATTGTACAAGGATGGCAAGCATTGCCTTGCATTGCTGACTGTACACGAAGCTCGCAAGTCTGTGCGGAACGGGAAACGACTGAAATAGTCGACACACGTGCGACGCCGCGCCGGGCAAGATAACACAGGGTCGTATGGCAACCCCTTCCTAGTACAACCCACTACCATTGTCACCATCATCTACGACGTCCACAGCGACAACTCAAGTGCACCAACAAGCGGCAACAGAGTCCGAGTCAGTGCTTTATCGGCATCGCACGGAAGTTGGACACACGCGGTCCGCACGGAGTCACTGCACTAGTGTCTCCGACGCAGACCAGTTCAATTCTGGTCTTTAGTGCTGCATGACACTCCTCCATGTCTATTTTACCCTTCGCAACCAGCAGGCATTCCAGCGCCTCCTTGAGCGGGACCGCTCAACCGGCACCAGCCAGGCCAGTCAGAGTGCAAGCGCCAGCAAGTCCTGGACACGCAAGAACATTGCGTCTGCCCTCGAAGTGAACGCATTCGACCACCTCGGTCGCACCGTGTTGCATCTCGTGTGCGCCTCCACGGAGCCTGCGAGTTTGGAGTATGCACGCATGCTGCTCGCACACCCCGCTATCAGCGTCAACCTCGTCGACAAGGAGAACCATTGGACTGCCCTCCACCGTGCAATGTATGCAGGCAATATCGAGGCCGAGTAGGTGTTGCCCTCGCTTTGTCGTGCGCCGGACCGGCCCGCTGAGGTTGACTTTTCTAGTATCATGTTACTCAAACGGACGGATACAGACACGTCCACCAAGGACATGGAAGGCTATACGGCCTTTGACCTCTACAATTCAACCGTCCGAAGTGCGAATCCAACCTCGCTCAAAGACGGTTATGCCGAATTGCTGACATGGGGTGCTAATCGGTAAGTCCTTTCCCCCGCATAATCAATTCCAGGACTCAATTCTACACGACATGACGTATGTACGCTACGGTTCTCGCCATGTGTTATCTGCCACGTGTAGAAATGCCGCGTTGGGTCTCGGAGATAGTAACGATCGAGCGCATCCAGACCACGTTATCATTCTAAAGAAAGATACACCAATTCCTGCCGATCGTACCCTGGAAGAGCGGTTCCGGCCCGTCAAGGTACAAGGCGTCAGGATGTCGAAGTTGCACACAGGTGGGAAGGGCTCAGTATGACTTGCCTGACCTCTAACATACACATGTGCAGTGATCCTTACAGACGAAGCCCGGGACAACGTTCGTTTATGCGGGTTCGGTAGTGGCGGACGGTGTGTTTCTACTTGTATCCCTGTATCCCGCTTCCTGAACCCTACCATCCCCTTTCAGTCTTGGTCCATTTTCTCACACGCTCTATACTCCAACACCACTCGCCCTTTCCTCCCACTCTATCGTATCTGTTGCCCTCGGTCAAGACCATACACTTGCCCTGACGAGTGCGGGTGAGATCACAAGCTGGGGACTCAATCGATTTGCTCAGCTTGGATACGTCGTTGAGTCAGGCCAAGGAGGTTCCGCAGATGAGTCGATTCAGACTACGCCGCGCAAGATCAACCATTTGAAGAAAGAGGTCGTCAAGGGTGTTGCTGCTTGCAAAACCGCAAGCGCGTGTTGGTCGGATAGCGACGTGTGGACATGGGGAACAAACGGCGGGCAACTAGGTAAGTTTGATCTTCATGGGAGGCGCAAGGCTTGCCGAGTCGAACCAATGCTTACGATCGGCACGTGATCCTTAGGATATAGCAAGACATCGAGCCCCATTCAAGTTCTTCCTCGCAAGGCATCGATCATCACACAACCGATCCGCGATATTTCGATGTCGGTCAGTACTTTCTCAAGTCTAAAGTCGTGTGTAATTACATGACAATATATCTAGGAGACAACGATGGTGTGTCTCTTTACCACTGGGGAAGTCGTGTGCGCGTGGAATGGTGGTATTTCGAAGATAAAGTACGAATGCCTGCATAGATTGTAGTATTATGCTAACTTTTATATATAGTTTCCCTCCAAGCGCTTTTCCTTCGGATATTTCGATGGTATATCGACCACCCCAAGCTATCCGCGGACCTGCGATCACCAAACTTACCAAATGTGAAGACTCGTTCGCGGCCCTCTCCTCGAATGGAGAGGTATTCACATTCGCTCTCCCGACCAACACCGAAGCAGATGGTGTCCCCGGAGTTCCGGCTGGTGGGAGCAGGGGCCAGATAAAACCCCAGCGTGCGTGGGCCTTGAGAAGACAATGGAGCAGTGTGCGGGTGCGTTGTCTAGCACTTCGCTGTCGTGTCTAAGATCTATCTTATTTTTTACCATATTAGGATGTCGACATTGGTGGAAACGGGGCTCTGATTGTGTGCATACAGTCAGGCCATGTATTTGTTCGCTCTCGAAACCTCAAGGCTGGCACGACGGGCAACGGGGCGAAGGCATTCAAGTTTCAACGTGTTGCCCATGTACAACGAGCCGTTGCTGTGTGTGCAAACGGCACGGGTTCGTTTGGCGCTCTTCGAGTCGATTACAAACCGACCCCAGTCAATGTTTCCGGCAGACACTTTTCTGCTGACATGGCCGCGATCGCACCATTCTTCTCCGAGGCTACGGTACCGCAGGATATGAACGTGCCGTTGGACGTGATCGTTAATGTTGATGACGATCTTGAAGACTCGTCCATTGTCGACGACATCAACGGACTCGCAAAGCTGACAAGCCTACTGTGTGCTCAGGCCAATCAAGCGGAGTCGTCCGTGAGGGGCAGCAAGCATGGTGTGGACCTCACCGTCCGCGTTGGTGATGAATTCGAGATACCCGCCCACCGGGTCATTCTCGCAACGCGTTGCGCGCCACTTCGTGAGGTGCTTGGTGGCCACGGAGCCGCCCGTGACAAATCTTCCAAGGTCAGCGTAACGTTCATGTCATCGAACGTTTCAGGGTCGGCGTCGCTAGGTTCCCCGGTTCTCCAGTTTACGGGAACAAGTCCACTTTCCTTGCTGATCCTCCTGCATTATGTATATGCAGATGAAGTCCTGGCCATTTGGGATCGTCGTATCGAATCCTTCTTCGAGGCCCAGTTTTCACGTCTCGGCGTGTCCGCAACACAAGTCAAGGCGGACCTTACTATCCTGGCAGACTTGCTCCAACTTCCGCACCTCACATCGGCACTGCAATCTGTCGGGAAACGAGACGCAAAGTTGTCTGCTGGGAGTGATTTCCAGTGGCTATTCGATCAGGCGCAGCTTTCAGGTTTGTCGCGACGGAACGTCTGTCAAGATCCCTTTGCGCCCAATGTCGCACTCCATTTGGCGGACAAGATTGTTTATACACATTCCACTGTACTTCGTGCGCGATCCGACTTCTTTTCTGCCTTTTTTTCGGATCAGGACTGGACCGTTGAACGGAGAGACGACGCGGGCGTGGTCGATGTAGACTTAAGACACCACAAGTGGCAAGTCATGCAGTTTGTACTGCGGTTCGTCTGTTTCGGCGATGAAGCTATGTTCGAAATGCTTGGTAAGTCCCTCTGAGTTTCATAACACGCCATGTCAATCCATTTCCAGACTTCGTGAGCAACGTCGATGAATTGCTCGAGTTTATGTTCCTCGTAATATCTGCTGCGGTGATGTCCCCTCTCCATCACTTGTCTGCAATATCATTAAACATGTTCTCAACCAGAACGAATTGCTTCTAGACCGGCTGGTTTTGCTGTGTTCTTGAATCATCCTCCAGTATTTGAACACGTACAATGCATGTTGCCTACTCACGGACGCCATACACTTCAACGCGATCGAGCTGGCGGATCGCGTCCAAGGTTATATGGTTGCCAATATGGAGATGCTGCTCGAGTCGAGGATCCTCGACGACCTCGAACTTCGAGTTGTACGCAAGCTCTCGGAACACGCGCGTGCTCAGCAAGCAATCCACTCACCTGTGTCTCGATCCAATAAGCTGGGACGCGCAGCATTGGAGAAGCACAAGGATTGGCTTGCGCTGCAAGATATCCCGGTTCCCATCATATCCAGTCAGAAAGCCTTTACTGCGAAGGACTCACCACGAACGTCAGCACCTGGTTCAGCGAGGAAGACGGTTGGCTGCCAATTGTGGCTATATTCGCCAACCCCAAGTCCTGTGCTTCGTCCATCTGCGACACCACAGCCACCGCTAGGAGATGAAATCTTTGCCATGGACGATGCGGATGTGGGCTTTCCCCTTAAACCGAATTCTTTGCAGACGAGTGCAAGTGAGGAGACACTCGCGCAGATGCCAATGGCTGGAGCTGCGAAACCGGGATGGAAGAAGAATGGGGTGATGCCTTGGTCAGTATTACTTTTTGATATCTCTACTTTATTCTTACGTCGGTATAGCACGGACCTCAAGGCGATTATGGCAGAGGCGGAGAATGGTCGGAGGCACACACACACACGCACCCTAGGTTCGGGTACAGAACTGGCTGTTGGCAGCGATGCTTACGCAAACATGAGTACTGTACCTGCAAGGCCTGCGCAAGGCGCGGGTGTGTCGCCAGGGCCAGGTCGTTTATCTGGACAGTCTTGGCGATCCGACGATCCACCAATACCACATCGCGTCCCATCAAACCCTTCTGTGACTCAGAGACCAGAGTCGATCCCGGCGCTGATGGCAAGTCGCACAAGTGGCGCTGTTCGAACTCCACCCCCGGGCTCAAGGTCACCGGGGCCAGTCATGGGCCCTGTCATCACGCCCGTTCGCCAGACCTCAAACACATCTGCGTCCACCAGCACCCGCGCTGGGAGCCCACGGAAACCATCGTAAGTGCCTTTTTCTACGCAGATTGCCGTTTTCGGGTTGTAATGGTCGTTTATAATCTAGGTTGGGTGGTGCATGGACACTGCCACCCGTACAACCTATCACGGCGCCGACAGTGTCGACTTCGACCCTGCTTCCGTTTGCAGAGATACAACGGATGCAAGCGTTGCAAGAGGCAACATCCACGACCAGGGACAAACGGTCGTTGCGCGAGATTCAGGAAGAGGAGCGCGTGCACCAGCAAGAAGTTAATTTCCTGCGGTGGTGGGCCGCAGAGGAGGAGCGTGTGCGGCTTGAGACCTTGGAGCAGGAGCAGGCGACCTTGCGCGTGAGGACGCACCACCAGAACAAGGACAAAGGTGGGAAGGGGCGATCTCGAAAGCCCAAGGCAGAAAGACCACAAGAGAGAAGTCCATCGGGGGTGTTGAACCAGGTGTATCGGGAGCGCCAGGATAGCACTTTATGACGTTTTATGACTTGGACTTGATGCCAAATGAACTCTAAAATTGTGTTCTAATAGATTCCACCATAATCGGGTACAAGACCGTCTGAAAATTTTGTTACTCGTTCCCTGCATCAACATAATTTCAAGTGAATTGTGACATTCATCTAAAATCTCATGTAACTGTAATGACAATGCAATTCTTTTGTAAGAGGCTATCATAATTTGCCATGCTGCTATTGTCTCTCGATATTAGGTGCGAATTTGAAGTTTATGCACTTTGGCAGCCTTAGTATAGTTATCTCCTAAAGCCAGTATAATCCCGTCCGACTTTGAAGCTCACATGACTCTGACAGCGCCGTCACAGCAAGGTTGTAAAGTGTAGTTCTAGTGGTGCAGCGCGGACCACGCTCGCATGGAAACTTGAACACAAATTCCGTTGGAAAACTATAGTGTACACTGCCTTATAGTACCGTGACATCTGATGAGAAATGAACATAAGTCAAACCTGATGTAAATGAGCATGGTCCGGAAACAGGACAGGTGCCGATTTAATGGCGAACAAAAAATTAGTCTCGACTCAGCGAGCTAGTGGAGGGAATACGGTAGAGTAAGTCTGGGCTTGCAAAGGGTTGGGGGAGGAGTAGGAATACTGACTTGCAACGAAGGATGCTGGTTCGATTCAAGGGATTGTTTGGATCGTCTTTCCAAGACCCTGAAATAATAGGGAATAAGTGGCATGCATAGTATACGATCATGCATGGATTGTGAAGGGTGGGCTTGTGCGCGCCGGAAGTTGGCACAATTGAGTGGTAAGAGTGCCTTGGATAAGACACTCAGCGACGAGGGCTGCATAGAACGCTGCTTCTCCAAAACGCGAAGCTCGCCATGTGCATTAGGAGTAGGGTAGGCGGGAGCAAGTGTTGGTAGTGCCGTCGGATGGCTTGGCGGCTTGTTTGTCTGTCAAATCCACCATCACCAATCATGGTATCTATGGATTCGAATCCACAAGTTCGCTGGATGATGTGGGCTTCAATGAAGCAATCCCTCTAATTGATGATCTGGTGGACATCGAGACTGGGTGGGATGATAGAGGCTATTGAGAGACATTAGAAGTAGGTAGCAGACGCAACATTAGCGTGATGGGCAAGATCTCAGGTTTCGGTTCGGAGGGAAGCGACGTCGGGAACCCGACACCTGTAAATGTGACATGTGTTGATCAGCATATGGGGAAAACAAATAGAGGGAGAAATGGCAGACAGTATGCATCTGATTGCCTGGAATTATCGCGATGACGCTGAGATACCAAGGGTGTGGGGAAAGGGGGGAAGAGGAAATGAAAGAGAACGTGCAGACCATGTACGTAGTAGCATATCGTCGTCCTGCAAAATCTTTCCTAGATAAAGAATTCGCAGATAGGATGGTGCTGGTGGGTGTTCATCTTGCCAATCTAAATACATGAGGTTATCACGGGGTCGAGATATCATGCATGTGTAAGAATGGAAGAGGCAGTGCGGCGGACATCGGCACGGTAGTCAGACAGGAGAGAGAAAGACAGTGCATAAGACAGCCGATTGTCAGAAACGGAATGCGGTACAGAAATGACGACAGACCTGCATCACGCGGAGGCCATGTGTTCCATACAAGCTCCTTGACCTGTCCCACAGTCGTTTCTGGCTCAAAAACTGGGTTTTGCGAAGACCAGATATGAGGAGGAACGTCAATGATATGGCAGGGACGGTGGCAATAAGACCACCAGTGGTTGCAGTGGAGAGGTCAGAGACATGCCATGGCGCAAACAGTGCAGGGAGAGGAGGCAGAGGAGGGTAGACGGGAGCTGGGAGCGAGTCTACATCGACTCTTGTGTACGAAGTGCACGCACTTGCGGATGAGTAGGGACCAAACTTGGCATTAGGAGGATCAACGAAGGGAAGGCGGAAGGCATTGTAAGGGTAAACACTGGAATTGGTGTCTTCGTTGAAGTACTGGGGGGAAGCATAGCTGATGGCACCTCCTCTCCTTGAGGTGGCGGTTTGGTGGCTGCAGGTTGTGCCGCTTGTGCGGGTGCGGCGGGAGGGAAGGGAGAGACCACACCATTTTACATCTTAACAGCAGGATCAATGATCCTGGGAGCGACATCAGGGGATGTGAGGCACTCTGCGGAGACAGGGTTCTGGAGTTTAATGGACTGGTGTTGATGGAAATGGTCAGGGAGAGGGGCACCACACAAGATGAGCTTGAATGGAATTATCTGGGCGCGAGGGGCGTTGACTTGGTCATTGGAGAAGGAGACGGAGGTAGTGAGAGGGGTTGGCACAGGACTGGACGTAACAGAGGGGGGGACCATTCCATGGAGGGCATTGATAGGGGCAGGAACCAAGGGAGGGTTGGACTGATGGGCAAGGTTGCTGTGACTGTGTATGTAGACTGGGGGAATATGACAAGGGAGAAAGAGTGAGCGAGAGTGAAGGGACGGTTTGGTATTGTACTTGCTGGCAGTGAGATAGGTGAGTAGGCTGTGTAGTTCCTGGGAAGTGTGACTAGCCTGCTTGAGGTCGCAGATGTGATCTGGACGCAGAGTGAGGGTGGTAGGGATACAAAGATATAAAGACCATCAGCAAAAAATATATAATCTGGCTAGGGCTTGCAAGGTTCTCATGGCCTTGCAAGCCTTAGCCTCGTCTTGCAAGGCATTGCCCGACCATGTAAGATTTATACGATCGGCTTACCAGGGCTTGCAAGGTTTTCATGGCCTTGCAAGCCCTAGCCTCGTCTCGCAAGGTGTTGCCCGACCATGCAAGGTGTATACATAAGCAGCAAGACGTTCAAGTTACAGGTAAGCTAGGGGATCCACCTCCAAGTTGTCCCACTGTTCATTCTCGCCGTCCTCAGCACCCAGGTCATCTTCACTGTGGTAATGCCGCTCTTCAAGTTCCTCCTGCACAACCTGATCTAACCCCGTATAGCCAAACTCTTCCATTTCATCTAGAAGCTCACCGTCTGCCAGCGAAGCAGATAGCCCTGGATAAGCTGTCGCATCATCACCTCCGTCGTCATTGTCATCGACTTCATCGACTTCATCACTTCTGTCATCCTCGATGTCACTTTCTCCGGTCTCATGTTTGCCTGCCACCATATCTTCACCATCATCAAAGTCTTCACTACCCATCTCCACATCTGAGTCGCTTCCGGTCTTCTGGTCTCGCTCGCTTTCCAGCTCGAAAGGAATCTTATCCAGTTCATCACGATCATCGAGGAGACATTTAGTCTCCTCCCGCATTGTCTTGTGCCCCACAGCGCCCTCGCGATACCACATAAACATGTCCTGATCAGTGAAGCTGTAGATAGTTTTATAAACAAAATTTGTAAACTGTCTTTTCTGTACTTACATGTTGACGTAGTACCATTCCCAGTCCTTGTGCTTCTCTGACGGCTGACAGGCAATTGAATGTGATAGCAGCATTGATGTTTGTCCGTATGTGAACGCAGGGATGAGGTGAACACCTCGTATGATCAGTTCAGGATTGAGGAAGCTGAATGCGGATGGATCATTGCTATCATAGAATCCAATGTGTGGAAGCCGTTTCCTGGCCCAGATTGACGTAGCATCCATGCACTGTGCCAACCATCGAACCCAGAGGACATCCATGCACCTAACCTTTGCCTGATAGTGAACATTCATGTGGAAAATTCCAACAATCCAGGCATACCAATATGGATGGGGGTGCTCATCATCATCCTCATGGGCAAGAACCATAATGTCGGCATGTGTGCGTGGGTTGAGAGCATCCTGGGCTCGGCATAAATCATACGTCGTATAGTTGACCTGAAGCACCTTGTGACGGTAGATTCGGTTATGGACAAAGCTAATCGTATCCCATTGATGCGCAGTGAATTCTGTCTCATCACCATCGTATTCGCTGCCTGTCAAACGCGCCAGGAGGTGATTCTTGAGTTTAGGTAGGAAATCCTGTGGACATCATGAGAACCTCATCACTCCAGCTCGATTCCCGTCCAAACCTTCAATGCAGGGTCATCCCGATTCTTCCCACACCACTCGGAGATATCCCAGTAATATTGTTGAGAAGCAGATACTTGATAATGAGTGGAGTGCAACGCGGGAGTGGATCTTGGTCGATGAAATGCAAAAAAGGGGTTCCATCTTGGCCACCCTTGGAACTGTCCTGCCCACGGTGCTGTTCAATGTCTTGCAACCTATGGAGCAGGCGTTCCCGGTATTGTTGCCTCGCAATACCCTGTGTGAACTTGATTTTGTTCGTTCGTGGATAGAAGTGTTTCACCCGACGGTGTTCAAGCTCTCCCTGCATATCATAAGCAACTGATTCCAAGGTCTGAGCATAAGCTACTGTACCCACCACCTGTGTCGAGTAATTATCAGTCGTCCCAAAAAGCCAGATGGATTGTACATAGTCGCCAAGTGCATGAAGCTTGTATGTCGATAGGTTGAAAGTTTGTTGCTTTGAGGAATTAGCTTCCGATTTTTTGCTACTCTTTTGCTTCTGCTTGCCCTTTGCCTGTCAGCAAGAACATGCAGCTGACTCCTGCTGTAGGGAATAGGTATTCCCTGTGCTCGCATAGCACGTTTCTGCACCCTGTCGTCACCCGATCCCGATCCTGATCTGTCTGCTTGTGCGAACTCATCCAGATTGCTGTATCTGTGCCTGATTTGCCTCGGACTCTTTTATTTTATTTTTGATGCTCCTTATTCATACTTAGCATTGGCTAGACCATGTCATGCAGCCCTTGCAGGGACATTCGGGTGCCTCTCAAACTTTATACCGTACGAAAACCTTCTTCTTTTATCATTATCCTTACTTAGGACAAGTCTGAGGGTATTCCCGAGGACTATAAATTCACTGTATTGACAAAAATACAGTAGCTTTTGCCCGTGTGCATCTGTCTCACATCGTTTTCGGTCAACATTCGTTTTCTCTCGCTCTCCTCGTATTTTCTCGATCCGGATCAGACTGCTGCGTCCGCTTTTCTATCCGTTTTAATCCGGATTCGCCCCGGATTCATCTTGGACTACTCAAAAACCATTATTCGTCGTTCACCAACTCAGTGTTGTCCCTGGGTCGAATGGAATCACATTCCTTCACCCTCTTTTCTATTCTTTCAATCCCCCTGAGTATTGCACTACAGCCGGGATTTATTACCTTCAACTGGAGCCCACCGTGAGGGACTTCCAGAAGTTGGTACAGACGATGACAACCCATCCACTCATTATTCACCTCACTCACAACACACCTTCGCTTCACTTCTCAGAAAATTTTTGCCTCGGTTAACACCTCCTTGCACAGCATCATCACTCTTATCGAACCCTGCATCACTACCCTTATGCTGCCGCAGAACTCTAAGTGACATCAGACAAGTCAGACGACACCTGTCATGGCACATGGTGACCTGCGCCACCATCCGAGTCGTTACTATACCATCACCTGGATATCTCCTACAGCTGCCCTTCCGGACTGCCTCTAGTGCCCCATGTTTTGATGTGACCATTCCATCACAGTTACCTGCCTTTTTGAAATACGTCGATCAGTTAGCTACAAGCATTGGACTCATGGATGCACAGAAGATTAATACAGCAATCTGGTATGCCTACCCAGAAGATGCTGAGCTATGGCGGACATCACAGCAAGTACTTGCAGCGCAGCCGGATTGGTCAACGTTCATAGCAGATGTCCAGCACTGGTACTCATCATACGACAACGACTACCTACTTTACGTTCCAGAACCATCCATCAACATCACCACTGACCCCATCCTTGCCTCAGTTTCTACCTTGTCGAATCTAGCAGATCACACGCCGCAAAGTGATTCCATCCGGGTCTATTCAAGGATAGTAGAATGTGATCCTGAGCAATCTGGTAATGTCTCAATTGAACCCGTCTATGCTGATCCGCCTCTCACAGCTGTCGAATTTGCAGTACCGCATGCCGAAACACAGGAGCAAGATGAACCGGATTGCCCCAACACATCTCACCCACTATGCTCACCCTCCTCAGGCACAATTGCTCTGCCACTGGACATACTCATGCATACATCAATCCGAACATTCTCGGATCCATCACCACGACCAATCCAACCACCTTCGCCCTCTTCAGATACGTCACAACCCGACTCGTCCACCCCATTGCTCTCACCATTGACCACACCAACCTTGCCACCGATGAACCTCACACCACCACTTACCCATCTGTCACATAGTACCAGATTGCAGCTCAGCAGATCAATGTTTTCGGCTATGACAAAATGGCCAACTGTGCACATACTCTCATCCCACTCACTTCCCTCTCACCCACCTGGCTTAGCACGACCACCTCACTTGCCTCCAGAAGACACAACTGTTTTATCACCACCGGATCCACCATCATCGCCATCTGTTCGTGATAGCAGCATGCCGGCCGCATCACTGAAAACATCTATCTGGATAGCTTGGATCATGTCGGATCCATCACCACCCGCATTGCTCAGTTGGTCTCTCATCCCTAAAGCTGTCCCATCACCTATCATGTCCAAACCGCTGTCACTGCATTTACAGCTGTATCCGAGGATTTGTAGTACCTTGCCGGTTCAATCAGTTTCTGGCCAGGTATCGAAGCTAAACGCACTCTTCTGCACAGTTCCTATACCCCATGAAGTGCGCACATTGCAGCCACACCCGTCACCCTCGTTCTTTTTCAACAAACCGCCCTTGCTGCTATCGACCTCACCTCTCGTTTCCACAACCATGCCACCACCCACCTCATCCAAGCTGCCACCTCTACGTTTACGGCTGTATCTGAGGACCCATACCTCACTGGTTCAATCGGTTCTGAGCCGGTTATCGAAACTACACATGCCCTTTGCTGCTCTCCGAGTCCCAATCTGTTTCCCTCTCTCAATTTTACACTAACACATACATTGTTTCATTTCAGTTTATGCTTCAGCTGTCTCTGCCCACATTGGGTTTATTTGATGACCCGGCCGACACGGTTCGGTTGCATTTTCCCTTCAACCTGGGAATCTGACTGTTTCTTTTTTTTCACTATCATTGAGATGCCCTCACCCTTTCTCCACAGCATTATCTGGATGACCGGGAGGTCATCAGATATGGCCTACCCAGGGGGGAGGGGTCTACAAGACCACCTTGGTTTCCACACACAACTTTTCGCGTTTTCACAATTTCAGTCATTAAAATCATTCTTTTGATATCCATTTCATCTTTGTTTCATCCCCGGTATTCGTCCAGCAGATCTCTATCTCACCCTGGGTTTAGTCCGGTGATCGATCATTACTCATTGAACAAGAAACCATCACAGAAAAGAAAAGAATACCATATAGAAAAACCAAGACATGATCATATAGTCCATTCATTTCTTCTACCACTCAATTCACTACTTCGTTATTGTGACCATATAGAATTCGTGCCCTCATCCGCTACATACCACTTCTGCTCTTCGAACGCGCATAGGCACAATGCACTTTATCCGGTCATATCTGGATCGTTTCCGGATGTTTTTTAGGTATCATGAAAGGGCATCCGTTGCAGGTATAGATGCGAAAGATGCACGACAAAGACAAGCCAAGTCGGACACTTGCCAATTGATTTCATTTCGTTTTTTCTCTTTCTTATAATTTCTTTCACGTTCAACCATACAGTTCTTTTTCTTCAAATTTGGATCACACAGCAAGCAGTGAGCAGGGGATAGCAAACTCGGCCGACTGGATCACATTGGATCACACTGAACACATGCAGACAAGCAGAATTCACGCAGGACGATCGACGCATACCAGAGATGCTATCACTGAGATGAACATGAAACCATCACACACACTTCACATCGCAGATTATGGCCATCCTTCATCCATCATGCCTTCATGTGCGAGACCATAGACAACAGACACACAGAAAAGCCACACATCACACCGTTGTGATCACTATCTGATCCTGTCATTTGTGGATCATCGTCACTGTGCCGCTATCACCAGTCATCATTGTCATTCCTGTCGTTTTCGGGTCATCATCACTGTGCAGCCACCATCACTCTCATTGTCATCATCATCATCTCTGTCGTCATCTCTGTCGTCATCTCTGTCGTCATCTCTGTCGTCATCTCTGTCGTCATCTCTGTCGTCATCTCTGTCATCACTATCATCACTCTCATTGCTGTCATTGTCTCTGTCGACATATCCGTCACCCTTTTGTATCCGGACCCATCCACTGCCATCTGCAACTGTCACGTTGAACCACTGATCGCATCCCCATACACATCGGGCTGACTGGGGACAGTCAGCATCTAAAGTCCCCGTCGGGTGTAGGGAATAGGTATTCCCTGTGCTTGCATAGCACGTTTCTGCACCCTGTCGTCACCCGATCCTGATCCTGATCTGTCTGCTTGTGTGAACTCACCCAGATTGCTGTATCTGCGCCCGATTTGCCTCAGACTCTTTTATTTTATTTTTGATGCTCCTTATTCATACTTAGCATTGGCTAGACCATGTCATGCAGCCCTTGCAGGGACATTCGGGTGCCTCTCAAACTTTATACCGTACGAAAACCTTCTTCTTTTATCATTATCCTTACTTAGGACAAGTCTGAGGGTATTCCTGAGGACTATAAATTCACTGTATTGACAAAAATACAGTAGCTTTTGCCCGTGTGCATCTGTCTCACATCATTTTCGGTTGACATTTGTTTTCTCTCGCTCTCCTCGTATTTTCTCGATCCGGATCAGACTGCCGCGTCCGCTTTTCTATTCGTTTTAATCCGGTGTAGGGAATAGGTATTCCCTGTGCTCACATAGCACGTTTCCGCACCCTGTCGTCACCCGATCCTGATCCTGATCTGTCTGCATGTGCGAACTCATCCGGATTGCTGTATCCACGCCCGTTTTGCCTCGGACTCTTTTATTTTATTTTTGATGCTCCTTATTCATACTTAGCATTGGCTAGACCATGTCACACAGCCCTTGCAGGGACATTCGGGTGCCTCTCAAACTTTATACCGTACGAAAACCTTCTTTTTATTATTATCCTTACTTAGGACGAGTCTGAGGGTATTCCTGAGGACTATAAATTCACTGTATTGACAAAAATACAGTAGCTTTTGCCCGTGTGCATCTGTCTCACATCGTTTTCGGTCGACGTTCGTTTTCTCTTGCTCTCCTTGTATTTTCTCAATCTGGATTGGACTGCCGCGTCCGCTTTTCTATCCGTTTTAATCCGGATTCGCCCCAGATTCATCTTGGACTACTCAAAAACCATTATTCGTCGTTCACCAACTCAGTGTTGTCCCTGGGTCAAATGGAATCACATTCCTTCACCCTCTTTCTATTTCTTTCAATCCCCCTGAGTATTGCACTACAGCCGGGATATATTACCTTCACCGGATTTGCCCCGGATTCATCTTGGACTACTCAAAAACCATTATTCGTCATTTACCAACTCAGTGTTGTCCCTGGGTCGAACGGAATCGCATTCCTTCACCCTCTTTTCTATTCTTTCAATCCCCCCTGAGTATTGCACTACAGCCGGGATATATTACCTTCACCGCGGTAGGTCAAATGTATGAAACTTGCCATATCTGAAATTTGCACAGAGCCTTTCCAAGGCGAGTCGTACAATTGTTGAAGTCGTTAAGAGTAGTCTCTATATATAGACACAACTTTCCAAATGCGTGCCATGTTGCAAGTTCGAAAAGAAGATTGAGAATGACAGTGTTGAATGGTTCAGGAAGAAGACATTCAAATACTGGCATCGAGCACTAGTGATATCAGCCATTTATTAGTCTTGGAAACAACGAGGAAAAAGTTATTGCACTGACCTGAAGGAGGTCTTCAAAGTCGCGAGCCGCAAGCTTTGTTATCCCTGAGACATTGTTGTTGAATTTCCGAATCGTGTCGTGACCAAAAAGTTGGTATCTTGCGATACCTAGTGTGAGTGGCCCAGGGTTGAAGTTGAAGTGCTGTAGTATATTTGCAAGCAGCTTACCGTTCATTAAGTGCTTGAATTGTTTGGTGACCATAGGCATACAAGATTCGAAGCAAGTGGGTAAGAGTTGCCTTCCACACCCCGAGCTCGAACTCGTGCATGAAATCAGGCACAAGCATGGAATGAAAATCAAACCCAAGTCTTGAGAGCTTCTCTGAAAAGGCGTTCTAAATATCTATCAGTAGATGCTTCATGTTGACAATGAATTCCTACACAGATTGGAGTGAGAGAAATCCCTCCAATGAGTCCTTCAATGGCTTTACTTGTTACGCCTCTTCCCTCTACAAAGATCATCTTGCAAACACATTCTATCCAATTTCGCTGTTGCTGATTGTCTGTTCTGTGTTTGTGAGTGTGAACCCATCAATCGTGCTTATCACCCAAGCGATCAATTTTATCCTTGTTGATGAGGCACCGAGGGCATGGACACCTTCCAAGAAACTTCATACATGCAAGAAGAATTCTATTAAGGGACAAAGTCAATTGATGATATGATCACTAGCGCATACATACTTTTCTGGGTAGTCAGCAGCATATGTAAAGATCTGAGGAAAAATGCGACAGAAAATCAAAAAAAAAGGAAGGAGTTTTGTAACAGTTAGAAAAACCCCTATTCTTCTCCTCTTTTTTGGTTCAATTAGCCCCCCTATTCACCTATTCTTTTGGGAGGGGTCATATTTTAGCCAATCTGCTGGCCATCTTTTCTGCTGGCCATCTTTTTTGTTTCTCCATATCACCTATTTTTAGTTTTCTACAGTGAGACAAAGAATGAGGAGTTAACCTCTGAAGGATGACAGTGATGTGTTGGTTGGTAGTGTGATGACTGGAAGCTGTTACAATAGTTCTGGGTAGGACCTAGCGTAGCCGCAAAAGCGCCAAGTACCAAGTGGCTGCGATAACTCAAACAACCACCACTTGATACATGGTGCGCTGAAGAGTTGAACGAGGGTTTCTGGTCAGCAGATTGCTACCAGAGAGACGAGTGAAAACTCAGGCGTTGCTGAGAGTTGTCCGGTTGGGAATCTATACCCGCGGGACGGTCAAGGGTCAAGGGTTGACTACGATGAGTCTGAGTGTTTCAAGGAGGACTAGGAGTAGTCCGGTCGAGTGGTTACAGGCGCAGTGGCGAGTGGAGCAGAGATACTCAGCTAGATTGCGGAGATCAAGACTAGAGTACAAGAGTATTGCTGCGAGGTATTTATACTACGAGAATTGTGCACAGACCAAGTAACTAAAAGGGGTAGGCCAGAAGAGCGGAAGAGCGAAGGGCCAAAAGGGAAGTGCACGATAATCAAAAAGGGAATCATACGACGCGGAGGCAATGGGCGATGATGAAGATGAAATGACAAATGCGAAGCCATGGGATGATGACGAGAATTGAATGAGTAAGTGCGATGCCATCAGAAGATGACGAGAAAGGAAGAACGTAAGCACTCGGGTAAAGCCGGTGTGGAGTTACAAACATTAAAAGAGAACGGGTATGGATGAATGTACGAAGATACCTAAGTATCGAGTAAAGTGAAGAGGTACAAGTGAGACAAAAGAAAGAAATTGTAACATTACCCCCAGAGTACGATCAAAGCACCAAGCAAAGATCATCACTAGAAATTGAACACATCACGGACAGGACTGCCGGTGATATTGGCGTAGCCCTCGTCATCGATGGGGTCATCACACGGGGAGACTGAGCATCGATCAGGAGACGCGGAATCTTGTCGCGCATGGCGGCAGGCTCGTTGAGGTGGGGGTACAGGGAGTATGGAGTGGCCGTTGTGGCGAGACGATGAAGACGAGTTCGTTGAGGAGGACGACGTGGATGGGATGGTGGGACGAGGGGAGCATCTTGTCCAAGTATTCCCGGAGGCCATGGGAGCAAGCCAGTTGGCAAGGGGGATGTGAGTGCATACCCGAGGAGGTTGTCCAGGACAGTGGGACTGGATGTGACCGGGGGCCCAGGTAAGACAGATGGGGCATTGGTACATGGGGCACTCAATGCGGATGTGGCCGAGTTTTCGGCATTCGAAGCATGCTTCGTGCCAACGGGGGTGATCGTTGGGGAGGGATACCTGACCAGTCCGAAACATCAGTTCGGCCTCGGCGCGGTTACAGGCGAGCATCTCTTCTTCAGTGAAGGGAGTGGAAGAGGCGGATGGGGTAGAGGACGGGCGAGTGGGAGGAGCCATTCGGCGGGAAAGGTCCACTTGGTAGCGGTGGAGGTCTTCTAGAAACTCACCCATCTGCATCTGGTGGAGGGTGTGCTCGATGTAGGCATGGATACGGTCGTGGATTTGTCCGGTAACCGCAGAGAGGAGGTGGGAATGACGATCATGACTGAGTAGGTTGGACTGGACGAAGGTGAGGTGCTCGCATTGGAGATACGCCAAGTAGAGAGCGTTGAGCGGGGAGTTCAAGTCGAGGTGGTGCTTGATGGGGAAAGCCATCACGGGATCTAGGATGAGTTCGCGCATGCGGCGAAAGTACTTGGGGGACGAAGAGGAGGAACAGATAGTATGTGAGTGGTAAGGGAGGTCTACCGCCTGGAGAGGAGAATGAACGCGATTAGGGCGCTCAGAAGGAACAGGCCATTGAGAAGGAGCTCCCCATCCTGCAGAGGCAACTGCTGAAACAGCAGGAGAAGGGGGTCTGGTGGACTCTGTGAGGGAGGATTCGGTGGAGAGGGTGGAGACATTGGAGGCGGGTGTTGCCGGCGGTGGGAGAGGTAGGTGGGGAATGGACGCGGTAGGGGTGAAGACAGGGACGGAGTGGATGATCTCGTTCTCAAAGTCGGGAGTAGAGCAGGAACGGTAGGTCATTATCGCTTTGATGGAGACGGGTGGAGGTGGTCGGAGTGGGGAACGAGGTGGTCTTGGCGGGATGGAAAGGGAACCGTTTGAGGGGAAATCCTTGGGATGGGTCCGCTTATAAGCGTCAACGGTATCCTTGGCATTTCCGAGATTGGATTCGGGTTCCCATGAGTCATCTGCGGTGGAGTACCCTTTCCATCGGATCAGGAACTTGCGGTTTCGTGGGTTCTGTGTGTGGCGTAAGATCCACTCAATTTCGTATTCCTCTTCCCCAGCGATAAGGTCAGGTGGTGGTTTCGGGAAGTTTGGGCCGTAGGTTTCTGTTTCGCGATAGGGCGATAACAGGGAAGCATGGAAGACTGGATGGATCTTCCAGGTCTTGGGAAGGCGGAGGCGGTAGGTAAGCGGAGAGAGGACTTCCGTGATTGTGAACAGTCCTTCTCGGTGGGATGCAAGTTTCGGGGAGATGAGCTCCCGTTTCAGGTTGTGGGCTTCTAGCCATACTTGGTCTCCTTTGGCAAATGGTTTAAATTTGCGGAAGGATCAAGCTTTCATAGCCTGACGAGCAAGTTTGTGGGCGGCGAGGGCTTCGTCACAGGCAGCGGAGAGAGCCTGGAGGTGTTCTTCAACAGCTGGAAGTTTGGTTTCCGCTATGATAGCGGGTAGGGGACGGGGTTCGTATCCCATCATCAAGAAGAACGGCAACTTGCCGGTGATGGAGTGAGGACAGTGGTTGTGTGCGAATTCGGCCATAGGGAGTAAGTCGGCCCATTTCTCCAGATTGTTTTGGCAATACATGTGGAGATAGGTCTCGACTTCCTGGTTGACTCGTTCCATTTCGCCATCTGATTGGGGATGGTAGGCAGTAGAGAGAGAGAGACGGTATCTGATAAGCCGGGAGAGTTCTTTTGCAAAGCAGAAGCGAACTGTGGGCCACGGTTGGAGATAATCTTGTCATAGAGGCCGAATCGGGTGTAAACCTTGTGGAAAAAGAGACAAGCTATGCCTGCCAAGTCGGCGGTTTTTACGGTAGGGCAAAGAATTACCCCCTTTGTAAGGCCGTGGTCGACCACGACCATGAGAGAATCGTAACCCTCAGCGGAGGTGGGGAGATCTGTGATAAGATCCACAGATACGTTCTGGAACGGTGAAGGTAATGAATCCCGGCTGAAGTGCAATACTCAGGGGGATTGAAAGAAATAGAAAGCGGGTGAAGGAATGCGATTCCGTTCGACCCAGGGACAACACTGAGTTGGTGAACGATGAATAATGGTTTTTGAGTAGTCTGAGATGAATCCGGGGCGAATCCGGATTAAAACGGATAGAAAAGTGGACATGGCAGTCTGATCCGGATTGAGAAAATACAAGGAGAGCGAGAGAAAACGAACGTCGACCGAAAACGATGTGAGACAGATGTGCACGGGCAAAAGCTACTGTATTTTTGTCAATACAGTGAATTTATAGTCCTCAGGAATACCCTCAGACTCGTCCTAAGTAAGGATAATAATAAAAAGAAGGTTTTCGTACGGTATAAAGTTCGAGAGGCACCCGAACGTCCCTGCAAGGGCTGCATGACATGGTCTAGCCAATGCTAAGTACGAATAAGGAGCATCAAAAATAAAATAAAAGAGTCCGAGGCAAAACGGGCGTGGATACAGCAATCCGGATGAGTTCGCACAAGCAGACAGATCAGGATCGGGATCAGGTGATGACAGGGTGTGGAAACGTGCTATGCGAGCACAGGGAATACCTATTCCCTACAACGGCCGAGAGCAATTGGAGGGGATCGAAGACAAGGGAGGGGTGATCGGGTGAGTATTGACTTTGTGCTGCTGACATGCGGCACAACCCGAGACGTAGGCACGGACAAAGGAGGCGAGCCTGGGCCACCAAAATTCAGTGGCGACGAGCTGACGGGTTTTCAGGAAGCCAGGGTGCCCAGCAGAGTGCGAATCGTGGTGTCGGGCGACGATCTGTTGCTGGAGTTCAAGGTTGGGGGGAACGTAGACGCGGCCTTGGTAGGTAAGGACACCCGTGTCGTATTTCCAGTCGGAGAGGTGGGCCCGGAAAGAGGAAGGGAGGCCACTGTCTAGGGCGTTGAGGGTGTCTAAGACCAGAGGATCACTAACTGAGGATTTGGCGATTAGGGATTGCAGGTCTGGTGTTACAAGGTTGATAAAGACGTCATCACGGAGGAGCGTGACGTTCTCATTGTCAGAGTTGGAGGTGATATGATCAGGGCGACAAGAGAGTGCATAGTTTTCCGGGAACGTGGGAGAAGGTGAGGTCGAAGTCAGCGAGGTCAAGGAGCCAACAAGCTTGTCAGCGGTTCAATTCTGGGGCTGATGGAAGTATGTCAGATTCTTGTGGTCAGAGAAGACTGTGACGGGATGTGTGCTGCCACGAAGGTAGTGGCGCCAAGCTTTGAGAAAACGGATGACAGCAAGGAGTTTGCGGTCATAGATATTGTAGTTCCTTTCGGCAGCGTTGAAAGACTGCGAAAGGTAGGAGCATGGTTTCCAGTCGCCATTTACGTCAGTCTGGAGAAGCACTCCACTGGTCGCGTACTTTGAAGCGTCGGTGGCAATGGCAAAGGGTCGGGAGGTATCAGGAAACCGGAGTACGGGATCCGTGGTAAAGGCCTTTTTGAGGTGTTCAAAGGCGGAGGTCTGGGAGGGTCCCCAAATCCAGGGAGCGTCTTTCTTTGTGAGATTGATGAGGGGTCGGGCTATGGTGGAGTAGTCGGGGATGAACCGACAGTAGAAGTTGGCAAAGCCCATGAACGATCTGACGTCTTTGAGCTTGGTGGGAGTTGGCCAGTCAGTGATACCGGCTACTTTGACGGGGTCCATGGCGAGCTCGCCTGGTCGGGTGATCATGCCGAGGTATTCTACTTCGGTGGTGGTGAAGTGGCACTTTTTGAGTTTCAAGTGAAGGTCGAGTTCCTTCATGCGAGCGAGAACACGTTTGGTGCGCTCAGTGTGGGTTGCCTCGTCTTCAGAGAAGATGAGGAGGTCATCCATGTAGATGACGAGCCATCCTTCGGTGATCATATCACAGAAGGAGTCGTTCATGAAACGTTGGAATGTCGCTGGAGAATTGGTCAGTCCGAAGAACATGACCGTGGGTTCGAAGAGGCCGTGGTGGGTGATGAAAGCGGCTTTCCATTGGTGTCCGTCCTTGATACAAACATTGTTGTAACCCCATCGGACATCAAACTTGGTGAACAGTTTGGTGTCCTTCAGTTTGTCGATGAGGTCAGAGATGAGAGAAAGGGGGTAGGTGTCACGAACAGTGTGTTTGTTGATGTAGTGGTAATCTTGACAAGGACGGAGTTTGCCATCCTTCTTCTTGACGAAGAAAAAGGGGAGGCCTGAGGAGAGTTTGAAGGGCGGATCTTGCCATTGGCAAGGTGTTCGTCAATGAAGTCGTCGGTGGCCTTGCACTCGTCTGGGGACAAGGGGTAGACCTTTCCGACCTTTGGTTCAAAGGTGTCTTTCAGATGGATTTCGTGGTCACAAGACCTCGAGGGGGGCATCTGATTAAAGGCTTCCTTCGCGAACACGGATTCGAATTCCGAGTATTCCGAAGGGAGGGTGACTTTGGGTTTCTTTGCTGCGGCTGCAAGGGCGGTAGCATTGGTGAGCTTCTCGGGTTGAGTGGTCCGAATGAAGCGTTGTCCAGCATGCATGACACGGTTGACAGAGTGTTGCACGGATTGGGTCATAAAATGGTGCCCAGTTTCAGTGTCAAGGTAATCGTAGAGTTTGCCGTCCCAGATGGGATTGACATCGAGATGGCAGACAGGACAGATGGGAGGCGGGTGAGCGAGTCTGGCGGAGTGTTTGGGTTCATCGGTGGTGATGGGAGGAAGGTTGGGTTCAGGGGCAGACATGGTGATAGTTTTGGCTACTCAATCGATGACTGGATTGGTTGCCTTAAGCCAGGGGAGTCCTAGGATGACGTTTTCGGAACCACAGTGAATGATGTGGAACTTGATGCGCTGGAACACTCCACCAAGAGCGATCTGAAGGGTGGTGGTGAATTTGATGTCACCGTTCTTGTTTGCAGTAGAGTCAACATTCCTAACCGGGATGGGTTTCGGAAGGCGGTCCTTCGGGAACTTGTGTTTCTGGACGAAATGCCAGTCAATGCAATTGATCCCAGCCCCAGAGTCAATGAGAGCGTGGGTGTCGACGTCTTGGGAGGTAGCGGTAACGTTCAATCTAACTGGGATTTGCATAGATTGGGACAAAAGCTCAGCTACTAGTACATGGGTACAAGAATGGGAAGATACCGGCGTTGAATCGGTCTTCCTCCTTAAAAACCCGTGACTGGAGTGGTCACCTTGTTGACGCTCATGGCGTTCTCGTCATCTTCCTCCACTTCTACTAGAGCGGGGATTGGATCAGGTTTTGGGGTGGTCTTCTGAACCTTTCTGGAGGGAGATGCGGGAGGGTTTTTGGTTGAGAATGCCATACAAGCAGAGGTTTGGTGTCCAGGCTTGCGGCAGCAGAAACAGAGCTTTTGTTCGAAGCATCGCTTTTCGCTCTGCTTCAGTGAGCTTGGGAACGTAGATAGCGTCCACATCCATAGCGTCAGGGTCTTGCTCCTTCTTGCAAGGGGGGTTGTCGTGGAAGACGATGGTGGCAGCGGGTTTCTTGTTTCGACGAGCGATCTCATCAGCGCGTTCCCATTGGGTTTTGAAATGGATGGCTTGGGTGTACCACTTGTCGATCATGGTAGGGACCATATCCATCCCTTGGATGTGTCTCATGAGGGAGGGTGGCAGGCCAGCCGCGAAGAAGTTGATGAGGACGGAGTCAGAGCCAGTGAGCCCTGCGGTGATGACCTTGTTGCGGAAGGAGGAGATATACGAGGGTACATCCTCGTTCTTGGTGGTACGGGTGGTGGATAACCAGGTGATAGCATCGCCCTTGGTGTCGTGGTGTTCAAAGTCCTTTCAGAACTCTGTTTGCCAGTCGGTCCAGGTTCCAAAAGATCTAGCGATGATGGACTTGGCGCAGAACGTGTTGGCCCAAGTCAGAGCAGATCCTTCTGTCATAAAGGAGAGTGCAAAAGCGACTCGTTTGTTTTCGGTGTTGTAAACATCTTCGTTCATGAAGAGATAGGTGGTGACATCGTTGAGCCAGGGTATGGCCCGATCGTAGGAGCCATTGAAGGCTGAGGGTTTTCCGAGGCGAAGTTCAACTGCCTTGTTAGACATGTTGGTTGTCGGGGTGGTGGGTTGCAGTGGTTGTATCAGCGGAGTGATGATGGATGGGTTCAGGTTCCGAATAGATGATGGTCTGGGGTTTGGCCTTCGTGGGGTCGTAGGGGACGCGAAGGTGGCAAGTGCGGGGAGGTTGAGTGATTGGTGAAGACGGTCAGCTAGTTGCTGGGTTTCGTTCTCCGAGTCAATGTGTTTGACGTTGATGTCGAAGTCTGCTTCCTGGTGTTCAGAAAGTGGGGTCGAGGGTTCAGGGTTTTCGTCGGATAGATCAGATGAAGGAGTGTTAGACGTCTGAAGACTCCAACTAGGGTTCAAGAGTGGACGGGTGGGAGGTCGTCCTGCAATGGTGGGCAGCTAGCTGCGCGAGGGCAGGCTGTATTGGTAGTCTTGATCTTATGTTATGATAGTTCTGGGTAGGACCTAGCGTAGCCGCAAAAGCGCCAAGTACCAAGTGGCTGCGATAACTCAAACAACCACCACTTGATACGTGGTGCGCTGAAGAGTTGAACGAGGGTTTCTGGTCAGCGGATTGCTACCAGAGAGATGAGTGAAAACTCAGGCGTTGCTGAGAGTTGTCCGGTTGGGAATCTATACCCGCGGGACGGTCAAGGGTCAAGGGTTGACTATGATGAGTCTGAGTGTTTCAAGGAGGACTAGGAGTAGTCCGGTCGAGTGGTCACAGACGCAGTGGCGAGTGGAGCAGAGATACTCAGCTAGATTGCAGAGATCAAGACTAGAGTACAAGAGTATCGCTGCGAGGTATTTATACTATGAGAATCATGCACGGACCAAGTAACTAAAAGGGGTAGGCCAGAAGAGCGGAAGAGCGAAGGGCCAAAAGGGAAGTGCACAATAATCAAAAAGGGAATCGTACAATGCGGAGGCAACGGGCGATGATGAAGATGAAATGACAAATGCAACCATCGGATGATGATGAGAATTGAATGAGTAAGTGCGATGCCATCAGAAGATGACGAGAAAGGAAGAACGTAAGCACTCGGGTAAAGCCGGTGTGGAGTTACAAACGTTAAAAGAGAACGGGTACAGATGAACATACAAAGATACCTAAGTATCGAGTAAAGTGAAGAGGTACAAGTGAGACAAAAGAAAGAAATTGTAACAGAAGCCTTCCTGTTGCAGAAGGTGACAAAGGGAGTTGGGTTATGGTCACTAACCAGGAGACAGTCAAAGACTGGAAGGTTGATGACATAGACAAGAAGTGTCAAAGGAGGAGATCTGACAATGAGCACAGGGAGGAGTCAAGTACTCAGGTAGATTGAGATATACCACTAAAGGTATGGACAAGTACAAGACTACTAGTACTACTAGTTATAGTAGAGAACTGAGGCTGGGACTAAGGTATCCATCTCAGAGAAAGGGGTATAAAGAGTTCAGAGCTAAGGTAAGAGTCCATGATGAGGAGACAAGGGATAACCATGGGAAGGGGATAGACTGAAGTTGAACAAGTAAGTCAAAGAAGACTGTGGAGGGAAATGAAGAATAAAACAATAGTAAATCATAACATTATTCCCATACTAAGGGTCAAGTCATAGATGAAGACAATCCCAAGGCGTCAAGGTGTGCTAGAAACACAGGGGAAGAGAAATTGAGGGGAACAAGGATAAAATGATGATATCTTGGGAAGAGATGGGGTGATCAGGACAATAGATGGCAATGGAAAGGGCATATTGAGAGGATTCCAATGGTGGTGGAATCGAAAAATCCAGCATAGGCGATCAAGAGATATTGAGGTTTCAATAAGGGATGTCAAGGATAAGAGGATAGGATGGTGAACAACAGGGTTAGCAGTTTAAGGCTCATGCTAAGGAGAAGATGAAGGTCAAGGACAAGGGTATATCCACCACAGGGAGGATCAAGACTGAGGAGTACCTCTCAAGATGAATGCAGTCTCCAGAATGAGTTCCTGGCATGGGGTCCTCCAGCAGGCAATGCAATGCTGAGGTGTGAGTTCCAATGGACACTTAAGCAGAGGGTAGGAGATGCCAGGAGAGTCAGCAGAGGTGGCAGGATGGTGGATAGGAAACAAAGGAACATCACAAGTTTAGTTGAAAGCTGCTACACCATGACAAGGTATTGCAACACATAGGCAGACACCCCCGGGGAAGGGGAACATCTACCTAATAACAGCAGAAGGGTATGAAGAAGGGTCAGTAAAAGGAGAAGGACCCCAAATTGACTCAGTGCTGTTCAAATCCCAGCTAGCTTCAGCTAGGATAGGGATGGGAGACAAGGAGGGGACAGAGTCAGAGAGGACTTGGTTGAGGTGGAGACTGACATCATGAGGTGGTCAAGAAGGCAGGCAACAACAGTGGATGTGGAGGCAGGGGAGTCAGTGGATTCTGAGACAGAGAGTTGGGGCACATTGGAGAGATGGCTGAGCAGAGTGGGAAAGGACATTGAGGACATGATGAACTTAGTTTGGATGCAGCAGATGGTGACAGTGTGAGAAGAAGAGAACTGGGAAAAGAAATGCTTTCGGTGAACCTTTTTATAGGCCAGGATGACATTGGAGGCATTTCCCAAATTGGATTCAGGTTTCCATAAGTCCTCTTCAGTGGAGTATCCCTTTCATTGGATCAGGAAGGAGCAGCAATTAGGAGGTCCACAGTGGCATAAGATCTTCTCAATTTCATATTCTTCTTCTCTACTGACAAGATTGGGTGGAGGTTTGGGGAAATTCTTCCCATGCATGTCATTTTCACGATAGGGTGATAAGAGTGAAGCATGGAAGACCGGGTGGATCTGCCAGGTGGATGGAAGGTGAAGACAATAGGTGAGTGGAGATAGGACATCCTTGATAACAAAAGGTCCTTCTCACTTGGGGACAAACTTGGGTGAGATGAGGGTTCGCTTGAGATTGCTAGCCTCAAGCCAGACTTTGTCTCCCTTGGTAAAGGGCTTGAAGCTGTGGGATGAGTGAGACTTCATCACCTGTTGGGTGAGGGAGTGGGCAGCAAGGGCTTCATCACATGCTGCAGATAATGCCTTGAGGTGTTCTTCACTGCAGGTAGGTTGGTCGAGGTGGTGATGGAAGGGAGGGCACAGGGTTCAAAGCCCATCATGAGGAAGAATGGGGATTTCCCAGTGATGGAGTGGGGGTGGTGGTTGTGTGTGAATTCTGCTATAGGTAAGAAGTCACACCAGGATGAAGGGTTGTTGTGGCAGAAGATCTGGAGATAGGTTTTGATCTCTTGGTTGACATGTTCCATTTCACCATCCGATTGGGGATGATAAGCAGTGGAGCAGGGAAGTTCATAGCCAATAAGGCGTGTGAGTTCCTTGGCAAAGGAAGATGCAAATTGTGGTCCACGATCAGAGATGATTTTGTCATAAAGGCTGAACCGCATGTAAACCTTGTGGAAGAAAAGGTTTGCAATACCTGCGGTGTCAGCCATTTTCAGCATGGGGCAAAGAATTACCCCCTTCATAAGGCTGTGGTTGACCATGACCATGAGAGAATCATAGCCCCTGGAGAGGGGAAGGTCGGTGATCAGGTTGACAGAGACTTGTTGAAAGGGGCAAGTACAAGTCAAGGGAATGGGGGAGAATGGAGGGACGGTGGGGTGCATGTTTACCTTTATTTGTTGGCAAGGGGCACAGCCTTCTACATATTTTCAGATGAAGTGGGTGAGGCCAGGCCACCAGAACTCTGCGGCAACCAGTTGGTGGGTTTTCAGGTATCCAGGATGACCAAAAGAAACCAAGTTCATGACAGCAGGCCATGATGGTGTGGCAAAGATCTGCATCGGGGGGAACATAAACTTGGCCCTGAAAGGTGAGTATGCCCACTGTAGGAGCTAGATACTCCTTATGGTTGTAGGAGACCTTTTTCTCACTTTTCATCAAGTCCTATCACCTCCTATCTCATCTGCTATTGACTTTGTGCCAGTCCAGTTTTATTCCTAGTGTTTACAGATCATTTGAATCCAATCTGAGTCCAATTCAAGTCAACGCAATCCAATCCGGTTTCATTGTATGTATTCCACCTCATCTGATTTGACTTGTTCTATTCAATTTGGCCTTATTAAGGTCATTACTATCATAACACCTTCCTTTCCTTTTGTTATCTATAAGGTTTGACACTCCTGTCTTAAATACTCACCCTACATCAATCCTGTATACTTACCTAGGGTCAGATTGCCTTTAATAGTCCTGGGTTGTGCCCAGGACTATAAAACCATGTTTTCTAACATAAATTACTATCTTTCTGTGTTCAGGAGATCTCCTGTTTACTCTCCTGTGTGTGAGTGAGCTGGACAGCTTTCCTTTTACCTTGTCCTATTGTTCCTTTGCATCTCATCTACTCGAATCAATCCTCTCATCGCCTCAACTTAACCTGGATGCTTTTCATCAACCGTTTTTCATTCCAGATCATTCAGTAGCCTCTAGGACTCCTAGACAAACCCAAATCCTCCATTCCTTTGAATATAACCCCCCTTGAGATGAACTTATCACCCCACCTTTCTTCATTTCACCTATTATTAGTTTTTTACAGTGGATCCATATACAAGCGGATGGCATCAAAAGTGTGTGTTATGCAACTAAAAATGTGAAAAACTGAGCTTGGTATTAGGTACCAACCAAGCTCACACTGAGGGGAACTTGAAATGATGACCTCCCAGGCATCAAAAGTACGCAAAGGGAGTGTTATATGCACTTGCAGATTAAGAAACCACAGATAAGGAATGGGCGGTAAAGGTAATATATCCTGGCTGTAGTGCAATACTCAGGGGGATTGAAAGAAATAGAAAAGAGGGTGAAGGAATGCGATTCCGTTCGACCCAGGGACAACACTGAGTTGGTGAACGATGAGAAATGGTTTTTGAGTAGTCCGAGATGAATCCGGGGCGAATCCGGATTAAAACAGATAGAAAAGCGGACGTGGCAGTCCGATCCGGATCGAGAAAATACGAGGAGAGCGAGAGAAAACAAACGTCGACCGAAAACGATGTGAGACAGATGCACACGGGCAAAAGCTCCTGTATTTTTGTCAATACAGTGAATTTATAGTCCTCGGGAATACCCTCAGACTTGTCCTAAGTAAGGATAATGATAAAAGAAGTGTTACGGTAGTCCCGGGTAGGGCCTAACGTAGACGCAAAAGCGCAAGTACCAAGCGGCTGCGATAACTCAAACAACCACCACTTGATACGTGGCGCGCTGTAGAGTTCAAGGAGGAGTACTGGTCAGCGTATTGCTACCAGTGAGATGAGTTAGAACTTAGGACGTTGCCTAAGAGCATCCTGTTGGGAATCTATACCCGAAGGACCGAGACTGCCCCTTGTGATCGGGGTGGATCGAGGTGCTGGACGTTGGTCGCAGCGGCGAGGGATGGCCTTGAGGGAGGGGCCCGAAGAGGAGCAGTGATACTAGCTTAGATTGCGTAGATCAAGACTAAGGTACAAGAGTATCACTGCGCGGTATTTATACTACGAGTCTGGTGCACGGACCAGCGGGCAAAAGGGGTGGTCAGGAAGAGCGGAACCGACTAAGGACCAAAGGGGTCGTACGGGGCGGAAGCACCAGATCGACAAAGGAAGGAAAAGGTTAAATAAGGAAGCTGTCTTAATGACAGCGGAGATGAAGGGGATCCGCACTGGATCAGGAAGTAGAAGGGCGGAAGCAACGACGGATCACCGGGTTGAGCCGGAGTGCGTGATTGGGGCGTTCCGATGAGAAGGAAGAAAAGGCGGGGCAAAGGGTTAAGCCCTTGCTGAGTAATCCGCGGTAAGGATAAGCCTTGCGGATGAATCGTAGAGGATACCTGTAGTATCAAGCGTAGAGGAAGTAGCAAGGCAAAAGCAAAGAAAAAGATGAATAAAGTGAATCGTAACATTACCCCCCGGCTAAGATCAAAGCACCATGTGAAGATCATCTTTAGAAATCGAACGAATCCCTAACAGGGCTGCCCGTAATGTTGGCGTAACCTTCATCGTCGATGGGGTCGTCGCACGGCGACGCGGAGCGGGGGTCCGGGGAGGCTGAGGAGCGTCCGGAGGGGCGGCGGAGCGGTGGGCTCGGAGGAATAGGGCGGCGGTTGCGGCGACGGGCGGAGGAAGAGGATGAATCATTGGACGAGGAAGAGTTCGAGGGGATGATGGGGCGTGGGGAACGACGGTTCCAGGTGGGTCCGGTTGCCACCGGGGTAAGTCGGTTGGCCAGGGGAACCCTAGCGCGGACGCGAGGGGGTCGTCCGGGGCAGCGGGACTGGATGTGTCCGGGAGACCAGGTAAGACAGATGGGACATTGGTAGTCCCGACATTCAACGCGGATGTGCCCAAGCTTGTGGCACTCGTAGCAGGCCTCGTGGTAGCGAGGGTGGTCCTCAGGGAGGTCGACCTGACCAGTTTGGAACATATGTTCCGCTTCGGCTCGGTTGCAGGCATCGATCTCTTCCGGCGAGAAGGGAAGAGAGGAAGCGGAGGGGGTAGACGGTGAGGGAGCGGAGGGGGCGAGTGGTTGGTCGAGGCGGAGGGAGAGTTCGGCCTGGTAGCGGTGGAGGTCGGAGAGGAATTCACCCATTTGCATTTGGAATAGGGTGTGTTCGAGGAATGCGCGGATTTTGTCGTGGATCTGGCCGGTAATGGCCGATAGGAGGTGGGTGTTGGCCATAGGCCCGTAGAGGTCGGCCCGGACAAGGGCGAGTCGTTCGTTCTGCAAGTATGCCGAATAGAGGGCGTGAAGGGGGGAGTCGAGGTCGAGATGGTGTTCGATGGGGAACACCATGCTAGGGTCGAGGATGAGGTTGCGCATGCGGGTGAAGTAGTCGGGGGTGGGCGAGGAGGCCCGGATAGCGTGTGAATGAAAAGGCAGGTCTACCGAGACGAGAGGAGGACGAACACGGTGAACAGAATGAGTAGGGCGAGGGTGTACGCTTGCTGTTCCCCATCCTGCGGAAGCGACCGCAGAATCAGCTGGAGAAATGGGTCGGGTGGACTCCGTGAGGGAGGATTCGGAGGAGAGGGAGGGAGCATCTGAGGAGGGGTACGACAGCGGGGGAACAGGAAGCGGCAAGGCGGTGTGGGGAATGTCGACGGTGGGGGTGAAGACTGGTACCGGGGTAGTATCGGACTCGAAGTCGGGGGTAGAGCAGGAGCGGTATGCCATAACAGTTCTGATACGGACTGGCGGAGGTCGGAGTGGGGAGTGCGGCGGTCGAGGTGGTGGAAGGCTTGATAGGCGGGAGACTGAGGGGAAATCCTTGGGGTGGAGACGCTTATAAGCGTCGATGGTTTCCTTGGCATTTCCTAGGTTGTTCTCGGGCTCCCAGGAGTCGTCGGAGGCGGAGTAGCCCTTCCAGCGGATCAGGAACTTGCGGTTGCGCGGGTTCTGGGTATGACGAAGAATCCGTTCAATTTCGTATTCTTCCTCGCCAGCTATTAGGTCTGGCGGTGGTTTTGGGAAGTTGGGTCCGTAGGTCTCCGTTTCCCGATATGGGGAGAGGAGTGAGGCGTGGAAGACCGGGTGGATTTTCCAGGTCTTGGGAAGGCGGAGGCGGTAGGTAAGCGGGGAGAGGACCTCCGTGATGGTAAAGGGTCCTTCGCGGCGTGATGCGAGTTTCGGAGAGATGAGTTCCCGTTTGAGGTTGCGGGCTTCCAGCCAAACCTGATCGCCTTTGGAGAAGGGTTTGAACTTCCTAAAAGAGCGAGCTTTCATGGCTTGCCAGGCGAGTTCATGGGTGGCGAGGGCTTCGTCGCGGGCAGCGGAGAGAGTTTTGAGGCGTTCCTCAACGGCGGGGAGTTTGGTTTCCGCAATGATAGCGGGCAAGGGACGGGGTTCATAGCCCATCATGAGAAAGAAGGGCGACTTTCCAGTGACGGAGTGGGGGTGGTTGTGTGCGAATTCGGCCATGGGGAGTAGATCGGCCCATTTCTCCGGGTTGTTTTGACAATACATCCGGAGATACGTCTCGACCTCTTGATTGACGCGTTCCGTTTCACCATCGGACTGGGGATGGTAAGCGGTAGACAGGGAGAGGCGGTAACCGATGAGTCGGGAGAGCTCTTTCGCAAATGCGGAAGCGAACTGCGGACCACGGTCGGAGATTATCTTGTCATAGAGGCCGAATCGTGTGTACACCTTGTGGAAAAAGAGACAGGCTATACCTGCCGAGTCAGCGGTTTTCACCGTTGGGCAAAGAATTACCCCCTTCGTAAGGCCATGGTCTACCACGACCATGAGAGAGTCATAGCCCTCTGCGGAGACAGGAAGATCCGTGATTAAATCAATGGAAACGTTCTGGAACGGGCGGGTACATGCGGAGGGAATCGGAGAGAGCGGAGGTGTGGTAGGATGGGTGTTGACCTTGTGCTGTTGGCACGAGGCACAACCGGAGACGTAGGAGCGGACGAAGGAGGCAAGGCTGGGCCACCAGAATTCAGCGGCGACGAGCTGACGAGTTTTCAGGAAGCCGGGGTGTCCGGCGGTGTGGGAGTCGTGGTGACGAGCAACGATCTGTTGTCGGAGCTCGCGGTCAGGGGGGACGTAGATGCGGCCTTGGTAGGTCAAGACCCCGGCGTCGTAGCGCCAGTCGGAGAGGCGAGAGCAGAATGACGGAGGAAGACCGCCATCCATGGCATTGAGGGTGTCGAGGACGAGCGGATCTGCGGCTGAGGAGCGGGAGATCAGGTCCTGGAGATCAGTGGTGACAAGGTTGACGAAGACGCTGTCCGGGAGGAGTGTGACGTCTTCGTTATCCGAGTCCGATGTGATGTGGTCAGGGCGGCGAGAGAGCGCGTCCGGACCATTGAGGAGTTTGCCTGGCATGTGGGAGAATGTGAGGTCGAAGTCGGCAAGGTCGAGAAGCCAGCGGGCTTGACGATGGTTGAGGTTTTGAGGTTGGCGGAAGTAGGTGAGGTTTTTGTGATCCGAGAAGACGGTCACCGGGGTAGCGCTACCGTGGAGGTAATGGCGCCAGGCTTTGAGGGATCTAATGACGGCGAGGAGTTCGCGGTCATAGATGTCATAGTTCCTTTCCGCAGCATTAAAAGACTGCGAAAGGTAGGAGCAAGGTTTCCAGTCGCCGTTTGAGTCGGTCTGGAGGAGGACGCCACCCGATGCGAATTTAGACGCGTCGGTGGCAATAGCGAAGGGTCGAGAGGTATCCGGGAAATGAAGTACCGGATCAGAGGTGAACGCCTTCTTTAATTTCTCGAAGGC
Source organism: Chiua virens (assembly GCA_019787685.1). NCBI lineage: Eukaryota > Fungi > Basidiomycota > Agaricomycetes > Boletales > Boletaceae > Chiua > Chiua virens. Next base: position 301,880 of record JAHNUO010000030.1, read on the forward strand.
GGCGATCTGGGGGGAACCCCAGACCCAAGGCGCGTCTTTCTTGGTGAGATCGACGAGGGGGCGAGCGATGGTGGAGTAGTCCGGAATAAACCGGCGGTAGAAGTTGGCGAAGCCCATGAACGATCGGACGTCCTTGAGCTTGGTGGGAGTAGGCCAATCGGCAATGCCAGCAACCTTGATGGGGTCCATGGCGAGTTCACCGGGGCGTGCGATCATGCCGAGATATTCCACCTCCGTAGTGGCGAAGTGGCATTTCTCGAGCTTGAGATGAAGGTCGAGTTCCTTCATGCGGGCGAGAACGCGTTTGGTGTGTTCCGTGTGTGTGGCGTCATCTTCCGAGAAGATGAGGAGGTCGTCCATGTAGATGACGAGCCATCCCTCGGCGATCATATCGCGGAAGGACTCGTTCATGAAACGCTGGAACGTTGCGGGGGAGTTTGTCAGTCCGAAGAACATGACCGTGGGTTCGAAGAGGCCGTGGTGGGTGATGAATGCGGCTTTCCATTGGTGTCCGTCTTTAATACGGATGTTGTTGTAGCCCCATCGGACGTCGAACTTGGTGAATAGTTTGGCGTCCTTCAGTTTATCGACGAGGTCGGAGATGAGGGGAAGGGGATAGGCGTCACGAACGGTATGTTCGTTAACGTAGCGGTAGTCTTGGCAGGGGCGGAGCTTGCCATCCTTTTTCTTGACGAAGAAGAAGGGGGACGCCTGAGGGGAGTTCGAAGGGCGGATCTTGCCGGATGCAAGGTGTTCGTCGATAAAGTCGTCGGTGGCCTTGCGCTCGTCGGGGGACAAGGGGTAGACCTTTCCGACCTTGGGTTGGAAGGTGTCCTTTAGGTGGATCTCATGATCACAGGACCGAGATGGGGGCATCTGCGTGGAGGGTTCCTTCGCGAACACGGATTCGAATTCCGAGTATTCCGAAGGGAGAGTGACCTTGGCTTTAGTAGCCGCGGCTGCAAGGGCGGTAGCGTTGGTGAGCTTCTCCGGTAGAGTGGTCCGAACGAAGCATTGACCCGCGCGCATGACGCGGTTCACAGAGTGTTGCACGGATTGGGTCGTAAAACGATGCCCAGTTTCAGTGCCGAGGTAGTCGAAGATTTTGCCGTCCCAGATGGGATCGACATCGATGTGGCGGGTCGGTATGACCGGCGGAGGGTGAGCGAGCTTGGCGGAGTGGCGAGGTTCGTCGTGGGTGATAGGAGGGAAGTCGGGTTCTGGAGCAGTGATGGAGATGGTTTTGGCGACCCAGTCGATGGTAGGGTTGGTCGCTTTAAGCCAAGGGAGACCTAGGATGACGTTCTCAGAACCACAGTGGATAATGTGGAACTTTACACGTTGGAGTACTCCGCCAAGAGCAATCCGGAGGGTGGTGGTGAATTTGATATCACCGTTCTTGTTCGAGGTGGAATCCACATTCCGAACTGGGATAGGTTTCGGAAGGCGTTCCTTGGGGAATTTGTTCTTCTGGACGAAGTGCCAGTCGATACAGTTTATCCCGGCTCCTGAGTCAATGAGAGCCCGGGTGTCGACGTCTTTTGAGGTAGCGGTAGCATTTAATCTAATCGGAATCTGCATAGATTGGCATGCTAACTCAGCTACAAGTACATGGGTACGAGAATGGGAAGATACTGGCGTCGAATCGGTCTTCCGCCTTAAAAACCCGTGATGGGTTCAGGGGCGCTGGAGTTGACTTTGTTGACGCTCATAGAGTCGTCATCATCGTCCTCTATCTCCTGCAAAGCAGGGACAGGTTCGGGCTTGGGTTCGGTCTTCCGGACCTTTTTGTTAGGTGCGGGAGCGGAACGAGAGGAGTCGGTCGTGAAGACCGGGCAAGAGGAGGTGCGATGGCCGGGTTGGCGGCACCGGAAGCAGAGGTTCTTGTCGATGCATCGCTTGCGCTCAGCATCGGTCATCTTGGTGACGCGGACAGAGTCCACGTCCATGGCGTTGGGGTCTCATTCATTTTTACGGGAAGGAGTGGGGGAGTCGTGGAAGATGACAGCGGCGGCGGGCTTCTTGTTGCGACGAGTGATCTCGTCGGTGCGCTCCCACTGCGTCTTGAAATGAATGGCCTGGGTGTACCACTTGTCGATGGTCGTGGGTACGGTGTCTATTCCCTGGATCCTGCGCATAAGCGAAGGGGGAAGGCCGGCGGTGAAGAAGTTGATCAGAACTGAGTCTGATCCGGTGAGGGTGGCGGTGGCAACTTTATTGCGGAACGAGGAGATATAAGAGGGTACGTCCTCGTTGCGAGTTACCCGAGTGGTGGAGAGCCAGGCGATGGCGTCGCCCTTAGTGTTGTGGTGTTCGAAGTCCTTTCGGAACTCCGTCTGCCAGTCGGTCCAGCTCCCGAAGGAGCGGAGGGGGATAGCCTTGGCGCGGAATGTATCGGCCCAAGTCTTAGCGGATCCTTCTGTCATAAACGAAAGGGCGAAGGCGACACATTTGTTATCGGTGTCATAGATGGGGTCGTTGACGAAGAGGTATGTTGCTACGTCATTGAGCCAGGGTACGGCACGGTCGTAGGACCCGTCGAAGGTAGAGGGTTTTCCGAGGCGAAGCTCAACTGCCTTGCTAGACATGTTGCTAGACGAGGTGGGCGTAGGGTTCGGGGTTGGTACCGAAGGGAGAACCACAGAGGGGTTCGGGTTCCGGAGTGAGGAGGGTCCGGGGTTGATCCTTCGTGGGGTCGTAGGGGACACGAAGGAGGCGAGACTCGGTATGTCAAGTGAGGTGGTAAGACGTTCAGCTAGTTGCTGAGTTTCGTCCTCAGAGTCAGAGTGTTCGACGTTGATGTCGAGGTCGTTCTCCTGGAGTTCAGAAGAAGGTGAAGTGGGTTCAGGGTTATCGTCGGATAGATCAGACGATGGGGTGTTAGACGTCCGAAGACTCCAATGAGGGGTGAGGGTAGGACGAGTGGGGGGTCGTCCGGCAATGGTGGGCAGCTACTGCGCGGTGGCAGGCTGAGGAAGCTAGTCTTGATCTTATGTTACGGTAGTCCCGGGTAGGGCCTAACGTAGACGCAAAAGCGCAAGTACCAAGCGGCTGCGATAACTCAAACAACCACCACTTGATACGTGGCGCGCTGTAGAGTTCAAGGAGGAGTACTGGTCAGCGTATTGCTACCAGTGAGACGAGTTAGAACTTAGGACGTTGCCTAAGAGCATCCTGTTGGGAATCTATACCCGAAGGACCGAGACTGCCCCTTGTGATCGGGGTGGATCGAGGTGCTGGACGTTGGTCGCAGCGGCGAGGGATGGCCTTGAGGGAGGGGCCCGAAGAGGAGCAGTGATACTAGCTTAGATTGCGTAGATCAAGACTAAGGTACAAGAGTATCACTGCGCGGTATTTATACTACGAGTCTGGTGCACGGACCAGCGGGCAAAAGGGGTGGTCAGGAAGAGCGGAACCGACTAAGGACCAAAGGGGTCGTACGGGGCGGAAGCACCAGATCGACAAAGGAAGGAAAAGGTTAAATAAGGAAGCTGTCTTAATGACAGCGGAGATGAAGGGGATCCGCACTGGATCAGGAAGTAGAAGGGCGGAAGCAACGACGGATCACCGGGTTGAGCCGGAGTGCGTGATTGGGGCGTTCCGATGAGAAGGAAGAAAAGGCGGGGCAAAGGGTTAAGCCCTTGCTGAGTAATCCGCGGTAAGGATAAGCCTTGCGGATGAATCGTAGAGGATACCTGTAGTATCAAGCGTAGAGGAAGTAGCAAGGCAAAAGCAAAGAAAAAGATGAATAAAGTGAATCGTAACAAGAAGAAGGTTTTCGTATGGTATAAAGTTTGAGAGGCACCCGAACGTCCCTGCAAGGGCTGCGTGACGTGGTCTAGCCAATGCTAAGTATGAATAAGGAGCATAAAAATAAAATAAAAGAGTCCAAGGCAAAATGGGCGCAGATACAGCAATCCGGATGAGTTTGCACAAGCAGATAGATCAGGATCGGGATCGGGTGATGACAGGGTGCGGAAACGTGCTATGCGAGCACAGGGAATACCTATTCCCTACAGTGCCACAGTGAAACTAGCTGCCAAGGCAAGTGGCGAGAATGAAGGCAAAGCAGCCATAACAGAAGACCAGATGTGAACGAGGGGAACTTGAATAGTAAACAACAGGAACGCAGATGAACAAATGCAAGAAGAAAGCGGATTAAAACAAGGTAAGGACACATTTGTAGGTAGAATGAGCAGTTGAAAGGTGCCTGCACAAACATTTGGATGTTTTATGGGCCTTGGGAGTACGCAAACGGCAGCAATCCAGATATGACCAGTTAGGACTGCCTCAGCCGGTGGATCATGACAATTCCTTACAAACTGGTTGACACTTGACCTAAAATGTTAGTCTTGTGCAGATATGAAACAAAAATAGATAAAAATGAATGTCTAGCACGGTCAGGGTACAGCCAAGGTGGCTCATGTACGCTGCAGATCGAAACAATATTATTGGCTGGTAATTCCTGACTCAGTATAATAGTGGTCCACAGACCAAGCAGCTGTAGTAGAAAAAGGGAGAATGATTGATGCAAATGGGGGATGGGTTGATAGGGAGTGTTTGAGAGTGATTTCAGAGGAATGGGATGAGAGACCAGTTCGGTTGTGAGACCGAGTGCAGACATGGCAGCGGGGGTATTTCGTAGAAGAGAAATGGTGGGGCTAATTATGGGTTCAATCAATCCATCGTATGGATCATCCAAATCATGATCAGTTTCGATTGAATGCAGTGCCATGTTGTGTACTACCAGCTGAGTTGATACCGAATATGACAGAGTGTCCGGTTCAATGTCAAGGAGGTCACAAGGACAGGCTGACCACACATCTGTGATGCTGAGAGGTGTTGTGATGACAGTCATGCGAGGTGCAATCGGGATTGAGAGTGGTGAGACCAGTTCGGTTAACATGGTCAGGTCGATAGTGTAATCCATCAGTCATTCAGTAACCGATGATCATGATGACAGAGCAACACACGGGTTGATGTCCATAACCAGTGTGATAACTACAGAACTAGACAAGTAGGCGGCCCTTGGATTGATGGCAAAATAAAAATGGATGAAGGAATGGGTTGGTTATACAGAAGTGGATTGTAAAGGTCAGGTAGCAAAAGAGAAGGCGATCAAAGGGGGAGCAAAAGTGTAGGGGTAAAATGAGAATGTGATCCTGATAAAAGAAACTCGGCTGCATCACAAACGTCATCAAGCGCATACAAGGCATCCAGGTGGATATCCGGTCGCAGGATTGCTAACCGTCGACGAATCTCATACTGTAAATTGACCGGAAAACCACTAAGAAAAAGAAAATCTTGATCAAGGGTAGCTATTTGTTGTCAGGTGAGAAGGAATGATGATATTTTTGTAAATTCTTGAATATACTTCCCCAGCTCGTTAAGGAAGCACCTCAACTTGGATTGATAGTAATTGACGAGGTTCTGGAGATCCTTGAAGCAGTACTGGTTATTGAGTTCTGGGTAGAGTGTCTTGATGGATATAATGAACACCTGCCAATCTGGTGGATCAGTAACCACTTCAGGTAGGATCTCCCAAAGGTCATGTACACTGGGGTTGACGTAATGCAATGCATACCATACTCTCTTCGATTGGGGCAGTTCAACCCATGTGCAAAGAAAGTCAATGTAGTCTAGATATGGCTGGAGATGGGAAGCTTTTCTGCTGAAGGTTGGTGCATCCGGGGTGCCTCAATATGGCATCTGGGTTATGCTAGCAGCAATCATGATGGATGAAAATGGTGTTGGTTGATTATCTGATGCACTTGTGACCTTCATAGCTAAGGGCGGATGAATCATGAGACATGGAGGAAAGGTTAGTAGTGGCACAGGGATGCAAGCAGGGTGAGCAGTGACTAAAAGTCAGAAGGTATTGTAACCAGGTCCAAAAAAAAAAATAAGGTTTGTGAAACCAGATAAGGCACAGGTCAGGGACGGATGTAGGCAATGTGTGCAGCAAGTGAAGGAAGAGCAATGGGAGAGCAAAGACGTCCAAATCCAAACCTTCTGAAATCACCCCTTGCAGTAGGCTCCAGTTGTAAAAAACAAATATAAGGTGAAATGAAGAAAGGTGGGGTGATAAGTTCGTCCCAAGGGGGGTTATACTTGAAGGAATGAAGGATTTGGGTTTGTCTAGGAGTCCTAGAGGCTGCTGAACGATCCGGAATGAAAAGCGGTCAATGAAAAAGTATCCAGGTGGAGTCAAGGTGATGAGAGGATTGATTCGAGTAGATGAGATGCAAAGGAACAATAGGATGAGGTAAAAGGAAAGCTATCCAGCTCACTCACACATGGGAGAGTAGGCAGGAGATCTCCTGAATGCAGAAAGATAATGTTTTATGTTAGAAAACATGGTTTTATAGTCCTGGGCACAACCCAGGACTGTTAAAGGCAATCTGATCCTAGGTAAGTATACAGGATCAATGTAGGGTGAGTATTTAAGACAGGAGTGTCAAACCTTATAGATAACAAAAGGAAAGGAAGGTATTATGATAGTAACAACATTAATAAGGCCAAATCAAATAGAACAAGTCAAATCAGATGAAGCAGAATACGTACAATGAAACCAGATTGGATCATGTTGACTCGAATTGGACTCAGATTGGATTCGGATGATCTGTAAACACTAGGCATGAAATCGGGCTGGCATGAAGTTGATGGCGGATGAGATGGGAGGTGATAGGACATGATGAAGAGCGAGGAAAAGGTATCCTACAACCATAAGGAGTATCTAACTCCTACAGCACTTCCTTGCCTTCTATGTTCCTTAGCTAGTTCTGTGCAATTCAGCATACTTCTAAGTCTCCACTCGGTGTGAAGCTTCTCTCTCACAGTCGAAGACCTTCAGCATCGTCAGATAGAGCCCTCTTCCTAACGGACATCACTGCTCTAAGCTGAATCTCTCTTGCTAGCTGAAGGTGTGGGTGAGTTATCACTGCCTGACAGCTAAGCTGTATACAAGGACTAGTGATTGTATGCTCTCACATAACAAAAACCTCCACAATTTCTTTCCAAAAATTGACAATGTTGTCCACATCATCCTCACAATCACACTCTTTCAACAGCCTGTTCATCTGCTATGTTCCTTCAACCTGGGTCTACTTAAAAGTGATTTCTGTAGCCCCTACTTATTCTTGCTGCTTTACAATCACTACAATGCTTGCAACTTCACTCTTGATGAGCTGCAGGCCACAGCTGAAGCTCTCATACAGTATGTAACATTGTGCACTCCATGGCATATTCTAACAACCACTCTCACCACAGGCTGAATGAAATCATTTTATACAATTAAAAAATTTAGTATCCACACTTTATCAACTCAGAATCTTCTATTATTGTAGAACAATAACAGATGTCAGTGGTAACAGAATGAACGACACTACATATTCATGTCTGTCAATACGTTGTGAATTTTGCTAACTAGTCAACAATGATTTTGTAGTTGTACAGTTTATTCACCTACAGACTGACTTGCCTTACTGCTGGAGCTATGGGGTCCAGGTTTGCCCGAAGGGCCATTTGAATTGTGTTGTAGTAAGATAGGTGTGAGAGGAACTTAATCAGATGAGATGGTAGTCAAGAGGCAGGAATTAATTAGGAGTCTCCTATTGACAGATGACATGTAGCTACAGTTGGCATCAGGTCGAGTGAGGATTGCCATTGTTTGGCATAATCAAAGGACCTCGAGTCCAACAAATTGTAATGGAGTCAGGGGCTGGTGGCCGTTACGATTACATGCCCAAATTAGGTTTACCCTAAGTGAACAATTGACGGAATTTGTTAACAAAATAATTTGTAGATAATATGTAAAGATAGGTATGATGTGCCTGGATCAATGTAATCACTGTCTGTGGTGTGGTAATATGACATATGTGTGACATAACATGCTGGATGTCTGGCAGATGTCAAAAGACAGCTCTGGGGATCATCTAAATGACGACCAGACAATGTCCCATTTTATATCACTGTAATGTTAGATGGATCAGTGCAACAAACTAGGTAAGATACTTGGCTAATCATATATAGAAATGAGTTACCAATCACTGAGAGTGTGTACACTGTGTGATTAAAATGTTTTGTTAGGATAATCAAGCCTCAAGTAATTGTGCTAAGTACAAAAATACTCTATATATTTGACTGAGAGTCTGAATATAGCGTAGGTCTTTTAGCCTAATGGTTATATGTTGTGTGGGTCTCTTTCTTCAATGGTGTGGTTCGAATCATGCTTGTTGCACTTTTTTTACAGTATATTTTTAGGGCTTGCTACCTACTAGCTGTGGGAAAGTGTACCCAAACGCAGCGTACATTTTGAAGCCAGGCTGACAAATCCATTTCTGAGGTCCATTCAACGTTACCAACCCTTGGGTGTGTAGGTAATGCATTACACAAAGTTACTATTCCCTTCTTTTAACAAGCAGCCTGGGCTTGAGTCGCCGTGGGTCACGTCAAGCAATGTGTCCGAGTCGTCAAGCAATGCCGTTACTATTCAGAATCGTGATTAGTAGTCTGGTGGACCAGCCCGTCTGTCTATGAGGTAAAGGGCAGTGAACATTTCGTTGCACACGCCATCTGTCTCGCTCGCTTCCTTTTATCATGGGCAATTGTATCTCTTCCCAGGACGGGGCTCAGAAGGAAAGATCTGATGCAATCGACCGCCAGCTCGAAGAGGATTCCAGGAGGCTTAGAAAGGAGTGCAAGATATTACTCCTTGGTCAGTCTCCCTGCCAGCACTTGGTGCCTCTTTCTTCCTGTGCCGACCTAACCCTTGTTCTAGGATCAAGCGAGTCTGGCAAATCCACGATTGTTAAGCAAATGAAGATTATCCACCAGAACGGTTTCACTGACGAAGAACTTTTGACCTACCGGTCAATTATATATTGAAACACACTCGATAGTGCACAAGCTACAATTCTCGCAATGCGCAAGCTTGGCCTTGACTGCATTCACCCACATAATCATGTACGTCTTGAGTCATTCTTCGTTTTCTATCCATTGACCCTTAGGCTTCATTCCTGCCATTCTCAGGTCAATGCCGAACGCATCTTTGACTACCGAATTGACCCATCACCCTCGTTCGAATTTTCTCCCGAGATCGCCGAAGCTATTGACCAATTATGGAAGGACCCAATAATTCCACAGCTTATGGACCATACTAGCCAGTTTTACCTCATGGACAGCGCGGTTTAGTAAGTATTGTCATCCTTCATGTCCAACCCCCTCTGATTCCATTTCCTCAGTTTCTTCACCGATGTATTGCGCATAGGTGCACCCAAGTACCTTCCAACCGAGAACAACGTTCTACGAGCTCATCTAAAGTCAACAGGTATTACCGAAACTCGATTCATGATGGGACAACTTCAGTACGTCTCATCGTTCCCCTTTCCTTCCCTCTCATCTCAACCTCATCTAGGATACATATGTTTGACGTTGGAGGCCAACGCCCCGAACGAAAGAAATGGATACATTGTTTCGAAAGCGTAACGAGCATCATTTTCTGCACAGCCCTGAGCGAGTACGATCAAGTCTTGCTGGAGGAGAAGAACCAGGTAAGTCCCAAGTCCGCTATTTACAGCCGAGCTTTAACCATGCTTCGTAGAATCGGATGGCCGAATCTCTCATACTCTTCGAATCCGTAATCAACTCTCGGTGGTTTTTGAGAACGTCGATCATATTGTTCCTCAACAAGATCGATGTGTTTAAAACCAAGCTACCAAAGGTGTGTTTCCCAAAAAATCGAGTTTTTCATCCCTCGTATCCCGCCAGGTCCCACTGGAGAGATATTTCCCAGAGTACTCTGGCGGTGCGGATCTAAGCAAGGCCGCTAAATATATCCTCTGGAGATTCATGCAAACGAATCGTGCACGCCTCTCAGTTTATCCTCAGTACGTTTCAAATCTTTATAGCCTCGATTGGCTCATGCTGGCGATCAGTCTAACACAAGCAACGGACACGACAAACATTCGTTTAGTATTCGCGGCGGTGAAGGAAATGATCCTACAGAATGCGCTAAAAAATTCAGGCATTTTGTAGCTTGACGTCCTTGACTACCGTTTCTTTTCTATCCCCTTTTCTTCTTCACTGTTTCCGTTGTGTTACGAGTCGTGTCGCTATCTATTAATATTGGTAAGGGCTTTTCGGTTGTTTGTGGTCACCAGTCGCATTGACATCGCTATTCCCCCTCGACAGCTTGCATTATCTCTGTGGATATTCTTGTCATCTCCCTAGCATGTCTCCTCCATATATAACATATCATCAACCTATTGCTTTGGCTGCACATGGGGGCTACACAATCGCAAGCATACATTTTTCGACTGACCACAGATGGACGTGGACTCGTACTTTTTCCTTCTTTTCCTTTTTTCTTAGACCTGGATCGTTAGGTAATGCGCTACAGAAGACATTGTCGCGTATAGTACGTCTCGTTCTGCTGATACTTCTTCAAGAGTGTTTTGCTTTCCTGTTGCTACCTGCTGCAGGTTCAAACCTCGCATCCAAGGTTCTAAAAAGTCACTATTTCGCAAACAGAGAGCTACAAATGTACTCATAAAGGTTGCGAGGTCATAAAATGAAACCATCACGGGCACGCATCGATGACATCCTTTCTCCAACCCGCAACCTTGTCCTCCAAGCGGATCCTTTCCATCTTCTGCTTCTTATCCTTAGCTTCCCTCCAAAATTGTTTTACTCTCTCTGGTGGCATTGTGATGTATGGCAGTATCATGAGGATGTCCAGGGTGTCCAGGGTGTCTTCGTGGTCATTAGATTCATCGCCGACACGCTCTGAACGTTTTCTATGATGCTGACTACTTTCATCCTTTTGTTTGTCCTCCTTCTGTTTCCGGTCGGCTCGCTCTTGAATCATTGCGTGGTAATCTGCTTGCCTTGCACTTATGGCTCCTCCAGGGTAAAAGGTAGATTTCCATTGACGAACAATATCCCGTAAACCTGGAGCAGCAAAGTGTAATAACACTGCGTTGGCATAAACGGCATCGAAAAGTATGTCTGGGGGCCAGTTTGAGCGGTCATCAGAACCACTGGGAGGCATCTGGACACAACAACCCGAATGAAGCGTGCGATCACCAAGATCCAAGTCATGTGATGGGCTGAGAACAAACTGATGTGCAGTGCAACATACCTCTTCTGGTGGTAACTCAGGGTGGATGTCTGCGGTTGTCATCGCAAAATTAGGTGTCTATGTAGTTGGCCATCTGCATTAGACATCACTGAAAGCAAAAGGCTGATTACGTACCATTAGGAATGCAGTGTTTTTTCCAAAGCTGTCGTGAGCAGTTGAATTTATCAGTATTCCATTTCGAACATCATCAACCTCTTCTATGACGTCATTCTCAACTCGACTCCGGTGTTGCATATAACTCGCAATGTACTACCACACAGTGAGCAATGGGAAATTGGGGGAATGGAAGACATACATCATTGCCTTTGGCGTGGGCAACGAGGTGTACAGCCTGGAAACTATGCAGCCCAGCACCTGTTAACACGCACGCACATGACGCTGCCATCATAGGTGCAATCATGGATTCATGGTCGCCAGTCAAGATCATGATGCGTAGGGTGGGCGGAATCGTCTCTTCAAGTTATGTAGCCTGTGTCTGGTTCGATTACTGCTGTGCTTGAGATTCTAGGGACTCACCAGGTGTGACAAGGAGCAGTGAGGACCTGAGATGAGCGAGACGCAGTAGAAGACAGATCTGGCTCTTGCTTACGTAGCTATGTGGCTGTGTTTTGGCAGCGAGGCATTGGCTTGAAGCACCGCTTCACTAGAGCCTTTGTTGCCGAGTCCGAATCTTTCATTCTTTTTGTGCATTATCGGTAAGTACATGTTCCATAAACTGCTTGAAAAAACCTGCTCATACCTCTGCAAGGTATCCCGAAGGTGCGCATTTGTCCACGGTGGTTGATACGATGACAATAAGTAATCTTTAGTACTTCACCTCTAGTTCTTCCATTATATGATCGCGTGAGTTGTCCTTCCTGTTCTTCCGAGATGCATACACTGAAGTGATTCAAAGTGAACGGTACCCATTGACGTCCGACTCAACTCATTCAGGAGAACAAGAGTCTCGAATTCGGTGAAACAGCTTGAGGCATTCCAGCGAGCCATGACCGCTAACCTATTTCATAGACAACTTATACCTCGACTTCAACGGGATCATACATAATTGTACGATTTCAATCTGCACAGTCGACACTTCCCCGTTGAAATGTCTCTTCTCACAGGCTCGCATCCCAAGCAGATATTCATGGCTATTTTTGCATACGTGGACCTTTTATTCGGGAAGATTAACCCCAGGAAGCGCTTTGTCATGGCTGTGGACGGTGTCGCCCCGAGAACCAAGATGAATCAACAACGTAGTCGCTGTTTCCGCGCGGCGAAGGAAGCAAGAGAAGTTCGTGAGAAGGCGGAGGCAAAGGGAGAGGAACTCCCTGCAGAGAAGGCGTCTGACAGGTAAGTTTTCACGGCGTCTTCCAATTGGGGGTTCGCTCAAGTCTTCAGTCCTTGTGATGACTGCTCAGATCCGTTCTGGCCTGTGGATTCACAATGGTTTTCCCATACGCGGTAAACTACTGCATTACCAGGATTTCATGCTTCGCAAGTTGTGTTACGACCAAGACCTGTTCATCCTCCAAACGTCTCTCGTCATGGTCGCTTCAAGCCCCTCCAATTCTTCCGCGGGGCAGTCGTCCACCCTATCTACGAGGGCCCACAACTGTCCAGCATGGTCAAGGAGGTCTTGTATATTGTCACCACCCCCTTGACTGAGAAAGGCAGTGCAACCAAGCTACCCCTTTCGGTCGCCGTTCGGCGCGAGATCATCCATGCCCTTGCAGCTGGACCATGTTCTTACACAGACCTGGTGAAACGTGTCCCCGCGCGCATGGCAGACGAAGTTTGTTTCGAACACGTCCTTAGAGAAGTTGCCAACTTCAGAGCATCAGAAGCCACTACCGACGCAGGAACCTGCGAGCTCAAAGACACTTTTTACGACGAAGTCAATCCATTTTATTACCACTATGCTCGAAACAGACGGGAAGAAGTCGAAACGGTTCTCAAGGCGCGGTTGAAAAAGAAGACAGGCGAGGTTGATCTTGTGATCGTGCCAAAGCCGATCAGCATCGAGACGGGTCCATTCTCGATCTTGCCGTCCCTCTTGGAGTCCAAAGCACTTCTTCAAGTGATATTTTACGCCATTTATTCGTGTTGACGGAAGCAGTGGGGACGACGCCACCGTCTGCGGAGGCAATTCTCGATCAAGTATCTTACCTCGTTATGATTGCCCTCGTCGAGCGTGCGTTCGTGTTTAGCCACCTATCTACCCTCAAGCTCTTTGAAGATGGCAAGAACCTGATCGACATTATCTTTGCGATGGAGCACGTAGAGCATTTCAAGCCCTATACGGCTCGAGTGAGATGGATCTTGCAGGAGATGTCCAAGTTTGTATTGGACGAAGTGCAGGCGCGCCATAAGGTCCTCGCCGTTGCGGAATCTGGGTCAGATGCGGAGACCCTCAAGAAACAGGCGACTTGTCCAGCCCAGCCGTTTACTCCGGAAATATCTCGATAGCCGCAGTGCGTATCTCAACGAGTTGATGGGAATGCAGCCCTCCCTCGATCGCAATTCCCACCAGCCGACTCCGTCGACCTTCTCATCCGTCACTGGACGTGACTACCACGAGGACGTTACCCAGTTTGCCTCGAACATTGATGGCTTCCCTGCGCAACATGCTCGTTACGGGTTACACATATCTATGTGTGGCCACATGATGCGCATGGAGTGTTTCCAAGTTTACAACGCTTCTGTTCGTCAACGGCATCGCTCACATGTGACCCGAAGCCATCCAGAGAACATCCTTCACAAGGAGTACATCTGTCCGCTGTGCAAGAGTCTAGGCGACATCATCCTCCCCATTGCCCGCCCATCCATGCTCCCGGGTACGAACATTTCGTTCCCAGACTGGATCCACGCCGTGGGGATCTCTATCCTCAAGTCCAAGCCCGATACGGTGATGGATTCATTGCAGTTCTGCAACAGTACGGGGGAGTTCGTCTTCTGCGGCGCGCAAGATCCTAATTACGCCGCGCAGATTTGTCGCGGGGAAAATTTCGAGACATTCAAGATGTTGGACAGTATAATGAACGTCGCCAAGATTTTTTTCACAGCAGACGCGTCATCTACGAGAAAGACCCAACCCAGACCCAGACCCAGATCGGGGGTCTATCTACCGGAGGAAGTCATCGGGTACACGATCACCTCGATCGAGGTAGCCACACGCAGAGCTGGTGGGAATACGAACAAGAACATCGCGGATGGCTTGGCGGAGACGCAAATGTGCATGGTACGGTCTCTTCTCAGATCTTTGGCTTCGCTGGCGAAAATAGAGCTGGAAGGACGACCAGATGGAGGGAAAGAAGCGGTAAAACAAGCCATCATCAACGCCTGCTGCCGGAATGGAGCAGGACATCTCTTACGTTGTATTTGTGCCCCTTGCTCCTCCGTGACTCGTTCACTGTACTCGTGGAAATTGCTGCCGCCGCTCCAGAAATGCTCCAGCACGTCCTCGTGCTTTGCTACTATGCTTGCTTGGCCCGTACCATCATCAGAATGGTCTACGTCTTGAACAAAGCGCGGTCTTGCAATTCCATTCAACTCGTGTCGCGAAGCCACGGCGACCTCTTTGGCGACTGTTAGAGACCGTGCGACTCGGAGGTAGCCAACTCCGGATCTCCGGAGTTGTAGCGTCAGACGGGACTTGGCTTCACCGTATGTGGTGCGCCCTTGTCACAGTCTGTCCCTATATTTCGGACGTGCGGAAAACGGAGGTAGATATATGACTCAACACATAAAGTGGAGTCGAGCGGAGTAAAGACCATCAAGGTCTTTACGGAGTGTTCGGAGTGAGTCGTACAATAAACTAATATTCAGACTAAGGGTACACAGTCATGGTACTACAGTTTATATACTCGGAGTGGAATGGAGATTAGTAACGGAGTTGGTAAGAACTGAGTAAGACGGAAGATCGGGAAACTACATAGCCGGAGGTAAGTCGGGTACTGAAAAAGCCGGAGCTGTGCTCATAAGCGAGACACAGGTTATGTACTAATATAAAAGAGGAAACATATATACGTAACGGAGGTCCAGGGTCGCGGAGTTGCGTCCTGAGGGAGATCGACCCGGAGTTATCGTCTAAGAGAAACGGAGTTATATTCGGAGGAACGGAGAACGGAGCGGTATATGACAGCGACGTCCAGATGTTTTCATGTCCGTCGTTCATCACCCGCCTGTGTTTGAACACACAGCAACCTTCGTATTCGAGATGTTTGGCGAAGCTTGGATCGAAAAGCTATTGTATGCTTTCACACTACCTCGACCATCCTTTGCCGTTCTGTCCTTCCAAATGCGTTTGCGACACCACCGACGGGTGTTACAGATGATAACGAACATCGACGACTTCTCACGCTGTTGCGCATACCGCCACCCTCTTCCGCTGGCGTGCTTTGGTGAGCGACTGACCCTCGTGGCTCAATCATGGCATTGCTGCGATGGTTGCACGGAAGCTTGAGAGCGTGATCAGCAGTGGTGGATGGGAAATGTTGTTAGGCTTGTTGGAGTCGGGGAAGAGGGTCCGGTGTGCGTGAAACAAGGTCTGCAGAGTCTCCGATAATGATGATTCATTGGCATGTGCAGAGTCCTGAACGCAGAAAACTTCATGATCTCCAAGAACTCGGAATGTGTCTCATATCTCGTAACGTGTCTCATATCTCGTAACCCTGTCATCGATCCTGGAGATGGTAATTCATTTGCTTCTGCATTCACGGCTAAGATTGCTGACGAGTAGATAGTACAAAGAGTGTATACTAGCTATTGGCCAAGGTCACTCAGCCGAGCGATGCTCTCGTAAGCTTGGTCTAGCCTTGGTAGGACACTCAATGCGCGTACATTAGGCGAGAGATTTTATGGTTTGGAGGGAATGGGTTTCTTTTTTTCAAGTTTCAATCAAATACCCTCAGGCTCCTGCAATGCATTCGATCGAGGATATAATCGACCCGTAAGTATTACCATCTGCACTCTGAAACGACCCTCCTGAGTTTCGTGTAGCTGTGCCCTGAGCTGTCTGGAAGGTGTATTGAACGTTGTGGCTAAGGCATCGTGGTCAGCAATTCCAGGACACCACTTTCAAGTCTGTACCATCATTTATGACCCATTGCATCCTGGTCTACATCTGTGTGTCAGTCTTGTATTTCTACTTTTCTGAAGATTTATAGTCGTCACAGCGTTTCAAAGGAGCTCAAAGCTTATGGCCTAGCAGACTCAGCCCTGTCCAGTCTGAGCAAGTTCCTGGGCTTGGAACTCCTGGGCGAACCATACAACTTGGAAGACAATCTGCCCCAAGGAGCTATTGAGGAAGAGGAAGAATTGTTAGAGGGTGATCGTTTGGCTGAGACTGAGTTGGAGTTGGAGATGGAAATGTTAGCAGCTGAGGATCCAGATGTGGTGGGGTTAGAAGAAGGTAAGTTTTACAGTTACTATGTTCAGCTTTGCCACCTGATTTTGATCTCCAGAGGTCGAAGAAACTCCACTTGCTGAGAAGACCATACTGTGTAGGCCACAAGGTGCGCTCCTGTAGTCTCTCCTCTCTCAATCTTTGTGGCTGACTCGGATGAATATCAGACTTTGTCTCCGGTGCTATGATGGACTCAGCAGTTCTGCCGTCTATGGAAGAAAGAGAATGCGAAGACAGTGGGTCCGGGGATAGTGGGCTGCCGGGTAAGCTCAGGAAGTCTGTTTGCTTTGAATTGCTGGATTAATGAATGGCAGATGTTCGAATGAATTTGGTGGCTCCATCCAAGCGGGACCGGCAAACTGATGACAGCTGCGAAACCACCGAAATGCCCTCAACCAAGCGCACCAGAACTAGACAAGTCCTTGATTGCGTCCTTGTTCCTTGCTCCTCCACACCTCCTGCTTCAAGTAAACTTCCAGCCCGATCTGCTGCCGTCATGACCAGTACTCAGGTCACTGAGGATCTTTCCCCCAACGACCATACCAAAGCGGAAGCAGACTCGGACACCCCTAACTTAGCCTTTGTTCTCGCGGGCAAGGACCACAATGTCCCTAAACCCCATGCTACTATGTCAGCTTCCTGCAATACAGACCTCTACATGCGGTTCACGTTCGGTATTGACATGGCAAGTGTTCCAGGGCGCATCCAACGTTCCTGTCTCCCCTCTGGCAAGTACGTAATGCTTTGTTTTACAATGCATCTGAGTTGAGTTAAAAGCCATCTCAGAGCTGCCAAACGAATAGAAAGGGCCTCAGTGGAACATGAAGTCGACTCAACCCCCGCAACCAATCATCTCATTAGAGATGTCGATCTCGCTCGCATCAATTGTGCATACTTACGAGACTATGATCTAATCATCTGCCAAAATATTCACAATGGAACTCTTTGTGGCTATGGCGTTCCACTTGCATCTCTATTTCTACACTGCTGGGGTCCAGATCGTACAAAGAAAAAAAATAACCTCAGTGGTACCTCAGACCGAGTTCCCCACCAGGTTGAGTTTTGCAAAAGGCGGGACATTCCTGGAAAATCCACTTATACACCTGATCAGAAACATTTCATCCAGCGAATTCTGGCCAGGTACCCGAACATCGTTACCTCTATTCCTGAGATGCGAGCACTTCGGATGCGATCAAACCAATTTGGTCCTATTGCCCATATAGGTGCTTCAATCCCAGGATACAAGTGTTCCCATTGTGACTTTGCTGTCTCTGCCTCCTCCTCGAAGGAAGGATCGGAGCCATTGTCAATGCGAGAGCATTGGCAAGAACACCGTCGGGTTTCGCCTAATAAACACACCTCACTTGCTCGAGGAGTAGATCTGCGACATTCCGATGAGTTTCAGGGGTGTCTGGTTCAATCCTTTGACCGAGACAAGTGCCATATGCTGTGGTTGCCTGTGCCTCCAGGTTTGGGGGCCCAGGGGAAATCTATCGAACCTCAAAAGTCTTTTGGACAACTACTCAGTACTGGCCCTCAGCTTCCCTCGGTCTCCACTGGATTCAACAGAACTGCTGTTCTACCCTTTTTCTTACAGAACGGTGCCTATGATCTTATCCACCCCCTCGACCCTATTGAAATAGCAAAGTTGATTGAACTTCCTCGAAAGGACGAGCGTGGACTTCAGAAACTCCTTTCGGCCGTTTTGGAGCGTTTTAAAGGTCTATGCGACTCAATTCCCAGTATCCCCAGCCTCATTCGTCGACTTTTGGTAGCTCCAAGGCCGTGAGTATTTTGATTTGTCGATAAACTTTTACTTATAGAAGGCGATTACTTTAGAGAAGAGAAAGGAATTTTAGAGCGATTTAATCGTCCAGTACGCGAGAGCACGATCTGTTCTTATGCTTTAGAAGAGGTCAGGCTTTTATGCTTCGTCATACGTTGCATTGAGAGTGGGAAGTACACCATTGGGGTGTCAGAATCTCCAGTTTCTTCCAGGAATGGACTACAGGTTGGCCTCACCAGGGATCAATTCGAGTGCTTTCAGGCACTGTTACGGGCTCTCTCTTCAAAGTCCCAGTCTGATGCAACCGGAGCCTCTTCAAAACTCAGATCTCTCCTGGATGCAGTTTTACGCAGCGTATACATGCCTACAAACTCACTATATATGTTCGATGATACATTCCGAAATCCCGCCACCATATACGCCATCCTTCGATCCACTCAGCCGCAAGGCGGTTTTGCTCCCCCCAAGGATGTCACTGTTTATTATGCGAAAATCCAATTTGGAATTTGCCTTACGACCATGGCCGACATACAAAACCAAAACCATAACTTCCAGATCACAAATACCAGCGACGAGGACTGTGATGACCAGTTGTATTTGAACTTCCGGGAGTACGTTTGTCTATAGTATTATTTTCAAAACTCTGGTTTTAAGTAAAGACTGCTCTCTAGATACGTTCAGGAGAAGACTCGTCGATGGGTGTCCGAAGAACACATTTCCCCCCATGCCTTTGTTCGAGGGTGCATGAAGGCTATGAGCCGCCTGGCCCGGCGTGCTCCCTCAGGTCAAACCGTTATGTGGAATACCGATAACACAAAACTAGCAGTTGAAAGCCACACTGTCACCATCTCAGAGTACGTCAATCGGGTACGCAGCTCCCTTGCAGCTCTGGCCAGCAAGGTGGACAAAGAGATCCTCTTTGGGGTCAAGTTCTCCGAGGAATCATTCAACCTTCCCAGCGATACCTCCGAAACCAACGACCTGGAGACCCTTGGTTTCAGTTTATTTGCCTTTCAGTCAGACTCGGGGGCAGACATGGATGGTCATCCATCAGCCTATTTCCTTCAGCAACTTTGCCAGCTTGGTCACCTCTGTATACGCCAAGAAGATGAAATTATCTGGGAGGCAAAGCGTCTCAACGAGTGGCTTCTGTCCGTCAGCCAGGTTTGGTCAGAATGTTTGACCCTGATGCATTTGCTATCACTTCCAGGGCGAGGAACTGAAGTTACGAGCTGGCAGCACGCCAATTCCCCCACCAGTCCTCGACACCTTTTCTTCTCAAAAAGTCTGGGCACCTTGATCACTCACAGCAGCTACAACAAGACCACCGCCCTCACAGGTCAATTCAAGTATATCATCCGAGTCATTCCGTTTGCTCTTTCTACCATCCTCACAAAACTACTGCGCATCGTCCGACCTATTGAGGCTTTGGCCTTTACAAGCCAAGCCATTGGAGACAAGACCGAGATCCAGAACATTTACTCGACTTACTTGTTTGTATCTCATGGCAAAATGTGGGATAGTAGCAGGTTATCTACTAGCCTGCACGCCTGGTTTCTTCGTGAACTCAAGGTTCCCTTTGGGCTGCACATGCATCGGCACTTTGCTCAAGCCCTGCAGCGCAAGTTTCTGTCATATGCCGAGAGAAATGAACTCAACAATACAGCAAATAACGTGATGGGCCACGGCAGGGAACTGGCAGACCTCCATTACGCCCGGGAGACTCAAGATCTCAACCTTGATACATCAGAGAGGTGCAGGATGGAGCAAGTTGGGGTGGACTGGATCGCAAGGGTACATAAATTGGAGGTTTCCCCGAGTCTCACGCACTAGATAGCTTAGTCCTCACTCAATAATATATGACCAACTCCAGGAACGTGATTTATACCTCGCTCGTTTTGCTATTTAGATACAGTGCTTAGTAGATGGTAGTACCGCTTCAAGATGTCCACCAGCCACACTTCAATCACCTTTAGGGTTGCACACAGGGTCAGTCGCTCACCAAAGCACGCCAGCGGAAGAGGGTGGCGGTATGCGCAACAGCGTGAGAAGTCGTCGATGTTCGTTATCATCTGTAACACCCGTCGGTGGTGTCGCAAACGCATTTGGAAGGACAGAACGGCAAAGGATGGTCGAGGTAGTGTGAAAGCATACAATAGCTTTTCGATCCAAGCTTCGCCAAACATCTCGAATACGAAGGTTGCTGTGTGTTCAAACACAGGCGGGTGATGAACGACGGACATGAAAACATCTGGACGTCGCTGTCATATACCGCTCCGTTCTCCGTTCCTCCGAATATAACTCCGTTTCTCTTAGACGATAACTCCGGGTCGATCTCCCTCAGGACGCAACTCCGCGACCCTGGACCTCCGTTACGTATATATGTTTCCTCTTTTATATTAGTACATAACCTGTGTCTCGCTTATGAGCACAGCTCCGGCTTTTTCAGTACCCGACTTACCTCCGGCTATGTAGTTTCCCGATCTTCCGTCTTACTCAGTTCTTACCAACTCCGTTACTAATCTCCATTCCACTCCGAGTATATAAACTGTAGTACCATGACTGTGTACCCTTAGTCTGAATATTAGTTTATTGTACGACTCACTCCGAACACTCCGTAAAGACCTTGATGGTCTTTACTCCGCTCGACTCCACTTTATGTGTTGAGTCATATATCTACCTCCGTTTTCCGCACGTCCGAAATATAGGGACAGACTGTGACAAGGGCGCACCACATACGGTGAAGCCAAGTCCCGTCTGACGCTACAACTCCGGAGATCCGGAGTTGGCTACCTCCGAGTCGCACGGTCTCTAACAGTCGCCAAAGAGGTCGCCGTGGCTTCGCGACACGAGTTGAATGGAATTGCAAGACCGCGCTTTGTTCAAGACGTAGACCATTCTGATGATGGTACGGGCCAAGCAAGCATAGTAGCAAAGCACGAGGACGTGCTGGAGCATTTCTGGAGCGGCGGCAGCAATTTCCACGAGTACAGTGAACGAGTCACGGAGGAGCAAGGGGCACAAATACAACGTAAGAGATGTCCTGCTCCATTCCGGCAGCAGGCGTTGATGATGGCTTGTTTTACCGCTTCTTTCCCTCCATCTGGTCGTCCTTCCAGCTCTATTTTCGCCAGCGAAGCCAAAGATCTGAGAAGAGACCGTACCATGCACATTTGCGTCTCCGCCAAGCCATCCGCGATGTTCTTGTTCGTATTCCCACCAGCTCTGCGTGTGGCTACCTCGATCGAGGTGATCGTGTACCCGATGACTTCCTCCGGTAGATAGACCCCCGATCTGGGTCTGGGTCTGGGTTGGGTCTTTCTCGTAGATGACGCGTCTGCTGTGAAAAAAATCTTGGCGACGTTCATTATACTGTCCAACATCTTGAATGTCTCGAAATTTTCCCCGCGACAAATCTGCGCGGCGTAATTAGGATCTTGCGCGCCGCAGAAGACGAACTCCCCCGTACTGTTGCAGAACTGCAATGAATCCATCACCGTATCGGGCTTGGACTTGAGGATAGAGATCCCCACGGCGTGGATCCAGTCTGGGAACGAAATGTTCGTACCCGGGAGCATGGATGGGCGGGCAATGGGGAGGATGATGTCGCCTAGACTCTTGCACAGCGGACAGATGTACTCCTTGTGAAGGATGTTCTCTGGATGGCTTCGGGTCACATGTGAGCGATGCCGTTGACGAACAGAAGCGTTGTAAACTTGGAAACACTCCATGCGCATCATGTGGCCACACATAGATATGTGTAACCCGTAACGAGCATGTTGCGCAGGGAAGCCATCAATGTTCGAGGCAAACTGGGTAACGTCCTCGTGGTAGTCACGTCCAGTGACGGATGAGAAGGTCGACGGAGTCGGCTGGTGGGAATTGCGATCGAGGGAGGGCTGCATTCCCATCAACTCGTTGAGATACGCACTGCGGCTATCGAGATATTTCCGGAGTAAACGGCTGGGCTGGACAAGTCGCCTGTTTCTTGAGGGTCTCCGCATCTGACCCAGATTCCGCAACGGCGAGGACCTTATGGCGCGCCTGCACTTCGTCCAATACAAACTTGGACATCTCCTGCAAGATCCATCTCACTCGAGCCGTATAGGGCTTGAAATGCTCTACGTGCTCCATCGCAAAGATAATGTCGATCAGGTTCTTGCCATCTTCAAAGAGCTTGAGGGTAGATAGGTGGCTAAACACGAACGCACGCTCGACGAGGGCAATCATAACGAGGTAAGATACTTGATCGAGAATTGCCTCCGCAGACGGTGGCGTCGTCCCCACTGCTTCCGTCAACACGAATAAATGGCGTAAAATATCACTTGAAGAAGTGCTTTGGACTCCAAGAGGGACGGCAAGATCGAGAATGGACCCGTCTCGATGCTGATCGGCTTTGGCACGATCACAAGATCAACCTCGCCTGTCTTCTTTTTCAACCGCGCCTTGAGAACCGTTTCGACTTCTTCCCGTCTGTTTCGAGCATAGTGGTAATAAAATGGATTGACTTCGTCGTAAAAAGTGTCTTTGAGCTCGCAGGTTCCTGCGTCGGTAGTGGCTTCTGATGCTCTGAAGTTGGCAACTTCTCTAAGGACGTGTTCGAAACAAACTTCGTCTGCCATGCGCGCGGGGACACGTTTCACCAGGTCTGTGTAAGAACATGGTCCAGCTGCAAGGGCATGGATGATCTCGCGCCGAACGGCGACCGAAAGGGGTAGCTTGGTTGCACTGCCTTTCTCAGTCAAGGGGGTGGTGACAATATACAAGACCTCCTTGACCATGCTGGACAGTTGTGGGCCCTCGTAGATAGGGTGGACGACTGCCCCGCGGAAGAATTGGAGGGGCTTGAAGCGACCATGACGAGAGACGTTTGGAGGATGAACAGGTCTTGGTCGTAACACAACTTGCGAAGCATGAAATCCTGGTAATGCAGTAGTTTACCGCGTATGGGAAAACCATTGTGAATCCACAGGCCAGAACGGATCTGAGCAGTCATCACAAGGACTGAAGACTTGAGCGAACCCCCAATTGGAAGACGCCGTGAAAACTTACCTGTCAGACGCCTTCTCTGCAGGGAGTTCCTCTCCCTTTGCCTCCGCCTTCTCACGAACTTCTCTTGCTTCCTTCGCCGCGCGGAAACAGCGACTACGTTGTTGATTCATCTTGGTTCTCGGGGCGACACCGTCCACAGCCATGACAAAGCGCTTCCTGGGGTTAATCTTCCCGAATAAAAGGTCCACGTATGCAAAAATAGCCATGAATATCTGCTTGGGATGCGAGCCTGTGAGAAGAGACATTTCAACGGGGAAGTGTCGACTGTGCAGATTGAAATCGTACAATTATGTATGATCCCGTTGAAGTCGAGGTATAAGTTGTCTATGAAATAGGTTAGCGGTCATGGCTCGCTGGAATGCCTCAAGCTGTTTCACCGAATTCGAGACTCTTGTTCTCCTGAATGAGTTGAGTCGGACGTCAATGGGTACCGTTCACTTTGAATCACTTCAGTGTATGCATCTCGGAAGAACAGGAAGGACAACTCACGCGATCATATAATGGAAGAACTAGAGGTGAAGTACTAAAGATTACTTATTGTCATCGTATCAACCACCGTGGACAAATGCGCACCTTCGGGATACCTTGCAGAGGTATGAGCAGGTTTTTTCAAGCAGTTTATGGAACATGTACTTACCGATAATGCACAAAAAGAATGAAAGATTCGGACTCGGCAACAAAGGCTCTAGTGAAGCGGTGCTTCAAGCCAATGCCTCGCTGCCAAAACGCAGCCACATAGCTACGTAAGCAAGAGCCAGATCTGTCTTCTACTGCGTCTCGCTCATCTCAGGTCCTCACTGCTCCTTGTCACACCTGGTGAGTCCCTAGAATCTCAAGCACAGCAGTAATCGAACCAGACACAGGCTACATAACTTGAAGAGACGATTCCGCCCACCCTACGCATCATGATCTTGACTGGCGACCATGAATCCATGATTGCACCTATGATGGCAGCGTCATCGTGGAGAAAGCCATCTCGCTCGGAGTTCCCGCTGTATACGTCAGCATGAGTTATCGGTGAGCATTCTCGTACCATGGACGCCGCGGTGTCTAAACACAGGAAAATTTGGATCCAAAGTCTGAATGGTGAGTAGCCCATTGGTCATCTCTGGTCTCTGTCAAGGGTGCCGACATCGGAAATCTGGGCCTCCAGGATCGTAGGTGTTTTCTCCACTCCCACGTCTGTTGCCATCCTTTTACTTATTTCGGTTCGTCACGAATCGGAACGCCTCGCTCTGCAATGGGTACAAAAATAAATCAGCGCATTTGGGGGAGATCCTACCAAGGTCACAATGTAACAGCTTTCGACCTGTGCTCTCTACTTTGCGCTGACAAGGACATGCCATCGTTGCACGGCTGGGGCGAGAGTGCGGGTGGAATGTCTGTCGCCTTGCACATGGTGACGAACGGAGGAAATCCAGATGGTCTATTCCGAGCTACATTCGTGGAAAGCGGATCGCTGATTCCCACGGGAGACATCACGCATGGACAACGATACTATGATACCCTCATTGCCTCGACAGGGTGTTCTGGTTCGATGGACACATTGCAGTGTTTGCGCGAGGTACCGTACGAGACATTGTTCAATGAAGTGAACCAATTTCCCGGGATATTTTCGTATCAGGTGCGTTCTCCGGGGAATTGGTTGATACTGAGTGACTGACGCTCCCTGGCATATAAATACGTGCGGTCTCAAAGTCGGTCGCATCACCATGGTTACCTCGCGTAGATGGTGTGTTCTTGACGGACAACCCTCAAATTCTCGCTCAGCAGGGATCTGTTGTGAATATACCATTTATCATCGGTGAGTTGTGTTCTCGTCCCACCTCGCCTGATTGGATCCTGAGTGTTTGGCACGTAAAGGCAATTGTGATGACGAAGGCACACTGTTCTCTCTCTCAATACTCAATGTTAAAGATCGCGTAATTCAACCCCCCCTTTATCAGGACGGTCGCACAATTCGAGGAATACTTCCACACAAACTGGGCTTGAAATATTTCGACCGCTGAATTCACACAATTAATGACATATTACCCCTCTGACCCTGCTCAAGGATCGCCGTTCGGTACTGGTGACCTGTATGCACTCTCACCACAGTTCAGGCGGCTGGCTGCATTACAGGGAGACATGGTGTTCCAGGCACAATGACAGTTATTAATACAGAGTCAATCAGGGTAACAGAATATCTGGCCGTTTTGTGCGTGGTGGATTACGGTGGGTTTATTTGAACCTCACTCTTGGCTTATCAGTAAACAAACGACTGAAGATTACTCCCATCCTCGGTTCTGTGAGTCTATGTTAACTGGCTCTTCTTCACCTTCATGCCCTGAATCAATTATTTTAACGACTTCAGTTCCATCTATCTGATTTGCTCAACGTATATACCGCCGGGGACATGGCCTCTTACCTTGTCCGTTTCGTCACCAATCTCGATCCTAACGTCGGAGAGAGTACAGACCTATATTGGCCACAATACGATGCAACGACCAATCAGACGATGTTGGAGTTCTCGGGCGGGTTCATTCCGCAAGCGTTGACAGCGGATACGTATCGTGCAGAGGCGATGGCATACTTGGTGAACCTGACGTTGAAATATCCGTTGTAGCGAGCGAGAAGGGGGAACAAATGAGGCTGACAGAGACGTGGAAATACGGACATGCCGATCTCGTGGGGCTCCTTCTTGATGTACACAAAGAATCACACATTTCGTCCAGCGTTTTGTTCTAGCTGAATTCGTGGTGCACTGAAGGCGATGTGGGCCGGTGAAGAGCGAATGTACTCTCATAGATGCAGGGCGTGATGTTACATCCACTGGCAAGTGGTTAGGGCAGGAAATCGAAATCGACCGATATGGTGTCGATAGCGCAAAAGGAACCGCGTCCACTCGTTATCTATACTACGAAACGATGGAGATACAAATACAGCCGTAGATCTGAGCCAAGCAAACGCTGGGGAGCAAGAATTCGAGGAAGGACTTTGCCCTGATCAGCGTGGACACCCCAACGTATTCTTCCGTCCAGGATCTGCCGACTCCGCCCGATTTTGTTCGTCAACCCTAAACGAGTTGTGCAAAGGACTTTCTGGGCCCCCTCCCTTCCACCTGGCCTTGCCCGACCTTCATGCCAGTGGTAATCGACCTCCATTGTCATTGCATCAAATGTCTGTGCGGGATTAATGGCAACGACCCTGAAATCGGCCGCCATGGCATCTCCAATCGATCGACGAAGGTGTTCGGTGGTCAAGATGATAGATGAAATCTTGCGACAGAACCTCGACGCAACTTTTGACGGGGACTCGGAAGTGTGAACGCAGACGCGGAAGTCAAGTAAGGTGTCCCAAAAAGATTGAACTCGACCAGTGCAAAGCAAACTCGCATAGATTCCAACGACAGACTATTACAGCTTGTACTCCAATCTCATCAAAATTTCGTCACGCTTCCCGATGATCTCGTTGATGTCACCATATCCAGTGAGACCCATCGAGACGTGAAAATCACAGATGGTCTGCCTCAGGATTTGCTCCACACCTTGTTGTCCCACAATAGTGAGACCATACAAGAACAGACGCGCGACTGGAAAAGGGAGTTGGATGAGAAGCTGGGGCTCGGAGGATGGAAAACAGTATGGACTCAAGACACCTTGAGCACCCATCGCGAGGGCTTTGGTGATATCACTTCCCGTGCGAATCCCCGAGTCGAAGAGAACGGTCAACTTGCCAGACTTTGGGCGGCACGGACTTTGCATGACCGCATGATCTTATCGAGTGCGTCCAGCGAACTGATCGCGCCATCAACCTGACGGCCCCTTGGAGTACGCGTCAATTGAAGGCATCCTCGACACGCGGGCGACGTACCGTGGTTTGAGGCAACAATGCCATCGATGCCATGCGCAATGGCCTTTTCTGCATCCTGTTGCAACGCAGGAGCAGACACATTTATGAATGAAACATCCACCATGAGCCACCACAGTCTACCACAAATACGACTCACCGACACGCGTTGGATGCCTTCGAGCACGATTGGCCCATCCCAGTTATCCCTGATGAACTTCAAGTCTTCCCACGTCCTAAACACGCCCCAATTCACCGGCAGATTGGTCATTCAAAGGGGTCGCGACTCGACCCCTTTGCATCGCGGTGCTGCCCATGGCTCTTGGCGAGCTGCTGAATCAGCCGTGCGCGTGATGCGAAGCTCTGTTCTTTCAACGGCCTGCGGCCTCTAGGCTCCTCAAACCCTCGACCGATGCAGCCTGTTACACAGTGGGCTCAGGCTCTCTGGGCTCTTGCTAAACCACACCGCCTGTAGGCTGCGGGCGATACTTTCGGCTGTGCGCGACAGCCAGTCGGAACAGACGAACGCAGCCTGAGTCATCAGCAAGCCGGTGAGCCAGTGGCTGCAACAGCAGCGCCGCCCAGCTCGGTCTTCAAGCATCGGCAGCCAACCCCGCCAGCCCAGCTGCCCTGAACCCCACCCAAAGCATGTGGAGCTTCCTCTCACCTGATCCGGTGCAGCAACGGCGGGCATCCTCTGCCGTGCAGCGGGTTCAAGCCTGCAGTAAATCCAGGATGGCTGGCTGAGGTTGCTGTAGGAGTGGTTCAGGTGCGTTTTAGCGCTTCAGTTTTCAGCATGGCCGGAGTCACGCACACGCTGGGTCCATGGCTTCATCGCCACCTAATCAACTAGCAAACTCTCATCGCCGCCCCACTCCCAGAGATTTTGGTACGTTGTCCACTGCGATATTCGGATACAGGCTCACACCACTATCCAAATTATTGTCACTACACAACGATCGGCGTGCTCAGAAGGATACGAAGTAACGTTGCGGAAGAGATGACAAGGTTGTGAGAATAGGCGAAACGTACGCCAAACAGCATGACTAAAACCTTCGGCGATTAACTATGTAAGATCTTTCTGAGCGGGTCGGAGTTGCCGTTCGAAAAGGGAGAAGCCTACGAGGAGCATGTCAGCGAACGATGCCTACACAGTGGGCAGACGTATTCCTCGTGGAGGGTATTCTCCAGATGGTTTCGTGTCGGATGTGAACGGTGGCGTTGACGAACGGAAGCGTTGTAAACTTCGAAGCACCCCGTGTGCATCGTGTGCCTCCACACGATGCGTGTAATCCAAACCGGGCATGTTGCGCGGGGAAGCCATTAAAGTTCGGGGCAAACTGGTCGTGGTAGTTCACATCTACAGATGGGGAAAGTCGATGGGGCTGGCGGATGGGAGTTGGAATCGAGGGAGGGTTGCATTCCCGTTAACTCGTTGGGATACATGCTGTGGCTATCGGGGTGTTTCCGGAGCAAACGGCTGGGCTGCACGAGTCCAAGCATGCCCCACGGCTTCGAGTCAGCGAGATCCTCTTGGCATACGATACAGGAACCATGCTCTATCAACTCCTCTTGACTCTCCTCCACCTCTTCATCTTCCTCGTCACCCACGTCTTCAAAGTTGATTGGAAAGCTTCCTTGCTGGGCCTTCATCTGTGCCGTGATGGCCTCTTGACGTGCTTTCGCTGCCTGTTTCTTGGGGGTCTCCGCATCTGGCCTGGATTCCACAACTGGGGTGACCCTATGGCGCGCCTGCACCTCGATACAAACTTAGGCATCTCGCGCAAGATCCATTCCATCCGAGCCGTGTAAGGTTTGGAATGGTCTACGTGCTCGATTGCGCAGATAACGTCAATCAGGTTCTTTCCGTCTTCGAAGACCTTCAGGGCAGATAGGTGGCTGAACACGGACGAATGTTCCACGAGCGCAATCATAACAAGATAAAATGCTTGATTGAGAATTGCCTCGGCAGCTGGTGGCGTCGCGCCCGCCACTTCCGTCATCACGCGGATGCTGGTCGACTTTGGCACGATCACAGGACCAGCCTCGCCTGTGTTCTTCTTCAACCGCGCATGGAGTACTGCTTCGACTTCTCGATGTTTGTTTCGAGCATTATAATAATAAAAGGGGTTGACTTGGCCATGGCTTCTGGTGCTCTAAAGTTGGCGACTGCTCTGAGGACATGGTCGAAACTGACATCACCTGCCATGCGCTCGGCCACGCGTTTTATCAGGTCTGTGCAAGAGCACAGGCCTGCTACAAGGGCATGAATGATCTCGCGCAGAACAGCGACTGGAAGGGGCAACTTGGTCACGCTGCCTTTCTCGGTCAAGAGGGTGATGATGACATACAAGGCTTCCTCGACCATGCTGGACAGCTGTAGGTCCTCGTAGGTCGGGTGGACCACTCCCCCGCGGAAGAATTGGAGTTTAAAACGGTCAAGGATGATGAGAGACGTTTGGAGGATGAACAGGTCTTGATCATAAACACAACTCGCGAAGCATAAAATCCCGGTAATGCAGCAGTTGACCGCATATCGGAAAGCCATTACGAACCCACAGGCCCGACCGGATCTGAGCCACCATTCCAAGCACTGAAGACTTCAGTAAACTCCAAGTTGGAAACCATTGCGAAAGCTTACCTCGCAAGGGAAAGTTGATGAGTGCGAGAATATCTTCCTCTGTCACGATTCGCACAAACAAGTCACGCACGCTTGCGACGCCCACTCGACCCAGCGACTCTTCTGAAAGAAGATCGACATTTTTCAACAACGCTGCCAGAAGCCAGTTCAGCGAGTGACCGAACCTTCCAGCATGTCAAAGTGCATTGCCATGCATTCGACATCACTAAAGAGTACATCGTGGTGGGCTGGCTTTGAAAACTTGTTCTTGTCGAGCTTATCATTTGCCAACGCGCATAGCTAGGTGATGTCTCCGACGACAATGGAGATAGCGTTGACGAGCTGTGAAGGCGTGGCCCAGCTGAAGGCCTCTCGATATACCTTGATGATGCGCGATAGGCGTAACGTTGAAGATGCTAATCCAAGCATCGGTTACGTACTCGACATGATTGGTAGCGGCGCGCTTGTTCGGATGGACATACATGAAGAGTTGGCAGACCTTGGCAAATTTGCAAATGGAGAAAGGATTCCTGGAAATGAGTTGTTGAACGGGTTCGTTATGATAGAGATACCGGAGATCACTGAAGACAGGCATCAAACGCTTGGACTTGAAAGAAAAGCTGTCAACACCCAATTCTGCGGCCTCGGGGGTATTTCCAGGCACATTCAGGATGCGGACAGGCGGTATGTTGACGTCGGACATGGGTCTTGGAAGAGTTCTTGGGGTCATGTCAGGAGAGGAAGCATTGAAGGGGCGATCTGGATCTTGGAGAATGGATATCGCAACGCCAGGCTTGGGCATCACCGCAGTCGCAACAACCGCCGGATTGTTCGGCGATAAAGAAGCTGACGTTGTGGTCTCTGTGAGAGCTGGCGCGGAAGCAGCGAAGAACGCAGCTCTCATCAAGGGCGCGGTCTCTGAGGAGAGATGATGAGATGAAAAGGGAGAAAGGCAGGATACGCACTTGGATCTGAAACAACCTTCGCCTTTGGTGAAGATGTGACCACAAGGACGACCTAGCATGACGGGATCCTCTGATCCCGTACCCGCAAAACCGAGCTTGGCCCGGACCTGACCGAGTGTGGTGTGCATAGGGAGACTTGAGTTTGAGAGTGGGAGGAAGAGGTGTGCGTATGGGCCTCAGAAGGTGTCGTAGAGTTCTGAGAGGATCTCTGCGCGGGTTGCGGGAGTGAACACGAATTTGCATGAACCGGGCATCATTTCGAGTGCAAAGGTGCTGCCCACGCGTCTACTTAGTTTGGTGGTACTAGCATATCCATTGTTGGCCTTCCGACAGTCATTCCCAGAAGACCTACCATTATAAGGATGAGCCCTTCTAACATTTCTCTTTTGTTACTTTTATTACACAAGCTCGATCGATTTATTACCAGGGTATTGTAAGGCTTTATCATAAAACCTGGAGTCCCATGATGTAGTAATTTCCTGGGTCTTGCAAGACTCGGATCAGATCGGGAAATCCCGGGACACTCCGATGGAACTCCATACGGGTGTTTCAGCTTCATGTGAAACCCCACTGCGGTGTGTACTATAAACAATTGGCTGAGTCCCCTGGGTGCATTCATATCCATCTCCCATGGACTCACGGACCTCCTCTGAGTCTATTTCTACATCATCGGATGTTCCTTCTTTTCAAACGTTTGGACTCGGAGTCACGGTGACTCAGACAGACCACCAGCAGGAGGTGATGCCAGGTAAATCACAACGTCTTACTAGTAGGTTATTAGTGCTAACTTAACTTGAATTTCTCACTGAAGAAGGGCAGGTAGTTAGAATGGTGACAAATGTAGAGCAGCGGGTTTCTGCTTTGGAAAGGGAGGTCATCCATCAAGCAAAGGACCTCCAGAGCATCGAAGGTCACCTGGGGAATGTTCAAGGAACATTGGTCAGAACTCGCTCGAAGAATACGATTCTGTTGGAAGAATTGATTCAAAAGTCAAATCGTAACGAACAGAACCTTGGCAGCATGGAAGGTCGGCTCGCTGGACGCCTGAAGAATGTAGAAGATGGTATGCTACGCATGGAGAAATCGCAAACAGGGATATTTGATCGGATTTTGAGCACCCTTACTACTCTCACCAGTTTTTGGGGTTCGAGGTCTCAGTCTGGGTCAGGCCCGGGTGGTGAAGATAGTGGCGTGTAATAGCGGTGCAGTGTAATACCTCTCATTGCTGCATTCAGAGTCTAACCTGAGTTGTAATTTGCTGAACTGACAGGAGAGTTACAGACTCGGACTGAAGATACAGTATGCGATTAGTGGACCCGGAGTTACACAGACGTGTTTTTGAGAGTATACGAAAAATGAGAGCATTTTGCGCAAATGTACATTCTCTCGGCCACACGCAGTCCGCTAGGTTTACGTTGCACAACGATCTGCCGTATGTTACATGCACTACACAAAAGTCATACAAACAATTGAGATTAAGCAAACATCGAAAAACCAAGACAACGAGAGCAGAGAGATGGTCAGATTATTAACTCGGAGAAAGCCTCGAGAATTAAAGGCAGAGCTACACGCCGAAGTGAAGCTAACGTTCTGTGAACGTTGAAGTTGATATTGGGCTGACGTTGATGGGGGTATGAGCGACGATTTCCGTCCTGTGTTTGTCGAGGGAATTACTAAACATACACACGGTATCCAGGCCTGAATGTACCTACAATGTTGTTAATGTAGTATATTTCCTAACGGTCCACTGCAGTGTCAGCTGGCTATCAAGGGTGAAACGACTAATTTACATTGGAACCACTGTACTGGCTACCTGGCGACTACGTTCAACAGACATTCTGCCTTGTCGTGCGTGAAACAACGTAAGCGATAGTGATCCGACCCTGTGGTAAATACATACACCAGACAAGTGTAGTACGTTAGTATTATATTTGACGAATGCTTGTGGGACATAGGTTAGAATCGACTTGATACAATTGAGTTTTCATTCGGTTATGTGAACGAGGGTGTCCGTTCTGCATCATGCCAATACTCAAGCATGGTGTGCTTGTGTGAATGATGTATGATAGGTGGAATGCAAATGAAGCGCAAGCAGAAACACTTACCCAGCGTGGCTGACAATATCAATAATACAACGTACCACATGCCCGATCGTCGTCAGGGTGCATGTTCTCGGTTTGCTGGCTTTTTTACACCATAGCGCTCAAGAGTATTGAAACCAAAACATTTCATATGCATGATGCGGCGGGGTACATGTTGACAGTATGTGTTGATAGCGCAGTAGGCAATGTAGTACTAATAGATGAGATGACGAGAGCGGAAGGGAGTGGGGATGGAGACGACGTATCCTGGTATCCACGGTGTGTGATTAGGTGACAATGAGAATGATGAATCCACAGTACGCAATTAGATGGCAATAAGAGAGGGGGGGAGGGATAAGAAAGGACTCGGAAGATCGTCGAAAGGTGACAGACGATAAGGAAAGGATGAGAGGGGGAATGCTACAGCCGCAACAATAAGGAATGTGGGGAGGATACTACAACCACGCGAGATCTTGGCGAATAGCTTTCTGCCACTCAGGAACGCTTCTCCCGTCTGATGGATGTAAAGATGCCAACCTGTTCTCAGCCGGGAATTGTTCGAGGTCTGATTGGAGCGAGTCAGTGAAGAACCTGTTGAACAGTTAGTTGCAAAAAAAAACATCATGATTGATACGCAGACTTACTTTTCCCAAGCTTGCTTCCGAAGTTCCACGCTGCGCTCCTTGCGGACTTCTTCACGCATCTCGTCGAGGAGTTCGTCAATAAACTCCCAGAACTGGTGGCTAGACCAGGTCCGGGTCCCATTGTTAGTAGACTCGGCACTATTGTTGTCAGCAGGGGGATTAGATTCCTCTCGAGCGTCCGATCCAGTGACTTTCTTGAGTAGGGATTCGTCCACCATGGCGCTGAAAAGTACGAAGTTTTGTCGCTGAAAAACATTAACAATGGGTAAGCGGGATGCACATTACTTACTAAAAATGAGAACCGTCCCCATTGTGCTAATGTGACATCAACAAAGTCACGCCCCGAAAGAGTCTTTCCAAGGTCGGATATGTGATGGCTCTTTGAGATGCTGGCCACAATCTGTGACGGTGAGGGTACAGTTAGTTGATAAACAAATTAAGGGAATCTCATACCTTTGTCTTAATCTGAGATCGCTGCTTGGTCAAGACGTCCTTCATAAGAGTGTCGATGTAGATCGTTAGTCAAGCGTCCTCCATCACCAGGGGCGGGATGTTGAACACGGCAAGGTTCTTCTTGATGAAGCCCTAAAGTTGGAAGGACGTCAGTAATCGAATGGAGTGACGGTGTACTAGTACAAACCCAAATTCGATCGTTGATGCCATTCAGATAGCGTGATATATTCGCAGACAGAAGTGCTGTCCGGAGCAGATCCTGGAGGACGTCCTGCACATGCAGAGGTGAGTTTTTATTTTACTTAATAAGAAATGTGATTACCTTGAACTCGTCTGACTTGATAAAGGAATGGACTTCGTCTTTCATCCGTTCTCGCTCGAGCCAAAGGAGTTTCCCGAAGATAGTGATGAGCATCCCGGGTAGGTCAAGCTGGGCACTCCATCAGCATATGCTGACAGAGATAGAAAACACTTACATCCGCAAAAGCAGTGAGCGCGTCCTCAGCTAGCTCAAGGTCCCTGCAAACCTGGACGGCACAGCGGCGTTTATGCCTCCGCTGCGATCCCCGCTCAAGTGCTTCTTCGGCAGAGTCAGAACGTTCTCGCCGTCGTTGGCCAGGGGGCGGGGGCTCCATGGTGCTAGACCGTTCACCGGCAGGGGAACTAGGTGGAAAAGAAAGACGGTCGAAGTCGTCCAAATGAGCGCCAGTGGTTTCGCCCGCAGAAGCAGGTGCTGACCCTTCAGCGTCGTTACTAGACCCGCCAGTGTGGGCATGCTCAAGTCGGAATCGTGTGAGGAGACTCATACTGAGGTGTCAAATGGTTGGTGAAGGGTGAGGTTGCAGTCATGACGGTGGTGGTTAACAATGTTCGCGGTGTTTTGGAACATTTGGCTTTGAACGCAAGGAAACAAACGTCCGACCGGCGTTCGCTGTAAAAGTTCATCCAACGATCCATTCATGCACATGAGTCATTACAACAATGCGGAACATACCCCATTACTCCCCAAATCCAACGACAATCATGAGGATGACGTTGCAGCCTACACGATCTCCTCCTCGACTAGACAATGTATTCTCATAGCTTTGTGGACTGGAACGTTTTTCTGTGTGAGTAGTTCCCGATTGTCCAGACCCTGCACAATTCTGATAACCTAGCGTTCAGAACTTGAACTGTATATAATTTGTCCCCTGCGCTTTCGTTAGCATCAATCATAATTGTTCACTATCTCCTTAGCAACGATGGTAGCCACGCATGAGTAGCGTCTCGAACTTTGAACCCTGCGTTTCACAAACATCGTTCATAGTGCTACCCTCCATAATGTCAGAATTCAAAGAATCAAACCAAGCCAGTTGGATTGGCACTGCGTGCGTTCCATACTTTCAGCGCTTGGACGCCCAGTCACATAGTTCTCAGATATTTGCTCTCGAGCTGCACCTTCACACCTCTCTACGGACGACTGTGTACTACCATCGGTCGGCGTGCCGCGTGCCAAATCGCGTTATGTACCACCGTCCTTGGCACACTTCTCTGCGCGGGCTCCAGGAGCATGGTCGAATTGACAGTTGCTCGATTCGTATGTCGCTCCTCTATTGATAGTGCTGGGTTGAAATTCTGGGATAGCTGGAATGGGCGCAGGGGCGCTCCAGTTGCTTCCGACGTGAGTTTGTATACTCACGTATTAACCTAACTTAGCCCAAATATTTGGTCAATGAAGAGTTGTCTGTGCCGATCTGTACAATGTGCGAGTACGTTCCTAGGTCATCTTTCCACGCTCAGTCCTTCATTATCGTGCAGGAATGCAGTTTACCTCTAGCGTTCAACAATTTCTCTATAGTCGTGAGGGTTTCGTTCATCTGTGCATACCATACTATAGACCTCTGAATCTTACCCTAGGTTCGATTAGGTCTCGGTGGGACAATTGGCGGTATCCTGAATGATTTGTACGTTGTTCATCATGATACCTTGAGGTGTGAGATATGGCATGCTAACTGGGTTGGAGAGTTGGGTGGCGCGCTGTGTTTTTGTGTGAAGTGCCATTCTTTGTGTCGGTGGCGATCATCATCACAAAAAAGATGTATTATACGACGCCAGTGAGTCTCCCGCCGGTGAATATGTCTCGTTCATATGAACAGGCATTCAATATATGTTCTACAGGGCCAAGGTCAGAGTGCAAAGGAAGTACTGTGTAGAATTGATTTTGGGGGTTTGATCGCATTGTTTTTGGCGGTAAGTCATCTTTGTTTGATTATTTGTTGCATGGCTAACCTCGCGCCGGATCGGTTCCATTCTACACGTAGATTGGGTCCACACTTATTTGGCTTAGCACAAAATTCAACGAGGGTCTTCCAGTGAGTTTCTTCAAGTATTACTCGCGTTTCCTGGACTTTACAATACCTGGCAGTGGACAAATTTGAGGGTGGTCATCCTTCTTATACTTTCCCTCCTGTCTTTTGGAGTTTTGCTCGTGGTTGAATTCTGCATAGCTCGTGAGCCCATCCTTCCTCCTTGCCTTCTAAGAGAGAAGGTGGCCGTCTGGGTTAGTTTGAGTAACTTTTTTTTGTCGGCTTGCAACTATTCTGTTACGTTCTTTGTCCCGTTATGGTTCCAAACGGTGTCCTTGGACAGTGCAGCCATCGCAGGTGTGTTGTCGAATGGACGTAGATTTGTTTGCAATTAACCTCCCCTGTCTGCGAGGAATCCAGGACTCCACTTGCTTCCCAATAGCGTTGCCACGGGTTTGGATTCTTTGATGGGAGGGTGGGTCGTAACCCCCCTGCTACCCGGTTGCTGATGTTCATACGTCAAACGCAGCTGGATAATTCATCAAACGGGTAAATGCACAACTCTCAACCTCGTGTTTGGTATCCTTCCGTTCTCTGGCCTCGTTTCTCTCATCTTCATACGGGAGGATTCGGGTTTCATTCAAAAGTGGCTCAGCGTCTTACCGATTGGACTTGGAAATGCAGTCGTGGTTCTGATAGTGATGAGTATGCAGTTCCTGTGAGGTTCGTGTTGTCTTACTCATGCACTTCGACTTGTTTCTTTGCCTAGTCGCGTTACAAGCGCACTTGCCGGGTGGGTTGTCTGACATCCACTATTCCTCGATGGACTCGATTCTGAATGCGCTCGTGTTTCCAGAATCATTGATTCCCTGTGGGACGGCAGTCGCTCAGCTCAGTAGAGGACTCGGTGAGTAGCAGTTTCGTTTGGAAAACTGACGTTCATCTTCCGCGTGTATCACTTCGATCCAGGACAAGTATCGAGCATTGCCATCGCCTCTGCTATTTTCCAGTCCCGTCTCGATACCGAGCTACGTCAGCGCATCCACATCCCTGACGCAGACAAGGTCCGCCCTTGTACTGCTCGATATTTTTTCTCTGATCAAATTTGACGCCTAAATATCATTTCGGAGATCCGACACTCGTTCAGCTTGGTAGTGTCGCTTCCCCCAGATCTCCAACGCGCTGCTCAGGACGCATACGCGGCAAGCTTACGCACCGTGTTTATGGTTGGAACGTGTTCGTTGCTCGTGTCTTACTTCATCCGCTTGCCGGTACGTCTTGCATGGTTCTGACGTGCTTTCTCCAAGGGGGCTATTGAGGACACAGGCTGACTGGACGAACGATTTTATGACAGATTCCTGAGGCGCCGATGGAAAAGCGAAGTGAGCATGCCGACCGAACCGACTCGGAATCGAGGTCTCAGCTAGGACCTGAATCTGAACCTGACTCTGAATACGAAGTACCTTGCTGAGAGTAGGCGAGTGTCAATGGAAGAAATGGACAGTTATAGGTATCAAAGACAACCTTATGACGTCTACTTAAGACATGTGGACATATACATCCTAGAGGGTTATTGAAACTTGTAGAGATCTCGATCGTACGCTTTGAATCATAAGACTTTCATCTATGCGAAGACAACGCATCGTCCAACAACTGGTTCAAAATGTGATGGATAGTTTTACCTAGTACACTAATGTTACAAAAATACATGAATTCCGCAGGGTGACTACCTTTCATCACAACCACCACTTCACAAACCACCTTTCGAAATCCAATATTTGACCCATGCGTCTGTGTCTGCCTCTCCGATCGCCTTCCGCCCTGCGCCAACCTGCGGAAAAACTCGAGCAGCTTGATGGCCGGCTATGTCCATACATTAGCAAACAAGTCCAGACACACGGAATCTACTCACAATGTTGGCCAAGTCGTCTTCTGAAGCATTCTCAGCCCTCTTCTCGAACAACGCAAACCAATCACCGAAGGGAATGACTGGGAGCACATCGTCTTCGAGTGACTTGCTCTTGATGATGGCACGTCGCACGAACGCTATTATCTCCGCCCAAGGGGCTCCACAAGGGTTGACGAGATTGAGCGCTGGCGGTGGTGCTTTTTTGGAAAACGCCGTCTCGAGGATGGCAGCAGCCACGTCTTCTTCTCGTAGCCATGACACCACCTAAGTGGCTTTTGTGAGCACAACGTTTGTGACCACGTGAAGAACCTGCCAACGTACGCCTGCCGGTTCTGGAAGCGCACCGAGAGCAATACTTGACTTGACGAGGATCGGGAACCAGTCTGTCGTGGCCCAAGAACCACCCACGCCACGGGCGATCTGACCAATGCGAAGCGAGGTCGAATGTAAGCCGCTCTTAGTGATAATCTGTAGAGCCATCTCAGTACCAACCGACGACATGGTGTCCAAGTCATGACTCACACGCTCGGCGGCATACTTGGCTTCTCCATAGCCTGAGCCGATGGCAAACGAGGAATCGAGTTGAATTTCCTCTGAAAAGCGGCCTTTCGAGTTGTCCCAGGCATGCGCGGATCCGATCGACGAAGTAAACAAGAACCGGAGGTTTTGGCTCTGGGGCGAATCCAAGCCAAGTTTGAGGAGGTTCTGCGATGCCCGAATGTTGTCCTCAAAAGAAGCTATCGCCAAGTTGAAGTCGAGGCGCCATGTGTTGTGTGTGATCAACGTGACCACGCTCTTTATCTGCTAATGACGTGAGTGTATTTTTGGGCATGCTAACCGTTCTACCTGCCTCTTCATACTGAGCTGGAGAGGGACCGCATCACTCTGAATCCGCATTTGATTCGACGTAGACAAGTTTATTCGAATCTAATAGGTCGATCGGAAGCCCTCTGATACACTGGAGTGATATAAGTGCTTACTCGTCGCCGTGGGACGGTGCCCACAATGCACATCGTCCGCTGGCACACCTGCTGAATGAGAACAGTGCTTCCTAAAAGCAAAGGAAGAAACCACGCGTGCGATCGAGGGTTTGGCAACTTTGATGCAATCACGGTGAAGGCGTGGGAACCCTAGGCCTTAACCCGAGCGCAAGACTTAGACCGAAGCCTAGCCGTGACCTCCTTTCCCCTCACGCCAGAAACTTCCTTGAAACTTGAAACTTGGCAAAGGCGCGAGCGATACTTTCGGCTGCGCACGAAAGCAAGTCGGAACACACGACTGCGGCCTCCCTAGAGGGTTTCTCGTAACTATCTCACTTACCGAGTGAGGCTGAACGCTCCCTGACACCCCAGTGCCACGCAGCCACAAGCAAAGTTTTCGGCCCCGTCGTATACCCGCTCGTTAGGAACCAACGCAGGCTTGAAAAAACCTTCCCTAGACCACCCACCTCTGAAACACCCCAGAACTTAGGTAACTCGATGCCCGAAAACTTTCACCCCGGCGTGAGTAGGGACTTCACCCACGGAAGGCAGCCAGGAAGAGAGAGCTTGTCGAGGCCCACGGCACACCTTCCGAAAGAACTTCCCCTGAACCCCCTTTTTGGAAACCCCGAAGGAACTGGCTCTGCCAAAATCCCCGTTTCAACACCCCGGTGCGAGGACTCTAAGCTAAACTCTGAAACTCGAGTGCATGCTCCTGTAGAATTTTCCGATCCAGGGAGGGCGGGGTCCGGGGGTTGTGCTGAGGGTGTGCCTCGAGTCCATTGTGCAAATGTCGACCTGCTTAGGGCCTTCCGCGACTATGAGGTCGACAGGCCAGTGGGCGAAGCCTGGGAGAGTTGCTTCCCGCTGAACTCAGAGGCAGAGGGTTTGGCATTTCGTGAAGTGTTTTTCACGACTGAAGCGGTGAGTGTGGTGGTTGGGTTAGATGTGCTCGGAACTCAACCGCAAAGTCCCAGGAATGCCCTCAGCCCCCCCGGCTTCCTACATTTGTTTTTGGGGAGTTTCCTGCTGAACTTACCCCCGAGGAGTCAAGGCCCCTGCTTCCTTTTAGCCCCCGAGGGAAGAGACACGCGCCTAGCTCGGTCTTGGCCTCAAGCCCACCCACCCCTCCCCCCAAGAAGCTGGAACCCCCTAGCCTCTCCCTCCCGACTAGCTACATACCCCCCGAGGCTCTCAACCCTCGCTCGAAGAAGAAGAGAAACGGGAGTGGGTCAAAGAAGAAGAGGTCGGCGAAGAGGTTGCAGGAGAACTCTGGAAGGGTTCTCAAAATTGCTCGGGGAATTGTTAAGGAAAGGAAAGTGGTTCGGGTTTCTCTTGATTCTCAGTCCTTCCGTGCAGCGAGCACAGGCTGGCAGGGGGTCATGAGGTCGAAGGCTGAGCAGGCTGTGATGGCGGACCTCAGCACCACAGGGGAGATTTATAGCCACCTCCAAAGCTTCACTCAGATTCCTTACACCGAGTGAGTGGGTTTGTTGATGGTTAGGCTCTCTGAAACTGTGGTTTTTAGGCACCAGCCTGTTTTCATCTTTGACCAGCATAACCATTTGCTTGCAGTGCGGTGCCGCACTGCTACTTGGTTTTTAGATAACTTACATGAACTTGATGCCCTTTTACAAAAGTATCTAGGAGCTCTCTTGAGCAAGAGGCCTCAAAGGATCCAAGATTATGGAAAGAATCCCCGAGGGAGCCACATCCCTCTCTTAGTAGGTTGGCACCGGCAACGGACAGAGGTAATCTTTTTAACCTTTTATTCATGAAACTGCTGAGAGTGCTTTTTTTTCAGAACCCAACCCAGACAGAGTTGCATAGAATTCATAAGGCAGCCACAGATGAGTTCATTGGGTCTTCTTTGGTCAAAAACCTCACGTGAGCTTGTGTTATTCTCCCCCTTCTTTGATTTGATGAAAAAGCTCACTGGCAGAAATTTTGTATGTGAGACACTGAGGTTTTACTTCCCTGCTTGTGCAGAGAGGTTCCAGAGGGCAGTTGACTACTGGGCTGAGGTGAATGTGGGCAAGCCTGAGCAAAAGGTTGAGGCACAGTTTGGGCTTTTTTTCAACTTTTGCCCAAATGTTCCCCTTCCTGGAGGTCGAGTCCACACAGTGCCTCATGCCGATAGGAAAAATGTTGCAGGTGGCCTTTGTGCTCTCTTGACATACCACAAGAATAGTATGTGCTCCACTTTCTATTTACTAAAAATTCATTATTTTTCCTCCTGATAGGGTCCTTTAACTCAAAAGAAAAGGCTTGGCTGGCAATTTGGGAGCTCGAGGTGATACTTGAGCTTCCTGTTGGCGTCTTGCTTTTATATCCCTCTGCTTTGTTTTATCACTTCAATGTCGACATTAGTGGTGAGGCTTATTTTTCTAGCCTAGATAAGTTGTTTACATAACCACCTATTCAGATATGATTATTCAAAGCAGTGACCAGCCTCATGTTAGTGAGAGAGAAAATTATTCTAAGTGGGATTGTTCATCACAGGGTAGAGGGAGTTTGGTCTGGTTTAACCAAGCCAGTATGATTCAGTCAGCAGAGTTAGGCTATAACTCAATCAAGCAGGCTCAAGCTGCTGGCTTGGAAACCACAACAAATTTTGAAGAAGATGTAAATACATACTTCAAACCTTCCACTCAATTTGTTCTGCCTTCCTGTGATTTGGTAAAGTAGGTGGATTATTTAAGGAGCTTTTTGCATATGGGTTCAGGTTGCAGTGAGGTTCTGGTCTAAAACTTTGTTC
Source organism: Chiua virens (assembly GCA_019787685.1). Taxonomy (NCBI): domain Eukaryota; kingdom Fungi; phylum Basidiomycota; class Agaricomycetes; order Boletales; family Boletaceae; genus Chiua; species Chiua virens. The sequence goes on from JAHNUO010000030.1 coordinate 343,767, forward strand.
ATATATGTACATATATTCCATATTCCAATATTTATAGGGTCATCCTGGAATTAAGATTCAAAATGAAAATGTCAGAATGGTTAGAAAAGTATATAATAAATAAGAACCCATTTATGTGATCATTTTGAGCCCCTTATCAAGGAAAACGGTGGTCAGGTTGTGGAGATAAAAATCCTACAGAGCCTGGGGTAATTGTAATTACAATTTGAAAACCAAAATCTGGGTGAAGTAATGATTGGAGATTGTTTATATATATGTTAGGATGCCCCAAATAAGTTTTCTAAGAAAACGGCGGTCGGAATAATTTTGAGCAAGGTAAGAGGGGAGGAGGGGGAAGGGTGAGATGCATCTCTCAAATATTTTTTTGGTGCAATTCTATGTATTGTATCATGGTTTATAGGTGTTACATACATGTGGGGAACATTATTTGCACTCATAATGGACCATCCTGATTTATTTGAGACCAGTAGAGGGGGGGAGGGGGGAGGGTAAGGTGCATCTCTCAAATATTTTTTTGGTACAATTCTATGTATTGTATCATGGTCTATAGGTGTTATATATATGTGGGGAACATTATTTGCACTCATAATGGACCGTCCTGATTTATTTGAGACCAGTAGAGGGGGGAGGGGGGAGGGTAAGGTGTGTAAGGATTGCTACGCATCCGGCTACAGATCTGGTCCGAGCAACCACTGCCTTTTCATTTTATTTGTCAGCGTTATTCAGCACTATTCAGTCGTTTCTAAGCTCTCTGTTTACCACACACTTCATAGCCTTTTCACTTTCGTATATAAGCCTCCTTGTACGTTCGTCTCAAATATCGATAATAATCAGTCTAAGAGTCCAATCCCGATTGTTTCAGCTCAATCCGAAGTATTCTGACGTTCTGCACGCCTTCCGAGTCTCCCGATTCCGCACGTTCTCCGACTCTCTCTACGCACGGACGCATTCACTCTTTCTCGCACACTCAACAAACCATCTACCGGCTCAGTCACCTTCCCCTTTTGCACTCACACTCGCCTTCCATGTTTCGCCAACACAGCGGAGCGTGCTGCTACAGGTGCATCTCTCAAATATTTTTTTGGTGCAATTCTATGTATTGTATCATGGTTTATAGGTGTTATATACATGTGGGGAACATCATTTGCACCCATAATGGACCATCCTGATTTATTTGAGACCAGTAGAGGGGAGAGGGGGTAGGGTAGGGTGCATCTCTCAAATATTTTTTTGGTACAATTCTATATATTGTATAGTGGTCTATGGGTGTTATATACATGTGGGGAACATCATTTGCACTCATAATGGACCATCTTGATTTATTTGAGACCAGTAGAGGGGAGAGGGGGGAGGGTAAGGTGCATCTCTCAAATATTTTTTTGGTACAATTCTATGTATTGTATCTTACCATATTTCTCTAATGTTGTTAAGTTAGACCTAAGGTTCCAGTAGCAAATCATGTATATATTTGACTGCAAATATGAAATACTGATGATGCAGACAATATTGAATGATTATGAGGTATCATACTGACTGTTAATATGATGTATATTCCCACATGTTGACAACATGGTTGAAATGCAGGAAAACAAGTGACTACAATGTATAAATACAGTGAACAATACAATGATATAAGTGTGTGTACAAACCAATGATGTAATCTAGACATGTCTAAAACAGATCACGTACCTTCGTCGTCAATGGGCTGTGTCCTCACGAGACCACCACTGGCTGTGTCGATATCTTTCCAGTACATGGACTCGTCGTCGTCATCGTTGGTGTCGTTGTTGTCGTCAAGGGCAGACTGATGGATGCACACTGGCATGTGACCACTGGCAGGATCGTCGAGAGGGACCGTGATGGCTGCTGGATTCGCTTGAGTGGAAGGAGGTACGAGAACGGTTTGAGAGAGAGGGTCATCTTCGTGCATCGTATCTAGCATATGATGAGACGAGATTAGATCCGATGAATGAGACGTGGTGCTGGTGCATGGTGGAAGGTGGACGTGCGTACCGATGCCAGTGGTGTCGTCCGCGTTGTCGTTGCCGCCGGTCGGAAGAGAGACCCCCAACGCTTCAATGAGTTTCTCAATGGGTTTGCGCGGTTTGGACGGGGGGAACAAGAATGTCGTCCATTTGTGCTTCAAATCGAGTTTGTCGTCGGTGTCCTGTTCGTCGTCGATCACGTCTTCGTCGTCTTCGTCGTCTGAGTCTTGGCGCTGCTTGAATTCGAATTCGAACCAATCTTGCTTTGGCATAAGGGAAACGTCGACGTCGAGGGACAGGTTGAATGATTTCTCGCGATGTTCGTAGGCACTGTCAGTGAGTATCTGGTCACGACGACGACGACGACTCGGTCAATCAGAACAGAACAGAAACAGAGGACTCGTGTGGGACGAACCTTGACGATCTCACGCAAAGGAGCATCGAGCTCTGCACGGACGGCACGAGACTTGGACGGCGTGTCCTTTCTGGACTCCGATCCAAGAGGCCAGGCGGGGGGGCACGACTGAAGCGCATTGATGACCTTCTTTATGGAGTCGTAGTCCTTCTTCCTGGTCGCGATCCGGATGTTGCGCCTGTTCTCCTCGACGCTGTTGAAGACGACGTCCTTGAGCTTCATGGTGTCGACGTCGATGCCGTCGGGCCAGTGGATGATGTAGCGCAGGTCGTCGTCCTCGTCGTCGTTCATGATGCCGCGTGACTTGGAGGGGTCGGTGTGCATAGAGTGCGATCTCCAGAGCCGAACGCATGAATGCAGACGCACTGTCTGCCTCGTGAAGGAGTCGGGCATGCAAGGCGGTCCACATGCCGTGAACGCGGATGTTCTCGTCGAGGTAGGATGAGTTGTCGAGTGCAAGGCGTTCGAGGCGTTTCAGACCGGTGGCGAGCTCGTTGAGACGCGCGAGTCGCCCACCACGTTCCTCTTCAACGTCAACTTTCACTTTGACTTCGCGAATCCATCGACGCTGGAACTCAATGCCTTGCGCAATGATCGCTTCTTTCAGGCTGAAAACATGAACGAGGTTAGTTTGACAACGAAGAGAAATAGCATGTAAGAGCATCTCACCGGTCATTCATGAGTTCGGTTTGCGCTTTGAGCTCGCTCTCGAGCCTCTCATGGCACACCTGAACTAACTTCATCTTTTCCTCTGTAATGTATTTCTCATAGTCCTCCTCTGCAGTGCGAGCTTGTCCTGTTCGAGGAGTTTCGTGCTGTACTCGCGAGCCTGCTCGTCGAGTTTGACTTCGAGCTCATGCTCCTCGTCTTCCTTGATCTTGTCGAAGCGGGTAGCAAACTCCGTGAGGTCGGTCCTGACGTTATCGAGGATGCCCTTGGCCTTTTCGGCTGCGGTAGGGTTCGCGTTGAGGTATGAAGCAAGGTCGTCGATGGTGCCTGCGAGATGGGAAATGACAGGCTCGGAGATAGCGACATCGGAAGCAGCCGGGGCGACGAGAGGCAACACGTCCCGAGCAGGTTTGGGGGCAGCTTTAGGTTTAGAGAACCCAGGTGGCGGTTCAAAACCAATGGGAAGAGGCGCTGCATAAACGCTGGGGTCGTCTGATTTTTCCATCAAGACGAACACCTCGACGTTGGCGAGTGCAGGGGTCGATTCCGGGGTGGATTCTATAGGTACAGCCAATGCGACTTCTGCTTTTCGAATCAGTTCGTCAACCTCGCTCGTGAATTGTTGTGCCTTGTGCCTGGCGAGCTCAGCAGATGGTGCGTATGCCTCTGGGGAAAGCTGGTCCAAAGACTTGTCCACGGTCGCCTTGAGAGCGGCAGCAGTCGACTTGATGCGCGCCTTTGTCTCGTGGAGCGACGATTTTTTGCTCTCCCGCGGGGTCTCCTTGTCCTGAGCTGGTGTGTCTGTCTTTTGCGTCCCCTGACTGAGCTGTCGTTGCACAAAGCCGTAGACGGACTTGGCAGTGTCGACCGTGGTGACGACCACCTGCTGCACGGTGATTTCGTCCCATTGGTGCTGTTCGGCGTACTCGACGAGGACGTTTCCCAGAGGGACATGCTTCGTGAACAGGTCGCGGTACTGCTGGCTTTGGTGCGACACGAACGTGCTACCGATGTAAAACGTGCCGGTTGCGGTGACGGAGCAAAAGACAAGTTTCTGGGCGACATTGCTGAGTTTCTTGGGTGCTGACGAGACGGAGGCTGAAGTGCTGGTCGCATTGGTGCTGGTCAGACGCTGTCGAAATTCAAAGATGAACTTGAAAAGAATACAACAAGTCGCTCACCCCTTCGCGTGGCAGTGCTGCCACCTAGGGAGTCGGGACTTGGCACCTCGAGCAGTACGACAATGGGTTCGCATTGACGAATGGGTGCTCGTCCAGTTTCTTGCGCAGTTCCTCTCTCCGCGACCGATGCAGTTTCAACAGGACGAGCGCAGAGCGCACTTCAATCTTGGAAAGCGTCCTGTGTGAGGCAACTTTGGCCTCCTCTGTCCATCCACAACGAGATGCGGCAGCATACAGCCGGAGAGGCTGTTCTGCGAGGGGTGATGTGAGGACCGCAATGCGCACGAGCGAGGTTGGGCCTGGCGTTTCGTATTTCTCGGAGGCAAATAAGAGGGCGTCGACGGTGTCGAACAACGTGAGTGGTTGGATGGGAAGACCACTGATCATGCGGAATAAGAGCTCGAGTGTGGTCGAGTCCTCATTGAGGTGGATCGTCTCTGGATTTGCGGCCGATGGGTTCAGCGCAGAGCGTTGCTCGCTGCCAGCAATAATAGCGCTCGTGACTTCAGGGCTTGACGTAGAAGGACGGGGAGCGAGAAGAGGGAACGGAACCACCCCGAAGTGGTCTTTAGGGTAAATGAGTGCATTCGGAAACGAACAAGGTCGTGGGAGACTAGGACGACATCTGCGTCAGGAGAGTCGAACGCAGAGTGCATCGTGGGCTCGAGTTTGAGAGGTGGTGAGGTAGTGGCATTCTCCTCCACTGAAAGGGCAGGATGGTCTTCCGATGCGGACGCCATCATTGAGGGTTCAAGAAAAAGAGTATAACGGCAAGTATTGAGATTCTGGGAAGGTATACGTGAGTTGCGGTCGTGGAATCGTGGGTCGTGGATGAATCGATGAAGCTTCAACGTTGGCTGCAATCGTCACGCACCTCCATTGAACTTGCCAGTGGCAGCGAGCGCGTGACTCGGGATTTCCCACAATAACCGGTGTAGTGAATGCCGATCAGAGTTCAAACGTTCAGGTGTATACACGGATCATACAGTTTAAGCTCAAGTTTTGCCGTCACTCATCGAGTCGCTCATTTATAATCAAGTACTCTCAATATCTTCGAGCATTCTGCTCGTCTTCCGACCCTACAAGTATCAATGGAACCATATCCGGAGCTCATAAGGAAGGATGTCTTCCTTCATTCTTCTGACGCGTCGTGGCCGACCTTCGTCGTAGAATTCGACCAATTCCTAAGAAATGAGATGAAAATACCCAGTTGGTTCAACCAGGTAACCGTTACCAAATTGGCTTCACGTTTCGATCTCTGAAAGAACGTTCTGGTTCAGAATGTCAGTGGTGTCGCTCACCTCGATCGACTTTTCGCCTCGGATGACACGTCTAACGACGATCTCTGGGATAGAGCAGACAACCACATCGACGAGCAGGCAGAACAACGACTACGTATCATGTTTAATACGGCACTCATTGACTGTGCCAGAATTCGAGCAGTCATCGAAGCAGAGGACCTAACAGATACCTCATTTCCAAAGGAATCCTTCCTTGTTATTCTCGTGAGAAATGCCATCTCGGAGGTGTATCCAGGACTATCCTTGCTGTACGTCCTCGCGTCGCTCTTACATCTTGTCTCGCCCATTCCAGTATTCGTTTAGGGAGGACATTCCGGTGGTTCTTCCACGACATTTTAGTGGGCAGCCGATCCAAATTCTGAAATACATGAAGAAGAGGATCTATGCACCACTTGTCGTTTCGATCGTCCAGGAGATGCCGATGCCAATTGAGGAGAATCAATCTGACGTTGGACAGCAACTGAGTCTTGAGGAAGATGCTCATTCTGAATCTGGACCTAAGCCGTTCGAGCCTCCCACGTTATCTGAGTGGCTCGATGCTTGCGAAAGGCCCAAGACGCCTGAAGAGTCCGAGGATGAGCAAGAGGAGGGATTTCTTTCGTCACAGTTCGAAGCTTATTTCCTTGCATATCCCTCATCCGCCACTCCACCGTCTCTTTGCCACATCCCTGTACTGTGCATGGCCGACGAAGATCGACTGCCGGTGTTGATGTCTAGCTTACTCTATCAGCGGCGCGTATGGCATATCAGTGATCCATTGATCGGTGTGGAGTTCTCAAAGTACGACACGACAATCAGATTATATGTAGGATGGTTCGAAGGGAATCCGCCCTCTACTCGTGCTCTCGTAAGTCATTTCCTTCATCGATTTTTTCCCTCTAACAGTTGATTCTCGGTTCAAGCCACGTGTTCATATTGGGGAGATTAGAACCCCCTTGAGGCTCGATTTATCGGTTCCCTCGGTGGCTCTTGTCGTTTCTCGGTTCCTATACAGCCTTGAGTCACATATACGCGGCGTGTGTAACTCCATCAAGCACTCTGTACACGGAGTTATCAGCGAGATGCGATCACATCTGTCATTTCCGTGGCGGATTGATACGGATTTATTCCAGAAGGAAGGTCCAGGTTCCATTTCAGAAAGCAATAATGGCCGAGACATGATTATTCAGTGGGTTGAAAGTCAGAAGTACTCAGTATCCCAAGCGCAAGTCCCTTCTTATCATCCCCGTTGTTGATGCCTCAACGAGTCACTAGGTCAATGGTGGGTTCCCACAAGCAAGACACGACAAGGTGCGCCTCTTAATTTTCCACATCGTGCGTCATCTCACTTGCCATTGAGTAGATCGGGCTCTGCAACATCGTCAGTAACGCCACAGCACTCGAATTCTACACAATCATCGTGAGCCCATTCACACCTCCTACTGAAGCTTAGAAGTCATTTTTTTGTCTCGTAGATATCCAATACCTGCTTCACAAGTCGGATCTGAAGGAACAACTCTATCATTGCCGTGAGTGTTCCTGGAGGTTATTCTTTAGTAGCTGACTGATCATCTAGAGAAACTCGAGAAGGAGCTGCGCAAACAACAAGCAAACCATCGCACCAATCGTACTTGCCATGTTCAGAGTGAGTGAATTCAATGGACATGCAAAATCTCGATGATCATCAGCAATGCTCAGATTTGCAGACACGACAAAGCAGACTGATTATCGGATGTTCCGTTGGATGTTCGATCGTCGGGTTGTACCCCAGTGTATTCCGATTGATTTGAAGTTTCGTGAGGAGTACAGTGCTGTCACGGGTCTTATATGGCCCGAGACATGGAACTCTAGGGTGAGTAGTATGCTGTATATGTCCTGCAAGGTGACTTATTGTACTCGCTAGGAGGACCTCCCATTGGTCGATGCTGCACTCGAACCCTGCATAGAAGAGCTGTTGGAGAGTGTAGCCGTGCTGAAGACGCAACCTGGTGGGGTGAAATGCATCCCTGTGGACGAGTTTCCTGTCGATTTGCGAGTCCTCGAGGAAAGCTTTTCGGCGATATTTCAGGCGTCCCGCCGGTCTGATGAAAAAACAAGAGACCAGGACAACCTCCCCGAAATGGCTTGGCGCCATGACCATGACCGCTTATTGTTCGATTTCTTCGTACGCCTTGTCCAACCAAGGAAGGATGACGAAGCCCACACCCCGATTGCTAACTTCCCTATTGCACGTTTTGAAGATCCACTTTCCCGCCCAACGTACGTCCTCCTGAATACATTTGATATACATTTCCTAACGTTCCCGCAGTTTGGAGACCACTCTTCGGCTACCCAGGAATGACAATTTGCAAATGACAAGCCAGGGGGGACTCCAGATGTCAATCCTTCGCATGCTTCGCCGTGAAGTTGTAGATCTTGAGGCTTGGTTAGAAAGTCGCGGTATTTCTCCAGATTTAAGGAGCTTTTTGCATGTGGGTTTTGGTTACAATAAGGTTCTGTTCTGCATTTTGATTGATATATGTACATATATTCCATGTGCTGATTTGTGCAACCATGTACAAAAGTTTACTAGCTGAATGTGTACAAACCAGGCACTGTCCTCTTTGTGCATGCCAGATGGGACATTGGTAAACCATCTATTGTGTACAAACAGTGCACTGCCTTCTTTTTGCATTCAATGTGTACAAACCAGGCAATACCATTTGTGTACATGATAAATGGCACATTGCCATCAACAGTTGATAACATATTTAATGTCGATGGGAAAACCATCCATTGTGTACAAACTAGGCACCGCCTTCTTTGTGCATGCCAGATAGTCCAGGTGCAAAACCATTCATTGTGGATATATAATTGCTATCTACAGTTTATTGTATAACATATTTAATGTTGACAGGAAAACCATCCATTGTGTACAAACCAGGCACTGCCTTCTTTGTGCATTCCAGAGGGGCCAGACAGGAAACCATTCAATGTGTACAAATCAGGTGCTATCCTTTTTGTGCATGATCCTATTGCTTATTCTCCAGATGGAAACCACATTGCCTCTGGCTCTTCTGATGGCACCATCGTGATCTGGAATGCAAGCACTGGCAAATGTGTAGCAGGTCCATTTCAGGGACACACCAGCCCAGTTGCTTCCATCACATATTCTGTTCCCCTCTACACCTCTCAACTCACAAAGCCCGTCTTCCACGACAACCTCATACTTACGGCTACCAGCAATAACGTGCTTGCCGCTCTCAACGCTACCGATGGGCGCATAGGTCTGCTTGGTTTCGTTCTCCCTGTCCAACACAGTAACCCCGGTTCTTGCAGTCTGGCGAAGCATACATGATGCCCAAGATGCCATCATGGGATTCAAAGTGCACGACGACAGTGCGTTTTATTTCATGTCGGTGTGCGCGCTCTCGCTGATGATACCTCAGGCATATATGCGCTCTCCGGGCCCGCTGGGTCCAGTCTGCGCGTCTACGATATATCGACAGGCGACCTTGTGCGTGAAACCCGGCTGCACCCTCCCACCAAGGCCAAAGCGAACGACCAACCCACGCTTGGTATCGCGTTGGCTCAGAGTGGGGACCACGCAGTCGTGCTCACGAACGGGGATACGGTGCGATGCATCCATTCCCGTACTGGAGACATGGCATGGCAATGGCAGTCAGAAGACCAAGGGTGAGTCAAGACGTGCATATAACCGCGCGCTCACATCGAGCTTTCCTAGTTCCCTCATCATGTACACTCAGATCTACGCCAATACCCCCGCCTCAACGCTGTACGTCGCAGGCTTCGCGAAATCCGTCGCATCGTACACGCTACACGTCACGACGCTCGATTTAACTACGGGGGAAGTTATTTCCACTGTGAACATACCAGCAAGCATAGCCAATACCTTGACGGATTTCCTCTTGCTCGGCCCTTCTAAAGCCTCTACGACGAGTACGCGCTCCGATGCTAACGCTAATGATTTTGGGCCCGCTCTGGTTTGGCTTTCACCATCGGCCACATCAAAAGATGCACCTCTATCTCTTTTCTCGGCTGCACTTTCTCCTTCTCTCAAAGGCAAAGTTCAGACCGTTCCTAACACGTCGTAC